>VUYV01000059.1:92760-231953 GCA_008711295.1 Anarhynchus alexandrinus | reverse complement strand
CCCCGCCCCGCGCCACCGCCCCCCGCCCGCGGAGCCGCGGGTTCGAGTCCCCCGGCGGCACCGCCTCAGGGCGCAGCCAGGGGCGAAGCGGAATAGCGATCAAATCGGGCAATATCGTCGCTGCAACACGTCACTGACGTTCATCCTGCGTTAACACCTCTTCTTGTTTCAGTTCACGCATCTAAGTCTTGATTTCCCTTTCTGAGGCTGCAGATAAGGTTTCGAGGACAGGTTAAGGTCGGTCTCCATCATCGCCTACAGGGGTATTACCCTGCGGGTGTACCAGACGGGTACTCCTCCTGCTTCTTTTTTCACCAGAATATACGTATTTAAACAGCCACCGGTTCTGGGACTGCTGTCTGAGCACTGCTGTATGTGCTATACTTTGCCCAAGTTCTCTGGAGTGTTAAATTAAACATTTTAAAGTAGATAAAATTATTCACCAAATTAGTACTCTTTCAACAGTTAATTAATGTTCTTTTTGTTTCCTTGAATACCATTGTGCAGCTACAAATGCTTCTTCAATCTCATTTCTTTACATATTCTCTTGCCTTTTCTTCATCAGTATGATTTACATTCATTTAAAAATTACCCGCTTTCAGATCTCTGAAATAGAGTGTCATGCACTGATTTTCAAACTTCTTTTGGGTAAAGGACTGCTTCTTTCCAAAGAAACCATTCTCTCTTTTTTTCTCTGCCTACCGGTTGCCTACAGTTAGTCCAACGCTTCCCAGCACTTGGCTGCATAAAGAACTAAGAACTGTGTAAAGAATAAGAAAGAAAGTGCTCAAGTTAAAGATCTACATTTTCTTTTTTCCTTTCCCCTCACAAATTGCTTTATGCATCCACGCAGCCACTTGCCTTGCTGCTAGGCTTAGCCTTTTCCAGGCTTAAGGAAACGCTTATTTCCATGGCCTTAAGACACGCAAACAAAATGACAGCGCCTTGTCACCACGTACATCTGCAGCCTTTCACTCGGCCACCGCAGGTGGGGGACCCCAAGGACAGGGCAGCCCCTGGAGCTCCCATTAGTGACCAGGGCAGTGGGTGGCAGACGGCCAACGGGGCCTGTTCCTCCAAGGACGAAACTGCAGAGTGCTGGGGATGACCCGCGGCGCATCGCAGGGTCCTGCACGGGTCTACCCGCTCCCCCAGAGCTGATCTGTACGTCTGCAAACCGGCACAGCGTCACGCCATGGTCTTGCACAGGAGGGTTGGTGCAAGAAACATCATGGGGTCTTTTTTTAGCTATACCCAGTTTGGGGTATGAGGAAATCTCAGAGGAGCTCAGATTTTAATTTGAACAAAAAGACAAGTACGGAAGAGAGAGCAAGGTCTCTGAGTCATCAGCACAGCGCGCAGCTGAACTTGGGTGAGGTTACCTGGAGAAAAGAGGGAAAAGGAGGGGACCAAGAACAGAGAGTACAAGGACTGGAGGATCCTGAGGAAGATCATCTGAAAGGCAAATTACAGGAAGGAGCGTGGGAGAGAAATGAGAAAGTTAGGAGGAAACATACTTCTTTCTTACTTCTCCTCTTCTCATCCTGCAGCTGCGGGTTAGTGCAGTCTAGGGAAGCGCGCTCCACGGCTCCTCGCATTCGGCGTCCTACATAAACGAACAGTTCACAGCACTCTTCAGGTCTCACAGTGGCACCAACTAGGCAGCAAAAAAGAGCCAAAGAAAATTAGCGCAAAATAAGTAACTCTGAAATCTAAAGAAATGTTAGAAGATCCCCTGATGAACTATGTCACTGGCGCACCTCCGCAGGACAAGCAAGGCAGACTGGCACCAGTCCATCCCCACGGCTAGAGGTAGGATACCAGACGGGAAAACACATCCCGCTGCTCAGGTATGATCTCGGCCGTCAGTGGCACCACATTACCCACACCCAAAGCAGCCTTCCCCGCTCTCTTTAGCCTGTAGGTGAATAGAAATTGGGGCCATGACTGTCTCCAGTTCGGTTATTTAGATACACCAGGACAGGAGACGTGCCTGACGCTAATCTGAAACCAGTGATGCCCAGAGTGAAAGGGCCCCTGGTGACCACCCGTAACAGTGTCACCAGCCCGGGCACACATCCCGTCAGCACTGCGCCCGGCCACGCTCTCAGACACACCGCTGCATCTCGTGTTGGGCTCCGCATGCCTAAGTAAGCTGCCAGAAACCTGGTTTTGTCTGTCTTATCTCTTTAAAATTATTGAAGAAAAATGTTCTAGGGTTACCTTGAATCTCTTGGGTGACTTATCAGATTTATTGTTTGATCCAGTATCTGCCCATGACAGGGCAGTTGGACACCTAAGCTGTGCACACATTTGAAATAAATGGGATTTTAGTGCAAGAGGAAATTTCCATACGCATGCACATAGCAACATTTCAGCCACGTCTTTTTAACAGTGCAGAAAACCCCACACATTCTAAACAAAACATTACAAATTCAAGTATTTTTAGTAGATTTGTAGATTTAGATGTTGGGAAGATAGTAAACGTGCATCTATTCACGCATAGATCATCTTCTAATACGTGTGACAAGATGTATTTCTTGAAATGATCTCAGTGGTTTGTACATTTCTGGGCCTTTTCAACTCCTTCCAACCACTGCTCACACCCACTTCAGTCGCACACTGTCGTGATGGAAAGTACTGCAGTCTCTACGCAGCAGCGTGCTCTCGAAGAGGACAGACGATAGCGTTCCCCTTCCCTTACTCTGAAGTGGGATTCCTTGCAGTCAGATTCCTAAGGCGGACCCAGGAAAGCTGGCAGGCAACACTGAGAACACCACAAGGGAAGAGGATCCCCGTTCCAGCTCTCGGCCCGGCCAGTACACCCGGCTGCTGCACGCTGGCACCTCTGCAGCCACGGGGGCTGTCTCTGTGAGTGAAGGTCATTTGTGCAGGGACTGAAGGTCTTTACAATTCGTTTGTTTTATAAAACAGAGTGTACAACACAGAGGAGCATACAGATACGGGTACTGTAATTCTTTTGGGAGCTGTTGCTCGAGTCTAGAAAAGCAGAATTTATTCTGCTCTGACACACCTAAATCTGCAAAATTCATTAAGAGAGAGGAACGTAACACTCAAACCCTCCCCTTGGAAATCATTCCAGTGATACATGCTGGGTAGTGAAATCATGTTCCAGAATCTCTTCAACAACCCCAAATCTATAAAGTTAAAATAACATATAAGTAACATTTATTATTTTTTAATGAAATTATTGTTATTTTGAAATAGTATGATGCTGTAACATGTATTTTCTATCAAGAATAGCAGAGAAAATTTACATTTCAGCACCTGGCTATATCTTTTATTTCAAAAGCACAATCCTTTGAGGCATTTGGGATTCTTGGCCCTGGCCCTGCTTATTAGAGATTTATTTTTCTTGTAACTCTGTCGATGTAATGTTATTCTCAGCGCACACGAGTGCCACTGAAAGGAAACTCTGACCCACTGGATATACTGCTTACCAAAGATTATCTCAAAAATTATTTCCCACTTTCTTGTTTTCTATCCTTTGCATTATTCAACAACCCACGTCCTAAGAGCAGGGGGAGTCCGGGCGCTGATTCAGGTCACATTTTCCAAGGGCTTTTTTTCCATCAGTCGCTGCGGTGTCTGAACAGAGATGAGGTCTCTTTCAAGTCACCTTCAAATGGTCACTGACAAACACTTTGCTCTCAAATGTCAGGCTGTCACTGAAATACATTAAAAGGTCAGACAGGGGAAAAACAACATAGGAGGAAGGAATTTTTTTTCTTTAAAAAATATTATAAAAGAATTGTTTTAAAAATTAAGTCCGAATACATTTCATGAAATGATAAACGAAGACACCTTCACACTTACGTGAATAAACCAACCAGGAGCAAATTCTCTCGAACAGCAAGTTTCCTGGCGCTTTGTGCAAGGAGCTGATATCTACTCAATAATTACAACTTGGATTTTCACACACTTTAAATTGTTTAATGATATAAGTCATTTAGAGCAAAAAATAAAATAATCAGACATTTGTACATTATCAAATTTACAGATTCATGAAAGAAAATGTTATGTCTTATTACAGCAGCAAGACAACACTCTACAATTGGGTCAAGCTCTGGGTCGCAGCCATGTGGAATTTTAATGCCTCCAAATTTTAACCCTTTGTAAATGGGATGAGCACATCCGCACGTAATCTTGTTAACACAGTCCGAATCACTTCCAGGGAAAACAGAACACCTGAGCAAACTACAGCTGTGACGGACCGCATCCTCCATCACAGCTGTGCTACTTTTATCTGGATGGAGTGCGTCTGTTGCTATGAAGACACCTTCTGTGTTCCTTCTGCAGAACACGAAGCAAAGCAACACATTCAGAGACAGCAGAATGTGTCCCTCTGCTCTATGTGTATGGCTATAGATTTCTTCAACAGACTTACCACTGACTGCTCCTTCTACCGTAGTTTCTTGTTCAATCTGAAATATAACGTAGCATCTTATTGGCACCAAGAGCCTCGAAGCAATCTTATGAGAAAGAACCCTTGTTTTCACCTTGGAAAGGCAGCACACAGAAAGCACAACTTGCAGAGTGATCCGTCTTTATCACAGCAACCTGCAGTCTTCGACCCTGATTTTCTTCAGTACTCCATCACTGTCACAGCGGCACAGCCCCACGGATCGCGACGGCAGGCCTGATCCATGCTGGCGAAGTAGGAAGGGAAGTCGCCTGCTTGTTTTCATGCCTCCGTATCGAACACTGAGTGCAAACGGACACAGGATTTGGCCCTTTTGCTCTGTCTGTTCATAACCCATAAAGGAATCCTGAATAGGGTCGCGCTTATTTTCCCTTGCATGTTCCCACTGAGTGGAAAACTGCAGACATCGGTCGTCACGCATACCACTGGAAATGAAATCTATTCATTAAAGAAGCAGTATAATTTTTAACCAAACTGCTGGAAGTCCTGGGAGTATATTTACCTCTGCTTAACTGAAATGAATGACAAACCCTCAGAAAAAAGAGCTCTCAGTCAAAACACACTGGCATTTCAAGCGTACGCAGCATATTTAATGTAAGACTCGAGGACTCCATTCACTGTTTCTGCCTTGGCTTGTCTGAATTTGACACGAAACAGAGTATTCACTGGTTTAAGGCTGGTTTTGGACTTAGTTCTATATTCCTTACAAGTCAGTAGAAAATGGGCTCCTCCTGAGGGCGATACAGGGCAGGAACCTGATGCAGGTAACCAGACCCACTCTCTTGAGGTCTATGTCTAAGTTCAGTCGCCTTGAATAGCTCCTTCCCCCTCTCCTAAGGAGTCCCAAATCGGTCCTAACCCCAGCTCCTGACTCAGCTCTAAAGCATGAGGGGCCATCCAGGGAAGAGTGACAGGTTCACTGACAGAATATATATGGCAGAAAAAACCATCAGTGTTTTTGCTGTGAGCCACTGGGACTGCAGCAACTCTGCAGGTACACCTGCTCTCGTGGCTGTGTTGAGAGAAGTACTTGCTTCACACACACGGGCCCTGAGGAGGGAGATGACATTGTAAAACTATTCCCTGCTTAGGGACAGCTCAGACATGAAGAATTATTCAAATTACCTTTGACATCCTACCTCTTCAAACACTGCAAATGCTGCCTTTGTCTGGATTGAGCGCAAATATTCTGTAAGGTTGGGAAACTTCTTAACTTGGTAAGAGATCACGGAGGCAACAAGGGGTCTCTTCAGAGTACTGGCATAAAATTAACCAATTTGTCACATTTGATCAAAGAAATGTCAAGCCATGAGAACACTCTTAAGTTTCACAATGTTGCATTTACAAAATGCGCATGCTTACATTTCAGCCACCCATATTCAAAGGTCTATACAATGCCACTTACATAAGTATTACATATGAATCACACGGCAGTAGAAAATTAAACGATTTACATATCTTTTAATCCTCTACTTAGTCAACTAAATGAGCTGGTCTTAGGTTTGGGCTACATTTTTTTGGATAAATGTTTCAAGTCTGGCACATCAGTAAGAGCAGAATGACAATTCAGCCAAAACTGTTGTAACTTCACACCGTGAGCCACTCCCTCATTTTCTGCAGGTTCCCACACGCAGACCACCCAGTGCCAACAAGCAACCAACGCTGGTTTTTAAGACTTTATTTAGGATTCCTTTTAGACACAAGCGTTCCTCAAATAAATAGATATATAAATAACTTGAAAATCACTATGCAAAGCTGTAAAGCACTTAAGTATTTGTTATCCCATCCACATATCGTGAAAAGTTTTAATCTATGTAACAGTGTACCCAAACAAAATCAATTCATCTGTTAGGAAAAACAGCTGACACTGTATTTGGTAGGGTAACTTGAGCCAAGAGGAGCAATGTCTGTCAAATCAGTTTAAATGTCTAGATTAAATGCCTTTTAATTGCTGTTGCCATCTTCTTCCCGTTCTCTGTATGCTTTATTCAACATTTGTATTTCTTCCTGATAACCACCTCTTTCCATATGCTGCTTTTTACTATTCTGCCGATGAGCTTCGACGGTGTCTGGGATTGATATGTTAATATCGCTGTCAGGATTGTTTGATGGTATGAAGAGGGAGTAGGAGGCAGTCTCCCCTAAATCACATGAGACAAACCTGTTTTCTTTCCGTGAGTAACGTAAGGATGGAGACCTTACCTGTGTGGAGGACTGGCTGATATTACTGATGATTGACACAGTATCCAGGGCCTCTTCATTGTCACAAATTTCAAGAACCTCTAAATGAATTTTAACGCTTGTGTCAGCAAACGTATTAGGAGACTCCTCTGGGTTTGGCTCGTGACCAACACTTTTAGATCGATATACTTCAATTTTCTTTGACGTGGGTGTTATTTTTTGCCCTTCAGTGCTTACCTCATATGTAGATAAAGAGAGGGTTTTTCCCGTAGGTGCCTGAAGAGATACAGTTCCTTGAAATGCACACAGAGGGATAGCTAAGGCCCCACCTGACCGCTGAAAAGAGAAAGAATGACCGTTATTTAATGCTAATTTTTGAAGTTAGAATCCATTATAAATAAGGCAATTAAGCTTAGCTTGTTAATTTATTTTACTGTTGTAGCCTTTTCCTTACAGTATTTTAGAAACCTGGTATTTAAATTAACATTATGACTTTTAAAAGAGTAGAAAGAAGTGTTTTATAATCATACACTGCAGTGTAAAAATGAAGTCCCAAGTGACTGTGACTCAGCTGCAGCTTATGGACACAGAGATTTTACTATAGTAGTCTCCAGACTTCGTGTTTCATTGCAGCCAGTCCAGGACGAGACAGGCAGCGGCAGCAGGCCCCTCTCTGGCTGGTGTTACCGGGTACCTCTGCAAGTTTTTTCACTCTGCTTAATTCAGACCAAGATACTGCTCTCCTAAGGCTTCTCGTATGTCGATGGAAAGGAAAGAAATGACACCAGAGGATTCTTCGAAACCAAGACCCAACGCTGACAGCATCTGTCTCCCTTGGGCACCCTAACTAAATTAAGTGCCTGAAGTTAGATGGCTTAGCTACCGAGCTAACCCTTCCAAAACAACTGGTCAGATGTTAGTCAGGAAACTTTTTGTGCATTTTTGTTTATTTTTATGATGTAAATAATGTTCACTCAATGGTATCAGTTGGAAATCTGTAATAAGGATTTACAGCTCCACTACCCTGATGGCCAGAGGGCCCACCCAGAACCACACTCCCAACCCCACTTCCCAGTGGTTCTAGAAGCCAGTAGGGGATTTTTACTAGAACAAAACTGAATTTATCAGTAAAGAAATTTTCACGAACTTGAAGGCAGAGAAAGAAAATTCAGTTACAGCTCTATACTACTGAAGGTCATGCTCAGACCGAGAATTTTTAGCAGTTGCAATGAAAATAGCATTTCAGAGGCTGTAAATAAATAAAGGCATTACACAAAGAATTCACTGTGAGGGCCCGCAAGGAGAACAGAGGACGTGGTTTGCTCCTATGTGGACTGTGGTATCTAAGTCAGTGGCAGGTTGTTACGCGTTTGCTTCTGCAGTGCTGCAGGATGGATCCTGACTTTTTTTCTCACACTATAAAGAGTTCCATTTTTAACTGTGTCGTCCATTCAGCGACTCATTTTTGACAGAATCATAGGGATGGCAGTTTTAGACACACACAGCAAAGAAACATTGGACTCAGGTTCTGGAGAATCTCACTGAGGGCTCATCTAGTGCTCCATCCTCATCTGCTTTGCTACAGGTGGGCTTTGACTGCTTGCTGGGAAGGGCAGGGATTAGTATTTGAAAACTTGCTCTTATTCACTAAAAAATACCATTAAAATGAACCACAGCTTTGCCAAAAGCAGACGCCTTGGCAGGCAGTGAAGTGCTGACTTTGGGCCAGGGCAGTTCACAAGGAAGGGCTGCACTGGTTAAGAGGGAGATGCACAACAGAGAAGACCACTGAAATTAGGGGGAGCGGCGGAATCCAGCCCTGCACCCACACAGGCACTAGGGAGAAGCGTGCACTGAGAGTACTGAAAAGCTGCCAGGTCAATCACCCTGCACAGTCTTATGTATTGCTGTTGCCATGCTGTTTTTGGGACCTGTTGACGAACTTTTAAATCTACCTTGATTACCTCCAGACCACATTTTTATGTCAACCCCACCTTACCCCTACTGCGCTGCAGCTCCCTCTCCAGCCAAGGTGATCCTCTGCCTCCTGCTGCTGCTGCCTGGCAGGGCAAACCCCCAGCCCGAACCCCGTCCTCCCGTCCCCTCTCTATGCACACACATACACACACACAGAGACCCTCCTTAGTAGCCTATAACTTTCTGGATGATTTGGGAATAAGAAACAATATTACAGCAATCAATGCACGAGGTGAAAAAATGACAAAGTGTCATACAGGTAGAGTAACCGGGGGAAGACAGACAGTCGATTTATCAGGATGTATAAGTCTGAGGCATTGAAGGAGTTTGGATAGCACCCACATTTCCTCCTGTCCATGCAAGGGAGGGTTACAACAAGAGGGTGACACAGCTGTCTAGGAGAGTAGGATATGCCTCTTCGATTGGGGGTGTTGTGATTAATCTACCTGCAGCCAAGAGACAAATGGCAGAATATCAGAGCTTCAGAAATGGCCGGTCTTTCCCAGGCAAGTTACAGGGGGAAGCCCTGAGCTTACCCTCGGAAGCAGAAGCTCCAGTATTGTCCTCCTGGGTGCTGATTTGTCTTGTGCAAACTGTGGGAATAGAGGGGAAGAAGGAGGTGGAACGATCAGGTCTAATAGCTGGCAGGATGGAGAAGTGCTAGCATCATTTCAGCACGGAAAGGACCCCTTCCACTTGCACCAGTTCTGTTGAACTCCAGTATAACTGAGAAAGTGAGTATAAACAGAGAGGTTTAGGATACCAATTGGAAAGAAAGAAGAGAAGAGAAATTGTTCACAGGGAGCTGGGAAAGGAAATTACTTGCTGATTATTAAAGGAAACTGTTGTGATGAGACTTCTATCAAATTAGGCACAACTTTACACCACACAGCTATATCAAGTGCCACATTACCTCACCTTCACTAAAGAGCCTGAAAAGGAAATTAGGTTTCATTGCGTAGAAAAATCTTGCCAGACAGTGACTTAAGGTGGTCTTTCGACAAAGGAATTTGCCTGACAAAACCCTAGGAGCTGGCTTGCCCTGCTGGAAGGAAATCAAAGTTGTATAATCTCCTTAATAGATTTGTCAGAGAAAAACGGTCCTCAAGTGCTCTTCCAATGTGCAGTTACAGAGGCAGCTACCGTGCTGTGTCATCGAGCCGGCAAAGGTCCTGGATCAGTGAGTGTTAGACGACAGCAGCTCCCTGCCCGCTCCTGGCCGCTGCCCGAGCACGGAGCCGTGGTGGGCACAGGGGCTCCCGCAAGTGCAGCTCTCCTGCGGGTGAGCGCCAGCCGCCGTTGTTTCGAAGCAATGACGGGGGAGCCTTTTTTTAAAGCACGGTTGGGTGTTGGCACATATGTTTTCTGTAGTAATTAGCAATTAGGATCACTCCTCCAGGAAAGGAGGGATGTGAGACTGTTTTCTCAGCTTGAGGAAGCTCTTGTCCACTTATCTTCCATCCCAGGTGCTTACTAAGGCCACCAGAGGACAGAGCGACAAATCCAGCTCTGGGGCAGATCAAGTGGGCAAAGTCTACTGGTTCTAAGCAATGCAGAGGGATGCATAAGGTTAGTGCCTTGGATGTTGCAATAGCTAGAGCCTGGATACCTAACAATTTTGGTAACGCACATTTAGAATGGTGTTTCCGTTGGACACAAGCCCTACAGCTCTGTTTCCAGCCCCCTGTCTAGTTTCTGCAATCAACACTGAAAGTCCTTTGCAGGGTCAGTTAAAAGTGTCTGCATTTCTGGCTGTTAATCAAGCTCAGGGTCTGAAGAAGTCTAAAACAGAACTTAGATTATACAGAAAGACATCTCAAGAATATGAAAAAAGAAGTTAAATAAGAACGGATTACTTCAGTGCAAGGTTACGTTCTACTTAATAAAACACTGCAGGTTTGTCCGACTGAATGTCAAGAAGATGGAGGATATGCCCGAGACACCTGGAGGGAGAATGAGTAATCCTCACTCAGTGCTGGAATGAATACTCCAGCTCTGCAGAATGAGAAATTTTCCAATGACCACAGATTTCACAGCTCCTTCCAAAAGTCTGTTTTCTGTTGAGAAATCAGTATTTACTTTTAGAAGTGAAAGGGACATACCAAGTCTTCTATGCCACTTCCCAGTCACTAACCAGGAAGCCAGTAAACTACATTATTTTCCACTAGAACAATTCCAGTAGAAATATTGTTCAACTACAGACACTTTCACCTGTTTCTAAAAGTAGAGAATCCATTTGGCTCTTTGCAAACCGTGCACCATAATGCCGTGGACTCCCGAGTGTGACGGGCACCTGCCTGGTGACCACTGCCCCTGCAGAGAGCAGCTCGCAAATCACAGCTTCAACTCCCCCCGTGCAGCAACCGCGTAGCAAGGAAACTGGACTATTAGCTGCAAGCTCTGACCACATACACGTGTATGAAACAAGCCCATTCGCCACCAATGCAAAATGTTCAAAGTTTAAAAAAATCCAACTAACTACTGAAAAAAAGGAAGCAGCATTTACATGATACCATAGAACTTCCTCAGCAGAGTTTATTAAAAATTAAATCAAATCCTGGAACTACATGATAGGGGAAGGCAGAAATAACGCCCGAGCAGAGACCTGAGCTACTGAACTGCAAATTCATGNCCCCGCGCTGGACGGAGCCGCTGCGGCCACAGACGGTGACTGTCCCTCTGCAGCCAGAGCACCTGAGAGGACTCTGCACCACAGCTGGGAAGGGGGCAGTGACCGAGAACGGGGAGAGAGACCCCCGAGAACGGGGTCCAGCCCCTCAGCTCATCAGCGACGCACAGGGCACTGAACACCACCGCCAGGCTCCCTCCGGGGCTCGGGGGGTCCCCGTCCTGCGCTTGCTCTGTGAGCTTCGCCCCAGAGTCAAGCAGCCCAACAGAAAAATGCAATGAATAACACCACTGTTAGTCCAAAAGAGGGAAGAATGCACTTCTGGTTTTATGTACAGCCATCCTGGAATTACTTTCAGTAAAAATTACTGTTAATGAGAACAGAATGTGACCCTTATTTTGTCCTTGATAACATTATTAAGTATCCATTTTTTCTTCTTATGGCACATCCACGGCAATAAATAGGAACTAGCAAACCAGACATTACTGGTACATCCTGTGATGAACTATTTTATCCTCCACTCCCGTTGTTACCTACAGTTCAGCTTTCTGATTTTAAGCCCTACAATGCAATTTAGTTCTAACGCCACAGGAACGGGAGGCAATTTGAGTAACGCTTAACAGTGGCCTTCAGTTTACCCACCCGGGTTCCTGTATCTCATCTCTGCGTTACTTTAGCGTGAACAAGAGCATCCACAGTTGTGGAAGGGTTACGATTCATTTTTACTTCAGTGAAAATAGAAGGAGATCCACTGTGCTGTTTCTGAACATCTGCTGTCTCACTCTCCACAGCCCGGGCCCAAAACGCTCTTGGAAGGGCACTGCTCCCCTGCGCGCTTCCCGCGCTCTTTTGCCCACATGCTTTGTACGCCCGTATTTAAAAGACAACCTAGTTTCTAAAAGAAATACACGTAACTCCTCCCACACAATTTATGCTATGTGTTCTCTTTTTAAAGCACTTCCACAGAGGTGTTTTTAAGAAGGTACAGAAAACTTACAGCCACTTGTTTCTTGGATCATCTTCAGAAAGACAACGTTTTGGTGCTGTCTGGACAAGGCATGCAGGAATCGGGCACTAGCACAAAGGTAAAGAGCTTTGTGAAATAAAATAAAAACCTATCTTTTCAACCAACGTGCCACTTTGCAGCTTTTGCGTCTCACCAGTTTTGTGGAGTATTAGATACACATATATCATTATAATTATTCCTAAATGAAATGTAGACATTTTTCTACAACTCCAGTATTGCGTTTGTTCTGTCGGCATTAGCTATACCAGGATTTGCAGTACTATCACAAAGCCATGTCAGAGCTGAAGTGCATTCTTTCTCTCTCTCATGCGTCCCACACCAGTCTGGCATCCATGGTAACTGCACAGGACAAGGAAGCCTCTCCATCCACCACTCGCATCCTGTGCAGCGAAGACTCATCTTTCTGAGACCTCACTCACTCTCATCCAGGAGAGGTGAGGGAAGGATCAGACGCTTGCCTGCTTGAACACAGCAGATTTAATATTAAGTCTCTTCTGGTTCTTATGCCCACTTAGAGATACTTTTTCTCTGTGTGCACACATGCACAGATACATACAAGTATTTATTTATTCACTGAACACATGCGTATATGTATATAAAATATTTACCTTTTTACAATTAATTTCTTAATTTCTGGTTGGACTCAAGGAAAGGTTTCAATTTGGAAATGCTCAAATGTTTCAATTAAAATAACCGCAGCATTCCCCAATCAAAACATTCTGTAAGCCAAAATCGCTATCTTTATGCTGAGACCAGCTTTAACTGAATCCCACAAAATATCTGCCGCGTCTCATAAAAGTTGCAGACTGGCACTAAATCCCAGCCGTCCCTCTGGAGGACGGCTTCCTGCAGGTTTGCATCACAGACACAGCAAGTTGGCAATTTTCAAAGTTGCTTAATATATATCCACACACACTTCGTCGCTCAGGAGTGCTGCAGGATCTCCAACGCCGTGACGCCTGCCACGAGCTCCTCCTGCCCGCGGGAGCCGGCCCTTCCCTTGCCCACTTCTCCTTTTCGTGGTGAGCGTTTATTTCCATCACGTCCTACCACCGGCCATACCCTCTGTGCAGCTCCTGCCCGAGACGGCTGGAGGCGATTCTGTCTGTTAGAATCTGGGACAGGGATTTCACTGGAGGACTACATGTACCAGCACATGCATTTTTAACCAGCAAAGACAAAAAATTACAATGAAATAAATCACAAATGTACTTGTTCCTTAAGGAGTGCTGATGCATACTGGAGAGAGAAATCTCTGCATAATTGATAAAGCAAATCCTTTCATTATTAAATTAAATCATCCACCTTCCAGATTTCACAGAAGCCAGAAAGCAGTAGTTGCTGCTATGAGGCAAACCCTCCTTACAAGCACTGGAGTTTAAGAGCGGCGCCCCTGCCCTGTTCCGGCGGCCTGAGCAGCGTTTGCGCCGGACTCACGGGGGAGGATATGGCCACTCAGGGGAGGCTTCAGCCTCTGCAGAGGACGTAACTGAGCCCCACTGGCAGAAAGCGTTCAATTTGGAAATGCTCAAAGCAGTGAGAAAGGGCCCACCGAGAGCCGTCTGACTTACAGTTTTCAAATGATCCTACTAGGGCCATTTATGGAACCTACAAACTCCGCAGCCTTCCCTGAACCAGAAATAAGTTTTTGATCCCTATGGCTTTTTTGAGGGGAAGGGAAGGAAAGGGGAAGGCAACTTTTACAGAATCTGTTATTGTATTTGTCCTTGCAAACTGGCAGAAACCAAAGCAAAACACCCTTTTCTATCTGGTTTGCCACGAAATAGTTACACTTATGTGAAATACTAATAAAGGGGTATTAAGCTGCAAGTACACTCAAAGAAAATTTTCATTTCATCCCTTGCCAAAGCAGACCCTCGTTCCGCACGCTGGTAAGTGCCTCCCAAGGGCGTACGGCGTTGCTCTGCTCCCCGCCAGCGTCTGCAGGAGTTGATCAGCAATTTGCAGAGCTGGGCGCTTATAGAACAGTCAAGAATGTACGACTGCAATCAACTCTGAATACTGTTTCTGATGTATTTACATGTGATGTTCAAAATAATTTAAAACTCTAGTTTACAAGCGATCAAGAATTTACTCTGCTAGAGGAAGTCTAGAAAATTCTTTAAGGCTAACATATTAATAATTCAAGTACCAAACATTTCCACATACTTTTTGCATTTTATATTAAGTGTAACTGGATTTACCCTGTTACAAGGATCTTAAACTCAGTGGTCCCAGTTCTCCAGTGCTTAGCACCTGCAGAGACCATCGTCCAGCCTGGATAATCCCAGGATTTCCTGGTGATTTTTTGTTTCAGGGAGCGGATGAGTGCACAGCAGGGAAGGAAAGCATGAACAGCTCCATTCTCCAAACACAGTTATCAATTAATACTTCATCTCCTGAAAACAAAGCTGACTCGTTCCAGAAGTGGATCCTTAGTTAGGTAACGCTTGTTAGCCACTGAAATCAAAGATAAACTGTTCAAACTGTTCAAAGATAAACTAAGGTAGCTCACACCTTAGTTTGATATTAAAGACAATAAATTGCTGTTGCAGTATGGTAAAGGCCAGTGGAAAAAAAAAAGGTTAACTAGGGGAAGAAAGGCAATGCCTAAGAGCCTGGAATTCCTGCGTGATCAAGGGGAAGAGGACAATTAGTTTGGAGGATACTCCAGTGCACCTAAGTTAGGAGCTGCCCTTCCTGACTGTGCAAGGCGGCTGTGTACTCAGATATTTAAAGTTTGAACCAGTTGCCCAGACGTGGTTGCCTAGTGCCATCAGAGATGCCATAGAGGATTTGATATATCCTCAGAAAACTTTCAAATATAACAGAGGACTAATGAGAGATTTACAGCCTCCTGAAGCAGCAGCTGGAGACAAAGTGGGGCACCCTAAGGCATCTCAACTGGGTCTACACGCCTGTGTCTGGGCAACGGACTCAAGCACAAGGTGGTGATTCCTGATTTTCAAATGCCATGGAGCACAGGCCCTAGAATAATCAGACAGGTGTTAACACTAGATCACAGCGAAGCAGAGATCATAGTAGAGTGTGTACCTCGTCTCTGGACAAGGTAGGAGAGCTCTGATGTGAGGTCCCAGAACGGAGAGAGACTCTCCCAAGCCTGCGGAACGGCACAGTGGTAGAGCCAAGAACAGATGGCAGGTTTTGCTGCGTCCCAGTCCAACGTCACTCCCATCGAGCCATGCCGCCTTTCCAAACAGAAATATCAGCAACCTAAATAAAGCTCTAATGAGTTTGCATTCCTAATTACTTTGGTGGAATACAGCTCTAGCTGAAAAGTTCTATTTTTAGAATGTTTCCAGTAAGGATCCCAACATTTCCTTCCAGAGACAATGTGTTTTCTGTTTATTTTAAAATAAAGGCTTAGTCTTCCATTTCCCTAAAAATAAAAATTAGCTGCAGTAAAACTAATTACTGCAATGATTTGCCCTTTGGGAGGCTGAATGCAGTAAATTTAGAGCTAATAGGGTACGACAAGAATAGACAAGCTCACCTCAGATGACCTGAAAACCTGTATTTGTCATTGGCCTGTCCAATGTGGACAGACCCTTATTTGGACCAAATTAGTACCAGAAAGTGCAAGAGAGACATCCAAGGTAAGAACACTTGCATCTGCACACCAGAACTTCTGTACTCAGTAGTCTGGGGCTCTAGTAAATGAGCTCAAACAGAAAGCCCTTTAAGATTCCACAAATTCTGCATATGGCACCGTCAGCGACCCCCTGCAGTACGGGTGCAGCACGGACAGAAGCTCAGGAGGCGTCCGCCTTTAAGGCCATTCACACGAGCCTGTGGCTCTCCTTACTGCGGGGCTTCGTGGGAGGCATCTGCCATGAGCTTCAGGTTCTCTGTTGTCTGTAGTTGTTGGTGTCCTACAGAAGTCTAGCTGCTCTGCACCTACTTATGCTAATATTATTACAAACAATCTATATTTTCATGCAAAGATTTGCTGTTTCAAATCTATTGCACTTAAATAGTCTTCTTCACAGACAGAACAGGTTATTTCACAAGAAACAACTCTCTTCAATATGGAAACACGCTTGGCTGATGGGCCGGGGCTGACGTGGCTGGCTTTCACCAAACTTCTTGCCTTCAGGACACCTGCCTCACATCCTACACTGATCTTTCAAAAATAACTGGGCAAACAAGGGTGTCTGGTTTGATTTGTAGGTTTGTTATTTTTATTAAGATTTTAGAACAAGTACAGACATGGTCCTTATGTAATTCTGTACACTTGTTCTCACAACACAGTGTGAGATATTTATGACAATTTCTAATAATTTATTTGCACTTTCAGGTAAAAAAGAGTGCACAGAATTAAAAATTCAGTGTTAGTTTTCATTATTTGCATGAAGATAAATATTTGAGGTGTTCACAGGAAACAGATACTCAAACTCTACCCTAGAGGAACACTTAAATCGCGAAGTTGTACATCTGAAAATATAAAAATGCCAGCACTGTGGCTACCTGCACCAAGTAATTATGGCTCTTTGTACTTCTATCTGGTGTGTTCTCCTCATGTGGTACAGTGAAAGTGGGCAGCACCTGAGGATGCAATTGAAGGCTAAGGTCATGGTCTATGTGCACACCTATGTTCCTACAGAAAGGTCGGCTGCGAAGCTACCTGAGGTTTAGAAAGCAGAACAATGAGGCCAGCGCTGCACTGAGGCAACCACCTCGCTCCTAGCTGCAGATAGCTCCACCCCTGCATCTCCTCTGCACAGTATCAGTGAGTCTCAAGTAATAAGGGTTTTGTCAACTGGACCACAATTAAAACAGCATTAGTATCCACAGAACTGACCTTTCCTGCTTCAGAAAGGTGCAACTCTGCTACCTTCACAGCACACTCGAAAGAACATGGCTTTTGCATAGTTCTATACATCTGCCAAAGCTTTCCAGCCATGAACGTTTGAAACTGACTTCTTATGGTCTTGACGGACCGGACTAAGTGCAGTATTAACTGTCTGAAGAAGGTTAGTACTGCAGGAGAGAGAAGAGGTCTGTTAGGCAGCATGTGGTGGTTACAGAAATCAGAGCTTAGGATGCCTGGTCCAGCTCTCTCCACCACGTTGCTACTAGGAAGTGGTCACTCTTTGCACAGGAGATGATCTGGTGACATTCTTTTTCTTTTTTGTAATAGCTGCAAAACTGGGCCTTACCCTTTTTACCAGACTTGATGAAGTCTATTTGACGCGTGTACTGCCAGTCCTGGAAAAAAGTTCTGAGTTCATCTGCAAGCATCATACTCGCAGGCTTTCTGCTGAGCTGCCTATGTTGTAAAGTTAAACTGAAACAGTGTTTCTACGTCCTAGGAAAATATAATGAAGAAAAATATGTTGAAGAACAGCACAAGCCTTTAAAAATGGAGAACATATCAGCCTAGAATGTAATGGCTTTATTGGAAGGTGTCTAAATTGCACTGCTTTTGCAACTCCTATTCCATTAAGTGGCATTAGGGCCAATGTACAAGGATCCCTTGGTCAGTGTGATATTGATTTTGTTTGTAGCATTGTCTGTTCTCTCAGAGACAGAACACTGATATCAATCAGTGCCAGCTTTTTGCAGGATTAATTGCTGTAACAGTCTCTGAAATAAGTGTCATTGGTCAGCTCCACAAGGCTTATTTATCCTCATTACTTCTCCACAGCCCAGTTTTTTATTTCTTTCCTTTAGTTCCATGCGTGCATGTATATTTGTATCCAGTGTTCACAAAAACCTGTTTAAGCAACAGCTGTGAGTCAGACAGAAGAGAGAGCAGCCATGGGAAGCTAGCTGCTTCCACTGGGGTACCAGCGTGAGGGAAGCGCTACAGGAGCTTCCCTACATTCCGCCTTGTCCTCCTGGGCAAATGTTTCTACTCTCAGTATTTCTCCTGTTTGAGCAATTCAAGAGTGCCAATAGCAGTTTAACTGCGAGCAGAGAGCCGGTAAGCATTCAAGGACCACATCACTTTGTCCCACTTGGAGCAAAGTTGGAAGACGATGGTGAAATGCTACACTGATTTTCCAACCAAGGGAACACCACCTGCAGGAAGAGACCAGATGGGAATATCACAGCAGATTAGCATGGGTATAGTTGGATAGGGCACTGGAAAGCAAATATAATCTTCAGGTCCATTCACAACTCAGCCTCTATGCTGTGCCTGGTGTTTACTGGAATGTTTACAACTTTCCTGGAGTGAGAAAGATCCTGTGTATTTATCACTGCTAAAAAGACTTCAAACTGCAGACATACAGAGATACAGCACTGAGTCCTCCTAAGTGCAATAATTTACGCAGCCTCCCCCGCTCTCTCTTTGCAGGGCACATAAATAGGTTCTGTACAGAGAGTCTCTTGAAAGAGTTTGCTTGAGGCAACCCATAGACGAGGTATCGAGTCAAAGAAAAAAAATAATCAGAAGGCCTGTAGCGTATTGCAAGCCTGGGATATTTCTGTTGCCTGGAGGCACTTAACTATAGGCAAAAAAGTAGACGATATATTTACACCCAATCTCTTTAGGAAAGGGAGATACACTGGTATTTTATGAGATGTTAAAGGTATCTTTCAAAAATGCAGCTGAGCAAGAGTTAGAAATGACAAATACCATTTTTTCTCTCCCTCTCAATTACAGCTAGCCTACATAGGTATTAAATAAAACCCGCTACCTCATTCTCCTTTCATGCCACTTTTATTCCAGAGAAATCACTTTGATGGAGTAACTCTTTACTCACAGAGCAGATGATGAGGAGACAACCAGCTACAGCATCATTACTATCACTCCAAGGCAGTGCCATCTTCCAAGTAGCACACAGCTTCAACAGAAAATCAAAGGCATCACATATATTGTCTGGCACCCCGCTCGGCGAAAAGCTAAATCAAAGTAATTGATACCTTTCTCACTGCTTATTTAAGGTCCAAAAATAACAGTATAAAAAATGCTGTTTTCACAATACAAATTAAAATGGGCAGCCTTCCGCAAGTATCACTTGCTGCTCAGAGAGTGAAAAAGAAGTAATGTAGAAGACTTCTTGAGTCTTGAGTCTAAATGAAGACGACTTCTTACCCCGTGTTTCCCTGAATCCCTTCAGGCACGCGAGCAGCGCCGGCCAGCTGGGAGGCACTACACCTCCTCTCAGCACGCAGCACTGCGAAATACGCAGTCCTTACAAGAGGTACCTTCCCCTGAAGTACTGGAGTGGCTGCTGGCATCAGACATACGAAATACCAGCAGTTTTTCAAATGAAAGCTTTATGCAGACTGTGACAAAGCCCCACTAAATATAATGGAATATTTACCTGACTAAAAGGGGGGATGTTTGGACTCGGGGTGCTTTGGATCAGACTCTCTGTTGACTAACCTTGCTATTTACAAACTTTAGTAAAATGCGGTTGGATTTTTTTCCCCATTTTGATAAAGTCTGAGTTGCTAAAGGTAACCTACCCACATCTGCTTCTGACCTCCTAACTTCCGAAGCCAACCCCAGTTTATTACCTGAGCTAAGAGATTAGTTTACTGGGGACAGATGTACTTTTTAACATTATTCCAGTATCATGGCTCTGCTTGCTGCCGTGCAGTCGGCAGGTCAGCCTGCAGCTCTCACCCTCGTACAGTGTGGGAAGAGGCTGCCAGTGAGAACCATGTCTTCAGTAACTGCAACCTTGTGTATTTAACTATGAAATCCTTACGCCTTTATCTCACTATGCGAATCAGATAACTTTAAAATCAGCAAAGACAAAGTCATATTCACAAGGATCCAGTTGCACGTGTTATTGGCAGGGTTTAAATTTCGAACTGCAAAGTCCTCAGTGCTGCCCAACTTCCATTCACCTGAAGCTAACTAACGTGCATCACGGTGGCTGACCAGGTTTTCGCCAAGTGCACAGGTTTTCACATTTTAATTCCTAATCACAGTGCAGATGAGTGGTTTGGTTATACCAGAACACGAGACACTATTTCCAACTGTACCTGACCTAACACTGAGAGGAGACTAGCAGTCCTTGTTCCTTACTCTGTTAATTTTGCATCAGAGATGCAAAGTCTTTCACTGGATCCTTACCCTTCCCATCCAGTGCAAACTGCCTTCAAGCAAGATGGAAATTGTCACACAAAATTCAGTAAGATTTCAGCAAGTCCTTTGCCTCAGAGGTTTTTTTTCACTATTAAGAAGTGGTATGCACACTGGGCCAATCTGCCCAACGTACACTAAGTTTGGGGGTAGCAAAATAGGAAATTTAACATTTTTTGTAACTGAGAGAATAGCAGACATGACCATCAGCATGATGACTATAACATTTAACACCTCTGAACACCTCCTGCTACAGAAGCAGAACTGGGAGAAAATGTACAAGATGGCTTTGTAGGAGAGAAATGTAAGGGGGCACATTTCCAGGGCACGGCGTGTGGTTCAGCCTCTTGACTTCCATTAGTGTTAATGGGAAAAACACAGCTATGTCCCTACCCTCAGGATGCAGCCCAAGAGGATGTTTTTGCCTGTAAACACTGCAATTTAGTACACAGCACTGCATGCAGTATTCCCACCTCTGCCTTCATTTCACCAGCATGGCCACGGCCATGTGCTGGCTTTGCAGCAAGACAAGATTTATGGAAACTTTATTTTTGCACTCATTTTCCCTGGGTTGAAACAGGGGCAAAACCACAGCTTTTAGGGGGAAGGGCTGAGTAAATTTACTGGAAAGTGCCAAAGAAAGAAAGAAAAAAGTGGACAGGACACGGTAGGAAGGAGCTTGTGGGGAGGGGTGGAATAGGGGACATTTTTCACCTTTTCATATACTGACATGCCGGAAGAACGTCAATGTAAAGTCTTACAATATGTAAACCAATATTAAAGAAATATACAGCCTCATTAATGTGCTCTACAGTTATTATGCCATGTTGCTCCCACCACTTGCTTCTCAGGCACAGGGAGCCACGTTGTGATGTCTCCCTTCAGCTGCCACCAGGTTTTGTTCTGCTGAAACGAATGCACTGCCACTTGCAGTACTTCTGCAGCAATGTATGAGGCTCTGGCTAGGAAAATAAAAGAAAACTAGAAGAAAGGCCAAACACAAGCCAAAGAAATTGTTGCATTTCTTTAGAACTGTGATATAGTATGGATAAAAGCTTTATAAAAGAGGTTCAAGGATGGATTTACTGCAATAGTCTGGAGAGCAGCTGCATCTTCCCTTTCCTTCCTCCTCTTCTATGTGTCCTCTCTCCTATTGCACAGAAAGGCTCCACCAGCCCCCTCCGCCCCCTGCTCCATCCCCAGCCCCATCCCAGCTCCCGCTGCCCTTCAGCTGCCGCACAGAAGTGCTGGCAGGGAAACTCGCTCAGTCTACCTCAGGGTCAGCCTCATCTCAGCAGACATTCCTTCCTACTCCACCCACGGACTGCCAGCCCACACCACAAAACCCTAACATGCACACACTGCATCTTGTCCTGGTTTGAGCAACACAGGACTAATTTCTCTTCTACTGCTTAGGGAAACTGCACTTTTAGAAGACTCTAGTGTCTGAATTTGTGAAAATATTTACTTTATAGCCATGTGTGTGGGTTTCCAGGCCTCAGTGTTTCCGAGCTCGCCATGTGCAGGGTCAAGGAGGAGCAAGACCCGGGCACTTGACCCAAGCTGCCAACAGGATTATTTCATACCATGAACATCACATTCAATATAAATTAGAAAGTTTGCTGCAAAGTGCTCCCTCTCCCTTGATGGTGGCGATCCAGAGAACTTCTTGCCCTGGTGCCAGAGCCCTGAGCCCTTCTCTTCCTCACAAAGCCACAGCGCTCGCAGTGTCCCACATGTGCTGTCCCCTGCTGGGAGTGCACAGCTTCTACGGATAGAATGGGCTGAATATAATACTTGCAAATTTTATATTGGTATCCGGATCAACACTGGTTCTTTAGTGTCATTAATGTTAATTATTCAGTCTTATTCTATTAAATCTGTTTATATTTCAACCCCCGTGTTTCCTTGTTTTTACCCGATTCTCCTTCCTGGGTGGGGAGAGGTCATCGGGTGAGAGAATAATTGTCTAAAAAACAATAAATTGTTGTGGCTTTCTCAAACTATAACACATCTCTTCTGGCTTTTTGTGGCATTGGGTTTGGGCTCCTTCTAGAAAGCAGAGACAAAACTGTCTCTAACCAGGCAAGTGGCAGGTGAAGGACCTGTGGTCATTCAGAGCCCTATCAAACCCGCTGTCACTGGAGAGTGCAGCAGCTCGTAGTACCGCTGGGCTGTATGCACATTTTGCCCCAACTTGACATGTGGGAAGTTCAGTAGAGTTTATCCAGGTGATAAACTCTCCATTTTGCTGCAGAACTGCAAATTGTTTGGTTGTGCGATGAAAAGATCCTCTCCGTGAACATAAAGGAGCGCAGAGGCACAACAACAGGAGGGGGAACCCCAATAACAGCATCAGAGAAACGGAGCACCCTGACCCGGCTGCTCTCGGGGCTATCATGGGAGCTCTTAATTTCAAAAGCTTTCAAACCAGGTACTACAACAGAAATGACAAAAGAATTTTAATGTGAGAAAAGTGCATTCTAATTTTCTATAAGGCAACTCTGTCCATTTTTCAACAAGTATGTGCAGAAGGACTGAGATTAAGGTTTTCTCAAGTTCTCATGCTGAGCATCTCTGCCCTTTGCTGTGTGGAAATTCAGCATGTAAGGATACATTTACATCACTTAACAGCTAAGTGTGTACCCGTGTGTAATTGCTATTCCTCCACCTACTGTAAGTTATCACAAGTTCTGCTTATTGAAAAGAAAGCTGGAAATACTCTAATAAGAACATCTATATTTATTTCTGTGATCAAGCATTTATAGCTGCAAGTACTGAAGATGAGGAACTTTTACCCTATTAGGATAATCATCCATTTCTTTGTAAGGTTTGGCACCTTCTTCCAGTTGACTAGCTTAATTGAGAAATTAAGCAGAAGTACATGGCCAATAAACCCTAGGGAAAGACTCCTTTTTTAGCAAAGGTGAGAAATGGAGAGCGATGAGGAGAAAGTGACTTTTCTTAGATACTTAGGGACTTCCAGACAGGATACATAAAAGAGGTGGCTTTCAACTTACTTAATGTTTGGCCCAAATTGATCTTTCATCCAACATACCTCTGAGAAATGCATTAAAGTTATTTTTACAATGCTTGCTGGAGTTCTATATTCTGCCCTTTTTCAGCAGCAAAGCAAATGTCAGTGCTGTGAAGCTCTGGAAGCTCATGCTGAATGTCAGAAACACTGAGGGCTGTAACTTAGAAGCCTTGAACTTTGAGACCATAGGAGCCTTAATGCCTGGCAACTGCACACTGGGTTATAAGTTGGAAAATGTCAGAAAAGAATGAATTGGGATTCCTTGTAACACAAGTAGTGAAGTATGTCCAAAAGTGACATATAAAGCCCCAGAGCAAATAAAGCCATCCGCGTGAAGTCACTGCCAGCTGCTTCACAACGAGATGCTCGTACCTGCTGTAATGGAAGTCATAGGTCTAGCAATTTGAAATGGCAGCCACAGGAGATGGGAAAAAGAATTTTTTCATTTTTTTTTTAAACACTGGAAACTACTGCAAGAGAGCCACAGTTAACGATGAACCTAGTGATATACTGACTTTATTAACCAAACTATACATGGCACACAAGGGGTTAGCAAGAACTAGTAGATGAAAACCAGGTTGAGTCATCATTTACTTTTGCCCAGAAACACAGTAGTTCATCACTGCGCACTGCAACAGAAGTGAACATTTGCTTTTTCATGAAAGGGATGATCAATCAAATCTGAAATATCAAACAAATTCCTACTTTGACTCAAATCATAAACTTGTATTTATCAGAGGGAGAGGGGATTCCCTTATTTAGATATAAACCATATCTTATACATCTTACCTATGTACGTGCCAAAGGTCGAGAGCAAGTTGATCTAGCTTTGAAGCCACCCCTGCTTGCAGCAGGACGTTGGATTAGGTGACTTCCAGAGATCCTTTCCAACCTAAAGCCTTCTGCAGCTCCTGCCTTGTGGACTTCACACAGGCTCCTACCCCACTCCCACCAAATGCAATAGTGAATATCTACTGAATTCCACAGCGCACGCTGAAACCCTCAGAGTCTAATTAACACTCAGCCAGGCAGACTGGCTTTGGCTTCTGACCTCATTGTGCCCCAAATTCCTGCCTCCTGCATCACCTTTGGTTTGTGCTGGGAGGAAGGACTGGGGTCCTAGGCATCAGCAGGTATCAGAATTCAAATAAACAAGGACTGTACTGACTGAAGTGACACACTGGAAAGATTAACAGAATCTGTGGCTCCGCAGGAAACGCTACAAAAGCACGACAGCCTCACCTAGCCCAGTCAGCACTCGTTCCAGAAGACGGGGTTCTCATAACCCAGGCAAGGTCAAGTCTTTCCCTCCCATTTGGACCTTAAAATTCAACTTCCTTAATGCAAGTTTCCCCTTCTAAACATTGGCAGGACAGCTAGGGAAAAACTAAGCCTTCCAGGAAAATTATTGACCATCTTCCATTGTTCTTGAATAGGGCACAAAAATGCAACCACTTCACCTGGAAACGAGTTTCTCAGACTTACAGAGACTTTTGCTTATTTCAATGGAGACACTTAAACCCCTTTGACAGGCAACTGATGCTTTACTTTGTGCAACCACTGAAGGACAATGGGAGAATAACTGCTTCCACACGACAAAAGAAACAGCTTTCCCCGTATATAAAATCATCCTCCTGACCATTAAAGTTTTCAATTAAGTTTTTGTTCATTCCTCAGGAGATAGATACACGGTCTTGTTTCCTCTCAATGTCACAATCCTGGAGAAAAACTGAAGATACGCTTTTCCTATGGCAATATGAACTTCTCACTGTGCAAATATAGCAGAAGAAAAGCAGTAATTTTGCTACATACTACAAAAGCCCCTGAAATTTGATCAAATAAAATGAAAACTGAAACTCAAATAGTATTACTATTTAGTACTCAAATAACAATAAAATATGTTTAAAAATACTTCAGTGTTCTTTTGTTTAGTCCTTTTGCATGTGTTTCCTGGTTGCACATGCATAATAAATCGCAAGGCAATACTGGCTCCTTTGGGATTCCACCAAGGGATACTTCCAAAGGTGAGCAGGCAGAACTGACATTTGAAGTTGTCTCAGAGTCAATTTACAGCAGCAATAGCAACCTGTGACTGTGTCACATATAAAACATGAAAACTGTACTTATATGTACACTTCACTGTCCTGGCTTATTTCGAAAATGGGCATATATATCTATGTTGCCAGAAGACCGTTATATACTCCATCTATACAGACCAAAATTGTGTGCTGAAGCATAAATGCCATAGCAGGGGAAAGGCGCACACAGAAGGAGCAGATAACTGCACCATACAGTATTATCTCTTTTCACTCCTTAGGCCACTCTGAGATGCTTTTTAGAGCCCAGTATGTGGTGAAAGCAGCATGTAAATTCCACAGGGATACACAGTTATTGCTCATTTCTAGTTCCACTACAGATGTCACACTGCAGGCTCACCTGGTGCCTCAAGTCAGTGTTTGGCCTTTGGTTCATAATCATGAAATTTTAGGAGACAAAATCCTTATACTCATTGCCCACTTAACAGGCAGTTGACAAGGAATAGCTAACAATCTTTCCCTTCTTTCACTGACAGCATTCAACCTGCAGCAGTTGTTGTGACATTTTGCTGCTTAAACAAAAACTGATTATAAAAAATAAAAGTAAAGCTTGGCAGTTCTCCTTTAAGCCCATGTTCTTACGTGTGACAATAGCTGCCCTTTTGCTGAATCCAATTTCAGTCTGCCATTCTACAAATGGCAGTTTTGGGCAATTCTCTCTCACAGCTCTTCTTTAGTGTTGAAGCCAACTCTAGCCAGAAGTCAGTGCAGGCCCTCCCAGTATGGGCACTAACAACAAGGTGTGTCATGGCAGAACCAAAACATCTCCAGGCTGAAGAAATCAGTGATCCTGCTGTTCTCGATATGCCACGATCAGCACAGCAAGGAACAGGCAAATGAAGACTCTGCACTTGGAGCACATCATAATCCTGTAATCTCGTAACTGAAAACAAACCCCAACTTTTGCGTCAATGGTGGCACATTCAACAGGACACACTTTCAGGTCAAAAAGTCACATAGCAAGACTGGAGCGCTCTCTATTGATTTTAGACAGCATGTCCTTAAAGGCTATGGGTTTTGATATTCCTCTTCTCGCAAGCTGTGAAAAGCTCTGTTGGATTCAGTACAGTGCACAGCAAATGTGAGAGAACAGAATCAGAACCTCTGTGCAAAGAACTGCACAAGGTGAGTTTACAGACACCTTTCACAAGTCTTTCAATTTCAAGCGCTAATGTATTAAGACTCCACCTTTGTTTTTCTCTCAGAGCTCCCGAAAACTAGTAAATTTCTCAAAATTTCTTCTTCCCAATAACTGTCCACAATCTAAAGGAAAGGGATGAACAATATAATATTTGGAATCTCTTTGTTTGAATCTAACAGGAATCTTTGTGCCCAGACTGAAATCTGCATTTATCTGTGGACTTACCATTCATGTTTGGTTTTGCAGTTCTCTTTTTTTCCCCAACCCAAAATGTAAGGATGGCAAAAAAAGTCACCAGATGGTTGGAAACACTCTTGAAAATGTAATCATTTGGGGTCTTTTGGTGAGAAAATTCCTATTCATTAAGATGAATTAATATAATTCATACTGAATTCTTACCATATACAGATCATGCAGGTGCACACAAAGTAATAATAAAAATAATTAAAACTCCATGATTAAGAAAACAACTGAAAAATTACTGCATGATCAGAATCTGCAAATGGGTGTGAGGTTACTGAAATGTACAACGCTAAGTATGATTTTTCCTGAAAGTAACTACACTACCAATAAGACTAATAGTAATTTCAGTGTAAGTAGAAATCATTCTTAGCTTTTTGCAAGGCAATTCTTATTATCGGGAAAAAATAAGGGCAGATTCATCTTTTACCTGCCGAGGGGTCCTCTCCGATTTACTCCTGCACCATTCCCAGTCTGTGAGTTCAGGTTTGTGGCCTTCCTCATGAGACAACCTCCTTTCTGGTCCTTCATAAAAAGCCGACTTATCGAAGTCTCTGACCTCTTCCCTGCCNCCGGGCCGGGGGGCCCTCCGCCGCGCCCCGGGAGCTGTCCGCCGGGGCCGTGGTGCTGAACGCCGCCTCCGCAGCGCGGGGCCGATCGCCGCTGCCTCGGCCGGGTTCCTTGGAGTTACCGCAGTCGTAGCTCACCAGGTTGTGACAGGACTCGGATTTATCATCGCCATCGTGGTGGCGGTGGTTTTCGTGGGATATTTTGTAGATTCCATAGCCTTGCTGGAACGACAGGTTGAATTCGAAACCCCTACGTTTGGCTAAGGAGAAAGGAAAGAAATGTCATGTTAAAAGAGTCAAAACCAAGAAGAAAAAGGAGATTGCATACCCAATGAAAATGACATTCTAAAACATGGAATAAATTATTTAACTACTGCTAGAAACAGGCAATTTTCTATCCATAAAAAGAATGACTTGTTGAGAAGAAAGACTTCTCAGATAGTATGTTATTATACTGCCTTCTTAATGAATTCAGAAATTACACATTCCAAAGTTAATGGATTCCCAGAAACTGGTAGATTATCTGCCATTTTCAAAAACACACGATATGTGATGCTTTGTGGGATACACACAAGAAAATACTTAGATTTTGTAATACTCTTTTTCTCAGAACCTGTTTCAGCTACATTCCTAAAGGTGAAAAATTGTACAAAATGATAAAACATTTCTGAGAATCAATAACTCACCTTCAATATCAATAATCAAGCTAGAAAAACAGGATTTTACAATAAAAAATAAATATTTGAAGTATTTACACAATGACATTTTTGTATATTCTTCATTCTAAATTCAGTGCTCCAACTAATCTTATCCAATAATTGAACAATTAAATAAAAATTCTCAATCATTATTTATACCCTTTCATTCTTCCTCCTTTCCAACACAAATCACCTGAGATTCTCCATCCTCCCCCTTTTCGTTTCACATTACGTAGTAACTAAAGAAGTGCTTTTTATTTAACTAATGAAATAATCTTCCCACCAAACCTTTCATGCTAAATTATAAAATAAAAGGTACAGGCATACATTTATACAACCTCTACTTCTACTCAACAGTTTGTGTGATTACCAGATCATATTTAATTGTGGGTGAAATTGTGACCTTAGCAGTCATTGCATTACAACTTGAGAACAGTCTTTAGTATAAATATCTAAAAGTCACAGATTTATTTTAAATAATTTTATAATTGCTACTTTTCCATCTGTTGCACATTTACCTCTCTAAATCGCATTATTAAATACATCTGAAATAAACTGCCTTCTTGATGATCTGCAGTCATCCTCTCTGGGAAAGCGGTCAAAATGGCATCAATTGCAGCACAAGCCATTCTGCACTTGGAAAACACGTTCAAAGCAAGTGAAAGCCATGAATGAGAATGGCTCTTCCCTAAAATTCAGGAGCCTTCTCTCTCCCTAAACATGCAGTGAACGTCAGGAATTTGTCCACTGATGTCAGAGGACTTTCACTCCAAAGAATGCGAAACACCCAGATCCTCAGAAGTATTTAGGTCTTAGCTTTTGCAGTTGGACTACATGATCCTTATAGGTCCCTTCCAACAGAACTATCCTGTCCTGTCCTATCCTATCCTATCCTATCCTATCCTATCCTATCCTATCCTATCCTATCCTATTCCATTCCAATTCTAACTTTCTAAATAAAACTTGTCAGCAATTTCAATTCCCCTTGGACCAGGCCTCAAGGGACAACTGTATCAAACCTGCACTGCAACTCTCACTTCTGAAAAGTGAATGCATAAGTCTATCATTTTTTTATACTAATATAATTGCAGCATTATAAATAGGATATAAAAATTATTTTTCTGTTAAGTTATTCTTGAAATAATTATGAACATAAATAAAAAAAAAATCTGTTATTGCTCTATCTTCCCTCCTTGTAGGCTTCCGTACTGATATTTTTACCAGAACGCGTTTATTATATGTTAACAGAGATCTAATAGATACAGATGCATTTAATATCCTGTGGCAGATTTCTATGCTTTAAACCTTCCGTAATTACCTACTGTTGAACAGCTGAATATTTTTAAGTTTGTACATTTTTGGTTGTCCCAGAAATTAATCACTAATCAAGATACTGAACTTATATTAGTAGCTATAACAAGTTTCAATAAAAAAAAATTATTAAGAAATACTTCTCTTGGAATAATACTGGAAACATATTTTCATCTGTTATTCAAAATACAACCCCTCTGTGCAGGTATGAACGCTGGAGACTGAGGTATTTCATAAGTAACTGCGGCCAGGAAATTCACAGGAAAACCTTATGCAGTCTTTTAGCCACAAATATGATGATACTATTCCTGTTTGCAGAAGCCTAAATGTGTTTTTCACTAGAGATAAGTTCATGGAGTGACAGCTGTATTTCTTTGTCTTCTGTTTCTCTGACTGAGTATAACCACATGATCAAGTTCTTTATGAGAAGAACAAAAGTGGTGTAACTGCAGGAGACAGGCTGTGGCAGTCAGTGTGTGCAGGGATTCCTCCTGGAGGCCCAGAGACAAACAGGGCTTTAGAAGATTCCAAGACGGTTACCAGTGACAGTCTGGCACCCTCTGTTACACCAAGGTAAACTTTATAAACATGCAGGGAAATATTTTTAGGCAAAAAGTGTGTAGGAGTTCCTCAGCTTTCAACAAGCAGCATGAGCACACCAAGATACAGGCCCCTCCCATAAATCACCTCCTTCGCTATTTGCTTATTGGCATCGCTGTGATTTCTGCTTAGTAGCTACAGCGCAGGTGTACAAACAATAGCTCCTCTCCGTCTTAGAATTTGCTTGCAATTAGCATGGGTTTTTTTCCCCCACGATATTAAACATGTATAGTATGTTCCATGTATTTGATTAGTAGAAGTTGGATTTGGTATACACATCTTTCCCAGGGTAGGAGAGGAGGGCGAAACTAGGACTGAGAGTCCATCAGAGACTGCTAAAAGATCTGACAGTGACCTGGGAAAACCAGCCAAGCTTCTGCGCCTCGGCATCCACTATTTCCATCCAGCTGTCTCGCATTAATGCTGTGAGTCTCACATATTGCTCTGAATAATGTCTGCATAATTCAGGTAAATGATTTCAAGGAGTACAAAGTACTGCACTGTCACTAACTTCCAATGCTCTTTACTACAAGGTACATTCCAGCTGGGTGTCACCCTTCCATACTTACTTTTGAGTTCTTCTGAAGACACTGCATACGAATTCCTCCTGCAATTAATGATGCAGCCACAGGGCAGGTGGATCCAGTGTTCTGACAGGACAAACACTGGGGTGACTGTGGCAGCCAGCAAAGTCAGCAGGAAGCTGAGTATCTCAAACGAAAGGCTTTGAAAACCAGTGATGTGCTGGACAACCATTTGTATCTGAAAGGCAGAGCATTTTGAAATTTAAATCGCTTCAGGCACATGAGATACTTCCAGGAATAAACAGAACATCTCACTGTGAATATGACACAACTAAAAGACACAGGTTGTCATTAATGTTTGCTGAGCCTAACAATTTTGTTTCTAACAGAGTGGAGAAAACACACTGACAGAGGCTCTCCTCCTCATTCTGCATTTCTCAGAAAAACCCTTGCTTAAGCTAAATATAGATGCCTGAGCACGATTAAAACAAGCAACTCGCAATCCAAGCAATTCAGAAGAGACTGCGAGCTCAGTCTCTCCTGCATGGTACTGAGGAGCCCCAACTCCAGATGGGGAACAGGAGAGAGAACTTAGCACCACCCAGGGCTGTGCTGCAGATGCTCTGTAACGCTCTCTCACCCCTGAGAGACGCTCAGATGCTGAGTCTGTAAACATCCTGGGGACAGGGACAATGCTGCCCCAGACCCACGTTCCCTGTTCTCAACAGACTCCTTTCTGATTACGCATTAATGTACCTCCTCCCAAATATACCAGTGCATGCACACGGACAGCACTCCCTCCCACCACCCCAATGCTACAGAGATTACAAAGATGCAAGCAAACCTCATTTTTCTAACAAACTCCTATTTTTTAACCAGTCTGGCAAAGGACGTGACTCACAGCTGCGAGGAGGGGCAGAAGAGCTCGCCTAGTACAATCACAGACCCCGTAATGCTGAACCAGGGCTTGTCAGAGAGCTGGCAATACAAAAGGGTGGACCTTATTCATCCCTGTATTCAGGTGATACAAATGATGTGATGACAGAGTAACATACTGATGAATCAGGCTCTGCCAAACCTGCTGAAAGCCAGTTAAATTCATGTAGTGACACAGACCTGCTTAAAAGGACTTTTGCTGGCACAAACTATACTATAAGGAACAATTGCAATGGCTACTGATCATCTGTTTCTATACATGGCACACCAACTCACGTCCCATTTAAATGTAAGTAAACATTAGAAAGTAAAGCAATTGCACAATTTACCATCATTGGAAGCCAGAGAACGACTTTTGTCAGTGCAAGAATCAGCGAGAATCGTTTCTGGGCAAAGCCCACCGTGAAGCTCCTGCTCTGTACGCTGTTCATGCAACGGGGCTCCAGTGCACCGCTCTCAGCCACACCTTTCCTAAAAACTGCCTCCGAGCTTGGACACGCGTTTTGGAAATGCTTCAGGATTTTATCCACAGGGTCCACCGGTGAGAGAGATGGGGTAGCAGTACTGCAGCCTGCAGGAGTCCCCGGGGTGATGTAGCCTCGAGAGATTTCCTGGTAATCCATGTGAAATAGCTGTTGCTCATCTGAGCACAACAGCTGGTAAGTTAGAGGAACAGAGAGCACTGCGAGGAGGCAAAAGCACAGTGAGTAGACAATAAATAAAAACAAGATGTAGGAACTGGCGCAGTCAGTGAAGCAGCCCCAGGAGGTGGGGATGTACTTGCCCCAACCACAGAGAGGCAAAACGCAGATCAGCAAACTGAAAATCCAAATGGTAAAGATGGCCCGTACCACGCTCACTCGTCGCTTGGACTTGCTGCAGCTCATTGTCTCCGTTTTGTTGATGGTGTAGAAGTTGTAAGAAACTATAAGAGACCCTTTCAGGTTGCTAGAAATGCCCTGGAATAAATATATAAGCGCTGAGGTGGTGCACAGAGGCTGGGGGAGGACATAACTTGACCACTGGGTGAGCATGAAAATAATCACTGGCACAATGCTGATCAAATCATCTATTGACAAAGAGGTCACAATCACCGAAACTGTGGTTTTGTTCTGCATTTTCAGCAGGGAAACTAGTGAATAAATGCTGCCCAGAAGTGCTGTGAATGCAATGATAAAAGTCAAGCAGAATAGAGAGACATTCAAAGTTCTCTGCTCGCTAGGCTTATCCATAACGCTCTGATTTTCAGCGAAGCTCGTCCCATTGAGTGACAAATTATTAGGCGTCACCGACATTGTCCTTGGCAAATTTTTTTCTTTGCCTTCTCACTGACTCTGCAAGTTTTCACTAGCTGAAACCAGAACTGTTAGCTCCACATCACAAGTTTCTCTGTCTTCCTAGACTTTTGTGGCATCTGATGAAGAAACATTCAGGAGAAAGCACCCTTGATAACCAGAACTCATGCTCTCGAAAAATCAGGCAACAATGAAGTATCAGAGGTGCTGGAAAAAATGCAATTCCTCATAATCCTTTCAGTACTGGAAAACAGTTAATTTAGGCTCTTCAGGTAATAACATGCCATTCACTTTTGACCGATATCAGGCAGTGTGCCTTACTCACGAGTTCAGTTGAAACGAAGGCAGAATATCAGGTATGTTCAAGCTCTAGTAGCTCAGGGAGAAACATAGTAGAAATGAGAGGCTGTTGGACTCACCCTGCGCTGCTCTGAGCTGCAGGAGGGAGGAGTCAGATGCAAGCAGGATAGCAGAGACGAGGGGAGTGAGTATCTTCTCAGACGGAGCTGCCTCTTAGCTGGATCAGAAGCCTGAAACAGTGTCCCTGCTAAGCCACACCTCCGCTGCCGACACTGCAATCCAATGCAAATACTCCGATCTGATGTCAGCCGTAAATGTCATTCCCGTAAAGCCCATGGCTGCTCCAGGGCTGTGCATCGCGAGCTGGAGTCATGCTTTCATTCTTTTGCACTTCTGTACTCCACGCTGAGCAAGGGGAAAAGCCGCAGGAGCCTTTTATGAAGATGAAACAGAAGGGGTGTGTCTGCTCTGCCGCTTTGTATTCCTGCTCCCACTGCAAGCGTACATGTGTACGTGCACACATCGCACACGGACGCTAACCGTATCGTTACCTAGGGACAACCTTTCACTAATCACAGGTAACTGCCACGCGTCAGCCAGGTGGTGCCTGCCTATGTGGGATCTCAGCTCAGTCTGGGGTTTATAAAACTTTCATTCCCCGCATGATTCAAATACTGTCTGCTGTCTGCTCTAGCTGAACACATGGATAGAATCACAGCCAAGTGCATTTTGGCACATTATGAATGTTTTCCCTTCAGAAAGTGCAATACTGGTGAAACTTATAAGCTGACAAAATTCCCAACGCTCAGCAGTTAAGTGGACAGATAGGTTCCATGCAATCTTCTTGGAGGACTCTGCCTCTCTGTTCTTTCTGGCACCACTCTGAGGTCAAATACGCAATGGGGATGCAGAACCAATATTTTCTTATTCAGGGTAATATTGTAAGGCTGCTGCAAATACTTGCTAGCCTGGGTAACAATACAAATCCACTCAGTTAGAAACCTGTGTTATTAACAACCTGATCCTTGCTCAATTCTACGCACTTTGGAACGCATCAGCTGTGTCAAGCCACCAGCTGGATTGCTCGAGTGCCTTCCCTCCTGCCAGGGCAGGGCAGGGTCGGAGGCAGCAATTCTCAGAGCCGCAAACAGGACAGGCAGCGGAAGAGAACGCACTGCCGCAGCCATATTGTGTGACAAGAGCCCACAATGCAAGGATCCGAGCTAAGGGCAATGGCAACTTATCTGGATAACCCCTCCTTCACTTTCCAATTTCCAAGCTGCCCTGCCATGGCACTGGGCAGGCTCATGCCCCAAAACAGGCTAGGTCTTCCAGTCAACCCCATGTGCCCCGTACAGCCATAGAACTGCCCACAGTGTGGGGCTTGTCGTAAAGCCACGCTCCTCCTCCGCAGCCTGATGGGGAGCCATTGCCTCTCCATTCTCCCTTTCGTATCGCAGCTGCCTCTTGAGGATTCTGCATTATTTATCAAGACCAACTGTCAACCCTCATGTCAGAAGTTTGCAAAAGAGAGGAACATCCATCCTGCCTTCCACACAAGGCACAGTCCTGGATCTGGACCATCCATCTGGCCTTTAACCGTACAGGATTTGACTTGGCTTTTGTGATTTATCTGTCCTGCTGGACTATTGATTGTTAATCTGTGCTGTGCCAGCTAAAGGCCAGGGCTCATTTCCTTCTATTTACAAATCACAGTCACCTCTGCCCCCGCAAGTCAACTTTAAATTAAGGACAGTGTTCTAAATCTTAAGATTAACAGTGTGAGCCTGGTCAGAAGTACAGTCAAGAGATAAGACAAGAAAGAAGCATCCTTGACCCTTGTTTGGACCTTTATTTTTTAGCCTGGCTTCCTCAGGAAACACATGACCATGCCTGAATGTGGACATATGCCTGCGCATGTTTCACTCTTCCACTCCCCATCCCTCAATTCCTTCTGACAAAACGATCGTTTTCACCTCAATCTGACGGTGTAGAAGCTATTAAGTTCCCGCAAGTTTTATGAAAATAAGCAGCTGATCCGCTGCAGGCTGCAACCGAGTTCTCTCTTCAGTAGAAACTAGTGAAAACAAAGCAGAGGCTTTATAAATACTCCAACCATAAAGAAACCTTCAGCTGAAATGTCAATTAACCTGGATGCTAAACTGCGGGAAACCAGCTGCATCCACTCTGGTGTGTCTTAGTGCTTCCTGACAGGTGATCAGCTACTTTCCTTCTTAAATTCCCTGTTTCCATTGCCCGTGTCATCTTCATCTGCTCTTGCTGCATTACTGCCAGGTGTTTAGAAACAATCTTAATGATGCTTGGGAAATTTATTTTCCCTACTTCAGAAAATTCTTCTCCTGTATCCTGAGTCATTATAACTACACTGGATATCCAATAGCCCTGACGGCAGATATGAACCACCATTTTTCTGAAAGTTCCATCAGTACAATACTCTTCATGTACTTTACTGACCTTGCGTTATTGGCTGTGCACGTACAGCCTCGGTGCCTCCCGGAGCTTTTTGGACACTTCGGTGAGAGCAGGCCATTCTGTGCCTTCCGTTTGTATTTGGAATGAAATGCTCCTCAGTGTTTTTAAGAAGAAAGACACTTTTATTTATTGCTGTACCCATTCAAGGCAGATGACGTATTACTCACTTCAGTTTCTCTTCTCACAGAATGTATTTTATTGTATGAACTGCACCTTGCCATTCTCTGTGGCAGCTCTTACCACAACTTACAATATGGTGAAATGTTCTTTCCTCTGGTCATTTCATAGTTATAAACCAAAGATCTTCGAGCGATGAATTCAAGCAGCTTCCCTTCTTATTTCTCTTTGTTTAACATGACTGATAAATTCTGATAAAACATGTACAGAAAGATCAGTTTCATCTCAAAACTAAAGAGAGAATTCGGTTGTGGTAAGAAACAAGCAACTCTACAAAGAGAAGCACAACTTTCCACAGAGCTGTGCCTCCAGGTCGTTGACTTGAATGCCCAGTAAGGTCCAAGCTCTGAAACTTCTCTGGTGACCGGGGAAATGAATCTGAATTAGACTCTCTGATCTCTTCTAAAGGACGAGTTTATATTGCAATCTTTCAAAACTTACAGGAACACTATCTTTGCCATTGTAATTTCACTCCCAAATTCCCCTGAAATTTGTGAACAGACTCAACTAGGTCTGGGGTTGGCAAGGACAGGTAAGCGAGCAGAGAGGCAGACGGTGCCATCACAACCCCCCTTCTCCCAAATTTTCTAAAGAAATAGTGCTAGAATGGAATAATACAGCACTGCCAAAAAGCCACAGGTGATGACCTTGCAGAAACCAAGAGAAAGAAAAAGACACCTTTGTCTGCTGCCGTGTCCTTGGTTTGGACCGTGTCAAGGCAGGTGTGGATTTGCAGATGAAGACCCTTACTACCCATTCCCTTTCCTCTCTGCGTTTAGTCTCCTGAATTATGGGAGGTTCCTAATACAAATACTGTCCCTTGCAACATGGGTAGTTATTCTCTGTCCTGGTGTGAATTCTCTTTGCTAAGAAACGATCCCAAAGAGAAAATACATGAGGCATGGAAATCTCCTCTCTGGCCTCATTTCAAACAGCACTGCACAACAACGCCTCTTTAAAGGAAGAGTCAGCACTACTCGACACTCTATGAAAGGACTTCTAAGAGACACACTGCATGTAACAATTCAGAAATGCTTGTAAGGAGAATCATATATTCACCATTCATAAAACACAACCAACAAATAGGGTATTAAAAATTTATCCTATTTAGTGTATGAGTCACATTTTATTTTCATACCACTAAGCTAAGCTTTGACTTATGGTTTTTCTTCCTTTTGTCACTCAAGAGAGAAAGGTTATTACAGCAGTTGTACAAGTATTTCATTTCAGAAGGTGATATAACCTCTGTGCCAGGCATAAATGTATATATATAAAATTCCATAAATGTCTTTGTAATTTATTCCTCAATAGTATGCGAAAGAAAATGTTTTACGTTTTCTAGATTTTTTTTAACAGACTTTAAAAAAGATGTCAAACTAAATGATCATTTTTGGTCTATTGGACTCAGCCATCACTTTCAGATACAAGATGGTTAAACTGCAGCTAATTATTTCATCCAGTTATTTGCCTCAGATGAATTAAATCAATGGTGGCTTCTAATAAAAGGCAGATACTCTTATTCTCAATCCATTTCCGCTGCAGCTGTATTGCTGTGCTGCAGGAAAAGGGTGCTTACTGATTTGGAGCAATTACAGCAATGTAAATCAGGAGTAATTCCATTAAACCTAAAAATATGATTTAACTTATGTGCTCATTACGGGCTAGGCTGCACCGGCCCTAACTGCAGCGGAACAGATCCTCGCCGGGCAGATGCTCCTTTTGAAACCGTCACTCACAGCAGCAGGTCACAGCCCGGCCCCCCCCGAGGCAGCGCCTGTCTCAGCAGATGGGCCGCTATTGAGCAGCGCCCGTAGTCAGAGCTCCCGAACTTCAGGTTTATGCTTTCGTGCTGTAAATATAGACAATAAATTGAGACTGCAATGAACTGAAAGTTTTTTGAGAACTGCAGAATTAGTAAGAGACAAATGGAGGTAAAACTGAGTGAGCCCCAAAGTGTCCACTGGGTGAGGTGTAGTCACAGTGTGCATCTCTCCCCAAGACCTCCAGAAGCCGATCAACAGCACGCCGATGGGAAATGACAACCATGGCGGCACCCCAGCGAGGCTGGCAATAAACAAGATGGCAGAGAGATGAGAATGAATCCGTCCGGGTTGCACTGTGTGCACACTACCAGAGATGATTATGTGCTGTTACTCACCAAATGTCCAAAGTGGGACCAACTAGAAGAGAAACAAGCAATTATAACATCATAATTCCAGGATGGCAATGCTGAAAGGGAAGAGATATTAAGTACGCAGCGTATACAAGGAGGAGAAAGGGACAGTTCTAGTTGGGAAAGTGTTATTTCTCTAGTGGATGGCAAGGCGGAGAGATGGCAGCAAAATCTGCAGCTACCAAAGTGGAGAGAAGCTCGATTCTCGATGGCATGGAGAGTAAGACATTCTGCTAGGTGTGGCATAATTGTTCTCCTGACACAAGACACTTCACAATGTCACTTTTATTGAGCAGCCACTGGCTCACCAAATTGATAGGAGGAGACAGACAGCTAGCAGGGAGGCAATTCTTCGGTACACCTCCTCACAGTAACTGTTTGCTTTCTAATAGAGAGCGCAGCAGGCTATGAATATAATTCATGGAACAGCATGATATGAATGCTTTTAATTTTGCTGCGCAGCTCTACTAGCAGTAGAACACCCGTAATGCAGCTGTATTAGCGCGATCATACCTAATCACTGAACAAATCCAGTAAATGTAGCATTGTGCTTGGTAATCACTCCTATTTTAGATGCTGCAAAATGTATGTAGCATATTGGGGAAAAAGCAAATGCTGTGCAATCTAGCAGGAGCTGTGGAAAACTGCATCGAGAGAGTTAACTGGAGAACCCAAACAGCTGGGCAGAAACAATTATCCTTTTCTGAAGGGAGGGAAAAAAAAGGAAGAAGGCATATGCTTTTGAGTGACCCAGCTATGACCCCATCTGGAAGCGGCACGAAAATCAGCTGTATACGTAGAACTTTCTCCAATAGTAATAAAATTAATGACCGCAAGAGCCATTTGTAATACTGTTTGCACATTTCCCTGCCTGCTGTATAGTCTCAAGAGCTCTGCAGTGGGTTGTCGCAGCCCTCCATTTCTCTTTCCATCGTTCCTTCCTCATCGTCTTCTCTCCCACTCACCTTCAAGGAAGGCTGATTGAGCAGATTCAGCCCCAGGAGTTAGGATGAAATCAAGTTTTAATGAGTGAAGATTGAAAGCTCTGGAACCAAATTCTGCCTCTAAAGGACTAAGAACTTGTATTTGCTGGTTATCACTGCTTTTACGCAGACCAACAAAACTATTATCTTTCTAGCACTGACCTGTTTCTTGAAAAGATACTATTATTCACAAAACATTTATGCAAGGAAGCCAGTGTTTTAAGCATTGGTTTATCCTGAAACCTCAAATATAAATGCTATCACAAATGATACCCAAAGAATGTGGACAAAGCATAGGACACAGCTTACTGCATGTAAAAACAAAGAAAACATCTTTTTTTTTTAATAAAAAATAAGGAATCCTGTCTATTCTGCACATGTTACAGAGATAGGGATGATTTTTGTGCAGCAGACCAGTAGTCCTCCTCCAAACAAGCAGAGTAGCAGAAACGTGCTGGTCTTTCCCAGGAGGAGCCCCAAGGAGAGGAGCAGCTCTGCAGGAAGGTGGCAGCCTTTCGCCAGCCTGAACGAGGCAGCAGAGACTACAGGAAAATTGCTAAAGCTCACCCATTAGGGAAGGCTGCTGTGGCTTAGAGTGTAGTGATTTTCTGGGACTTCCTTAGGAAGACTTCTACTCTGACTTGGAGCATGGGAAAAGTTTGGAAAAATAGGAAAAAAGAGAGGCTAGCATAGCTGAAAAAACCCACAACTGATATTGTAAAAGAAATACAGGTGACAAAGCAAATTTGATGGATTTCAGATATTGTATAAGACCATTGAACAAAACAATAAATGTCTCTTTTCCATAGCTTAAAAGATATGAAAAGTCATATGGGCTGAGAATGCATGTGCTGGCTCCAGCCACCGCCTTCTGCCATAGCTGTGTTCTGGAATCCCTAAAAATCACACTTCATAACATAGCCATATCCTCTAACTTCCTCCCCAAAGGGCAACCAAATGTGTATGTGTTTTGAAGTGTTTTTCGAGTACTGAATAAAGAAAGGGATGCTAATTAATTTCGAGCAACTGTAAAAAGGTCTATTAGCTTTGCCGATGTAAAGGATGACTGAGTTTGTATTGGAAAGGGCAAAAAAGGTAGCTAAAGGGGACACTGGAACACAAAATGAAATCTTTCTTCGTATGGAAAATTTTTTATTTTTTTAATAGAAAGATTTAATTGAAGTATGAGCTCATCACAGTGTTTTCATCAAATGTGAAGAATGGCAAAGAAGGAATACTGCAGATTACAGAAGAAATCTCTCCCTAGGTGGTATGTGTTTGGGAAAGAAAATGTTCACTTCAGATTATGATACTTTTTAGTTTCAGATCCTTCTAAACAAATTTCACTTTTCAGTAATTGGATTTTTGTTTGTAAAGAATTTCTAAAAACCACTGTGCACAGCCAAAGGTCACCAGATCATGAGGCAATGCAACGTGAAGAGCGGTTTGGGCTTTCTCTCTGTCAACCCCCCAAAGCAAGGCAGCTGCACGATGTTGCACTCTGCCAAGGCAGTTGCATCTTGCTCTGCTGGTTACCCACCTCTAGCTCTGGTGTTTCTGCACAGCATTAATATTCTGGGTAATGGACACTATCGTTCTTCCCCCAGGAGTTCCACTAAAACCTTTGCTAAAACACAAACAGTTAAACCCCAAAGCTATCTAGTGTTACTTTCACTCCTCAGCAATATTCCCCTAAGCCTATGAAAACCACCACCAATTTTAATATTCCAACCTTGGGCTGATCCTACCCCCAGAGCAGCAACAGCATCAACAGTTTGCTTTGGAGATGCTGGGAATTGCCCGAGTGCCTCTACCTGTAACCGTCAGCTCAAAGTTCAGGTCACATAGGTAACCTGCCCTTTTAAACTGCGCAGTATAATCTGATGTTTGGCATTTGCACAAACTAAGTAAACTAAGATGGGCACTGATAACAAACCTTTACTGGCTGAGCTTAAGAAAATGCATTATTTAAGAAAAAATGCCTCCCAAACCCCATTTCCCTCTTCAATCAGTTCAATATCATTTGTGAGCATTTACCTAACACGACCTAGTGGTTCTCAATAAGGTTATTTTTCACACAAGTAAGGGCTGAATCAGTAGTTTAACAGCCTCTGTTACAACAACAAGAAGCAAAACAAACACATTAGTGTCCTGTAAATACACTCATCATTACTCAGTTTTCATAAAGAATTCTTATTTTTGTCAACTGCTCACCAGGTTCTGAGGTCGTTTCTAACTAGAGGATGAGTTTCCAGTGCAGGGGCAGAAAGCTTCTGCATTGTGACCTGAAAGATCTGACACTTGTTGTTTTGTAAAATCCATGAATATATTTTGGCATTGAGGAGAAACCAGAGAAAAAGAAATGTATAGAAAAGGATGAGACACCCGATTTTGAGATAGTGGGGCATTTTCCCATCAACTTTAGAGCTGCCTTCTGAATAAAGACAGAATGAAAAGAGGAAGGTCATTCAGAACTGTTTCACCCTATGCATGATGATTACTGAACCTCAAAATTTTCAAAGAGTTTGTTTGGATTCAGCCAGAAACTTCATTATTTAAAGTCAGATCAAGTTATATCAATATATGGGAGCTGAAAAGTAACACCAGAGTTATCATGAAATCCACCTCTTTGGTGAGCTGTCTGATGTTCTCTGTGTTCAGTCTTGGAACAGTGCAAGAAAAATGTTCTTTTTTCACTCCTGATACGAATATTGCGTTTTACAAGACAGGGGAAAAAAATAATCAAACCTTTATGAACCTCGAAATAATTTCAAAGAAGATTATGACAAATTTAGCACAATACTGACAAAGGAGGGATACAGGCTCACACGCTTTATCCAGTCAGCTTTCTGCAGGCCTATAAGGCGAAACCCGGGAACTACAACTGGCTTTAAAGACTGTCGATCACATGGCTCTGACGGGTAACCTTCAGCCCCGCTGTGGGAGCTGCTGAACAGTATCAAAAACTACTGACTGGTGCTGCAAAGGCCTCGTGTTACTGAGCTGACTTCATGGCTACTGCCAAAAGGGCTGCAAGGTGTCTCACCACGGGTCTCCAGCAAATGCACTCTCGATCCCATAAAATAAGCTAGACCAGTGCTGTGGAGCAGGCGTTACTGAAGCAGTGCTACCTGTCACTGTCACCTGGGGAGGGAGGGTAGCTCTAAGAAAAGCCAGCACGCACAGCACAAGAAGAAGGGATGTCGAACAGGCACTAGAACCCTGGCACAGGCAGGGTCTCTCCTTATAATGTGCTTTGTGGAACGGAGATTAAGAATGTTCTTGAAACTGAGCAAACCCTGGGAGTCAAGTCTTCTCAGAGGCAATGCGCTGCCAATCCGCTGATTGCCCCGTCCCTGTGAAGTGTATGTACGGTCATATAATACAGAGCTGTATTTTCACTTGCATTAACAAAACCTAAAAGGACTTGAGTTATATTTCAACAGCAACCCCCATAGGTATTAATTTATTCTCTTTAATCAATCTGTCATGCTACGTCCTCCAATCTCGCAACATGACGAGCTGCTCAGTTTAAACTCGGTGAGAGAAAAGTGATGACCTGAGACAGCACAGAACGGAACAGTTAAAAGAATTTGAATTGATTATTTTTTCCAATTCTGGCTGCAAACTAACAGGGTTAGTCCCTGTATCTCTGTCTTTCCATTCTTGCTTCAAGAAGAAACAGCTTTTTTACTGCGCAGGTCGTCAATCAGTGGCACAGGTTGCCCAGAAAGGCTGTGGATCTCCACCCTTGGAGACATACACCCCCTGACCAGACCCAGCCCTGGGCAGCCTGCTGTCGCCGGCCCTGCCTGCACAGGGGTGGGCTGGGGAGCTCCAGGGCTGCCTGCCAGCCTCAGCTCTCCTGGTGTTCTGTGCCTTGATGAGACACCCTGGCGTGGTCGGTGTCACCACTCTCCACGGCAAAGTCCAAGATGCTGTCTGAGGAAGGGACGCTCACAGTATGAAAAAATGCACTAGGCTGTTTGCTGGTTTCCTGATTTGCAAGCACCTACAAGTGTAAGAGAAAACTCTCTGTCCTGCTGTGTTGTACCCCACTAAGCTGAACTTTAAGTGACCTAAACTGTACGCTCAACCTTTTAAAAAACTATTCCGGCTGAGGCTGCGATTTTGGTAGAAGCGGTCACAGAGTACTTCCATACTTTTTTGACAAAGAAAGAAACTCATCTTTCCTTTTAAAAGCAGTAATACTGAATAATTTAAATAAACTGATCACCAGCAAAGAAACTAAATATATTATGCAAACCAGATGCAACTTTCAAAACAAGAGCTGTCAGTGCGGATTCCCAGATGATCAGTGCAGCTTCCAGTGACACGTAACAGTTACAGCAGGGTGAGTCAGCACCAGACCTGCGCTCATGGAAACATTTAATCAGTCTGACAGAAGTCTTAAGTGACATTTGGAGACGGGCTCAAAGCTTGTTCCTTGCCCCACTGGAGCCAGTGCAAGTTGTGCGTATCCTTGTATTCTCCTCATTGGGAAGTTACCACAAGTTCCACCTAAAGCTATTTGCATTGCTATGGATATAACTTGTATTTCCTCCTCTTTACTGTTTTCGGTTTTATATTTTGTGATGTTATTTATGGAGCGTGATTTTTAAAAAAACTAGCTCAATATATCACAATTATTTCCTTTTCTTTTCTTTCTCACAAGGAACAGCTGGCAAAATGTTTTAACTGACAACACTAAAACAGAGACTTAAATAGTTACCTATGACAGCTCCAGTCAAATTTATAAAGTCAAGTCAGAAATTATTTTGCACTTGTGTACCAATTCATATCAAAGCGAGAATGTGGCCAAAGCCTGTTAGATTCCCATCGATTTCAGTGGCCTTTGGATGAAGGTGTGTCAGACATCTTCCTGCCGCTAGATTTTGTAGAAAGACAGAGAACTTTCTCTCATATCATATTTGCTTTTCATAATCTATTTGAAAACTATTCTACCAGCTTTAACAGTGGTGTCCACTCCTCAAGCCAGCCTTTCCCACAAAATTTTCAACGATGGATCTGCTTATGAAAAAATAAGTTTATAGGGATGTCTAAAAAAGCAAAATATCCCAACTGAGAAAACTCTATGTAAGTGTGATCGTCAGTGAGCGCTCTTACTCTGGAGAGCTACCTAGAGGTGAAAGTGTTCACAATGGGTGAATGCAGCCTCTGCTAAAGTACCTGTGGATGCAAGGAATTGAAAGTTTTTCAATTTTGTATTGACATCATCAGCAAAGGAGTTCAGGGCTAGTCTTTTGAACTTCTCAGTTGATAACGAATTTCTCTTGATGTTGGGAAAACACTGAGTCATTAGATTACTAACCTTTTCAATCTGTCAGCTTTACTCTCTCAGCTGTGTGATAGACACTTTAAAAGGGCCAATGTTTCCCTGAGAATTAAATCCTCCACAAAATCACATCACCCCAGATTTTCTCCTGCATCATCTCCTTTACCTCTTAATTTAACAGCACAGCTTAAGTCCTTCCAGCTTGCATAAACTTGTTAATATGTTTTCCTTTAAGGAGAGCTGTAAGGAAGAGTGGCCAAGGATGAGAAGTTTCATTATCTTTACTTAGCTAGGTAAAATGCCATGATTAATCGAAGACCTAAATACCCATCTGTCCTTTCCAACTGGGTAGGCGATATCAGTTGTTGGCAAATTCATAGTGGAGGTTCAGAAGAGTGTTCTGGGAAAGTTACTTTCACTTTAATTGCACTAATTGAACGGTGTCTAAACGGCAAGTCACTTGCTGTTAGCATGTACAAAGCAACCCGAGCCAGTGAAACAGCCCCTAAGACAGGCCACAATATCTTGCTGAAATTAATGAGATCATTTAAAATTTTATGTACAAAACTATTCAAATGTTGAACTGCAGAATTAAAAAGGGGTAAGTCTTTAACCTTCCAAATTTGACTTAACTGAATTAACACCAGACACAGTCACAAATGCTTCCAAGTAAAAGTAAAATCTAAAGTCCTTGTTTGTGTATTAAATAAATATGGACTAATTTTCAAAATTTGTCACACACCTGCAAAGTCCCATTTACAGTTTGCACACTCAGTCATTAACTTTTATGGTTAGGTAAGTAACATGGAAGATGTGGCACCTAGTACGTCATAACAAAAGCAGAAAGTGAAAGTATTTTTCACACATACAAAACATGTTTCTTTAATAACAAAGATTAAACTTGTTTATATTATTAACGAAGTATTCACGGGATACCTGTTAATATCTATACCACAAGTTGCTTTACATACTATTTTGCTCCATAAAAATAAAACGTATGAAAAAAGCGGAACCCGGGCTACCCACCTCTCAGGAAAGCGCTTTAACGACGTCTGGCTGGACTGGCCCGAACGCTCCCTGTCGCACCTCTGCCTTTGCTGTCCTCTTCGCCACCTCCTTCCTCCTCCATTTCTGACAATTATTTAAGGTAAAATTTTGAACCACAACAAAGTCGTAGCACACGGAGCCGTGATGTCATGAATTTTGTCTTTTTTCTGATTTGAATTAGGGCAGCACTAGGGCGAGGGTCCGGTTTCGCTAGACCCTGCCCACCATACACAGAGCGGCTATTCCCTACCTCAGCCAGCAGGGAAGGAAAGGTCTCGCTTACTGCGTGTATTTGTTCAGAGAGGTTTAAGAAAGACCGGCATCAACTACTGGCTCAGGCTATATGTTCGAACACAAAAAGCTATATATATACATTAATCTAACAGGGTAGGCGACAAACACCTTCGCTTGTTGCTTGTTGCAATGTAGTATTTGCTGGATTGTCACATTTTACCACATTATAATATATAATTTTCTCTAACAGTCAGTAAAAGTAAGCTTTTGTTAGGTACTAGTTTTCTCTTTTACAATTTTTTTTCCTCCCTTTGTTAATAAAACAGAGGGAAAAAGCTCTTAGGACCTGTTTGTACAGTAAGGGAAGGCACAGAACCCACAGGGTGTAGATGGACGTTAATGAACAGGGCAGGATTCTCAGAGACACAGTGCGAACACAAACCCATAAGGCAAAACCTGTTCTTGCTGCTCACAGAAGTAATGTCATGTTTTTCCACTAGGTTACTCGTGAGGAGTGAAGATGGGCTCCCCAGCTCCCTAAAGCAGAACAAAATCAAACCAAACTCCTTGTGACACCCTGGTTCCTAAAAGTGCCCATCCCAGTGAGCGTACAGAACCCCTTGTTTTGATATTTCTTGTTTTTACAGGGATTTTCGGAGCCTGCCAGCTCCCACGGGGCTCAGGAGACTCTGTGGAATGCAGCAGGGCAATTAATAGCTACGACAAGTACTTTAGTGGACTGGGCAATGTTTTAAGAAGATGTTTAAGCAAGCCATGCACAGGAGCCCTGCAGCAAGGAGGGACGAGACAGCCGCCTGCTCGGACACTTCCAGCCCTCCCTCGGCCCAGCCCTCGGAGCTGTTGCTGTTGCAAGACTTGACGCATTGGTGCCAGCGTGGGGCTCTACTCACAGAGCTCATTTCTAGGGAGCAAGCACGGCTACGTCCCATTGGAAATGAAATACAGAACACAAGACAAGCAGCCAGTATCCTTGCTTCCCTGGAAGCTCATAATCCCAGTGAAACAGGAAATTAAGGCCACCAGCAATTTATCTCATATATAAAGCATCCTAAAAATGTATGCATCAAGGGGGCCACTTTTAATCCTACAATACCTGCAGAAAGTGTGGGCCATGACAGAATATGCTAAATGCCATTCAAGAATCCTAGTAAAAATTCATTACAGCAAAGAAGGATATAAAATCACAACAGATTCTTCTTCTTTTGCAAAAGGCGCTGACAGGAGCCATTACCCGTCAGGTCTCGTTAGTCGTCTCGCTCGCAGAACTTGCAATGAATGAGGGACGGAGAACTGCCTCACAGTCCAGAGTCGTTTTCAAATCTGAAAAAACCCCACATTCCTATCACTGAGGCACAAATATATCTGTATTTCTTGAGGTCCCCTCCATTTGTGAGGACACACGCAATCTGTTCACGTTAGCACAGTAATCCTGCTGTCTTCATCAGACTGCGCTAGCTGAAACAATGGAAACACGTGAATGAAGCCCAGCTACTCGGCCTACTTCAATAACACAATTAACAAACTTAATAGGAGATGACACTGAAGAACTGACTTCTTTATTATGTAGTTTTTGTATCTGATGTGGTATTTTAAAAGGTATCTGAGTGACTTTAAAATAAAGTTCTATAAAAACACAGGAAAAAGGTAACAGGATCTTACATCACTTAGGTACTTTTGAAAATAGTACACCTTACATTAGAATTCATAACACAGCAACAAACCCAAATAATGAATGATAGTACTGTAAAAAAACCACAAAGTCCTGGATATAACTACTGAATAATGAGTACAAGATAAAGAATACTAAAGGAGTTTCAGAGGCTTTAAAATAGTCTGACTAACCTAGCAGGATAATTTTACCACCAGTTCACAAAATTATAGGTTATGTGGATATTTTAATTCAGCCTTGAAATCTATTTCAATATTTCAATATTTTAAACCTTGAGTAATTGAAATACATTTTAACAGTCTCCGTAGAATTCAGTTCGGCAAGGGCAATGACAAGACATCATATGGGCAATAAAGCTATACCCTAAATCCATATACTTATTAAATAAACTCTTTTGCATTGTAAAAGAAGGAGCGGGTATTTCCAGATGCATGTTCCAAACTTACATGCTGATTCTGCTGTTTTTCTAAGAGTAAACTGGAAGTAAAAGGAGAAGTTTTCTTAGTAATGGCTCAGCCCCAGTTACAATAAGCCCTAAGGGCATTACATCTCAAATATAAGAAATCCTATAAACTTTCAGTTCTGTTCCATGCTGCAAACTATCTGCACACAAATCTTGGCAGGTTCATCTTGAGGATTTTCAGCCCTGGTCTCAGGTAAGAAACCACCTCCTCACCTGAATGTTGCAACCCACCCGTGTAGCTAAACCACATCGGGAATACAAAACAGCGCACTTCTGTCGTGTCCTCTGGAAGATGGCGTTAATGAGGAGCGGCTTTATTTCTCTGCCTTGCTCAAAGCAATACACTTTTGTTTATACAAGTTAGAAAGCTAATGAATGAAAAGAAATTAAATCTTAGGTTTGGAAATTCCACTTTCTTTGTCATAATTCCTTTTTTTTTTGGCTCAATTCTGCACATGCTGAAGCAGGGACGTTTTGTTTAGCAACTTCAGTGAAATCTGAGCCAGGAGAGCCCCGCAGGCTTTTAAACGCCATGTTTATTAGCAAATTATAGATATCGGAATTCCAAGAAAAACAAGACAACAAAGGTATAAATATTTCCTAGAATTTTCAGCACACTTATAATGAAGCTTTCTTCTTTGATATTGAAGTTTGATCTTTCCCAAGTAATGGTACTTTAAACTGCTAATTTACAGAAGTAAAAAAATGATCAGATTAGGACATGTGGAATAATAAAAGATCCAGCAAGAAGGGAAATGCAGAGCCACAGCACCGGGCATCAAGCATTTTCCTAATGATTCTAGTCCAGAGAAAGAACTCATGAATATTTTAACAAGATTGTGAAAGAAAACCTACCAAACAAGATAAAGTCCCACTTGGAAAACAGCCTTTCCAAGGCAGTGACAGGTCCAGCCTCTCTGATCTGCCATTTCTGAGACTCAGATTGTGATAAAGAGACTGCAGGATCCAGGCTTAGCGCCAGCACAAACTGGACACGGCATGTCAGCAAGGCACTAAGATACGACGGGAAGTCTTGCCATAAAGATCTTACTTCACCAGGCTAGATGGAAACCATGCAGCACTCCTCTCAGAAATAAAGGCTTCACAGAAAGAGAAAAGAAAAAATGCTTGAGAAGAACATTAGATTATTTTCAAACACTAAATCTTTTCAATGCGTATGTTTATCTTACCCCCGGGACTGATGAAAAACTTAACTAGGTATGCCTGGGGCAAGGCTGAGCTGTCACGAATGTGTAACAACCATAACTGGGAAGACGACCACCCCGTCCTGGCTTGAGGTCAGTACAGCGCATTTCAGCGCAGCCGATCTGGCAACACAAGGGAAAGCACTGCAGCAGGCTGAGCCGATGCCAGCCCGATTCTGCAGAGGTGCTGGAGAGGACAGATATAAGCCAAGCCCAGAAGTCCCAGCTGGGCCGTTTCAAACTGTGGCAGAACCCCGAAATGTCTCCCATTAAGTTACTGCAAAACCTGGGCGCTGTGTTCTGCTGCCCTGGCTCACTGGGGAGGCATCGGCGCAAAGGGCTGCAAACCCCAAAGTCTGCATTTATACACCAAAAGCGACCAAATTCTCAAAATGCCTGTGCACTCCCCACGCAACTGCCCACCACAGGGACTTAAATGTGGGCCTCTCCTTCAGATGCTCCAAATCCCCATCGCTCTGCCATGGTGCTCGGGCACAGGAGGAGTACGTAAATCGCTTTCAGAGCTTTAAGCCAGGAAACACATCCTAAAAAAGCCCCAAACCCATCTATTTTTCTAGTGAACAGACACTTGTGATTAGCTTGGAGAAGTCAGATCTCAATATAAGTGAGTCATCCTCTCCTAGTGCAAACACGTGGGGTTCAATAAGCACACTTAGTCACCGGGCACGGCACATTCATCAGGTGTAAAGTGAGCAGACTTCTCATTGACTAATTTAATAATAACATAGGAAATAATCGTCTCAATTCCCTCCACACTCAATCTCACATTCTCAGTGGTTTTAAAACTATCATCAGAGAATTTTAATGGAAAAATTAAACACATTCATGATTGCAATCACAAGCTAAAAGTACTTCTCTCTGCTATGTTCTCCATTCCTCTTTGCGTTTCAGATTTACACATGAACACAAATGGTGCACGTCTCAGTGAAACACATGAGGGATTCGCTCAGTAAAGTCCATAAAGTAACTGATTTTATTTACCACCATCTAGTAAAACATATCACAGAAAGCGTGGATCAGGTTCTTAGGTTCTGCTGACTCCATCAAACTCAGTTTCTGTGAGAATGTCTACCTATGTTCTGAGGAGAAAAAGCACTACAACCCTTCCTATTAACATGAAAGAAAATGGGAAATTAATAGGAAAGCAAAGCACTTCAAGGTGTGCAATAGAACTTTTTCTGGTGAACACTATTTTCCATTTCAGAAGCGTTCAATGATTTGGGTTCACTCCTGGCATCTTACAGAAAACCGCGTCCTCCTGAGGCACTACAGAAGCTACACAGTGCTGAGGGTATGTGAGCAGAACCATTCCCATGGGACTGACCATTCAAGGCCACAGGAATGCAGCAGGACAGCAACTGCCACCCACAGTGCAGCTGCTACTAAGCTCCACCTGCCCAAAGTACTGGACCCCAAGGTTCACCTCCTGCTAAGCAGGCGCGGTGACACCAAGGACACCAGACCGGCTCTTCTGACCATCGGCTCTTTCAGCATTCCGAGCGCACCGAAGAGCGGCAGCAGCCTGCAGTAACAGCGCAGGATTTTCTGTAGTTCACCACTCCGACAATTAGCGTGCTATGGAAACCATCATAGTTTGCTCTTCTGCCGACGGCAGAAGAAACCTTGGATTTTAACTTTTACTTTCCTGACCCTACACAGTGATGGAAGATCTAATTTCTGCTGAGATAAGGAGAGGGGACTCTTGGAGGGTCAGCACCTAAGAGCAGGTGGAGAGGTAGTTATCATTAGCATTGATTTATATCTTTGTTTTTTCTCCTGAAGCCACCATCAGTGCTGGCAGGGCTTTTCATAATAGCAGTATCAAGCTATCTACCAGGTATTAAAATAGCTCTTTCATTTCCTACTAAATTTTATATAGGCAATAAAAGAACATGCACCAGAAGATAACAGTGTGACCATCTGTATTATCAGGACTCATCAGTATCACTTTCAACCTAAAAGACCCTTGAACCATTTAGACTCACAAGACTGATTTCCACTCAATCATGCCATGAACACTTACATTACCTGATATTACAGAAATAGGTTTTTTCATACATTCAGCGTCCTAAGCTGTTATAGTCTCTCATTTATTCCCTTGTGTTAAACAATCATCAAGAGTTTTCGGATGTCAAATCTAATCTCTGGAGAATTGTTCATTTCTTTTTAAAGTGTTTTTCGTCCCTTGTTCACTCATGTCCTGTGATTCATGTCACGAATTCTCAGACTAACATCCCAATTTATGGCAGATGTCTCAACTTCAGTATGTTTCTGGACTGTATGTATTATGTACGACCTAAAGATTCTGCTGCTTCCTTCCCCATCTGACCCAAAATGCAGCAAGGTTCTTGTACACTGTCTCCAGGTGCGAGAGAGAGAACACCTATTCCTCCAAGGAAGCTCAGTGCCTAATATGGTCTCCTGTGAGTGTTATCTGGTTGACAAAAATGGACCCAAGTGCTTGTGCTCTGCAAATACGAGAAAGGCATCAACCAAGAGCCATTCTGGGAATGGAATGATTCTTTATTTCTCACCACTGGATGTTTGCTACTCTTTTCCCTGAAGGCATTAAGACAAAACACCCAGCCGAGACAATCGGAACACCTCCATGTAGTATAGCATGCTAACTAGTCATTTTAAGAACTGTTTCAACCACCATGGAAACAGTAACCGATTAAACACCAATCTGTAAATCTGTAATTTTCAATTATTTGACTACTACATTTTGCTTAGAAGAAAGTGTAATTCTGTTCACAGATTTTTGCAGTCTGTTGGCAGAAAGATTGTTCTTTTCTACACCAACAGGCACTTATTTGATGCTACTGAAAATCTAGTATCATTTAATAAGCTCTAAGCAGTCAAGTTCTTATGGCTGCGTAGCCTGTGGCTTTGCGGCAGCTAGCCGACTTTATAAGCTAACTCAAATTTTTGAGATGAAAGAAATCATAGTGTATTTTTTCTACTGGTTTGTAAATATACAGCACAGTATCATACCATCATAGATTCAGCAAAGCATTAACGTAACACTCCAGTGCTTAATGCATACCAAATTATTTTCAAGAGTTATTCTACATAAACTATATTTACCAAAAGCCTGTGAATTAGATCAGTACAAATATTTAGAAACAGTAATAATAGGGGAAAAAAAGGTCTATTTGTTTAAAACCAAAGCCACTTCTATGCAATCATTTATTCAGAATGCATTAAATTTAGGTTACCCTAATTAATTTCTTTTAAGTAAGAAAACATTCAAGATAAAGTCATAATATTGACTGTGAGGCAGCAGCAACCTGGGAAAACCCTCCTGTAAATACACGGAATTTAAAAGGGATATATTCATCTAAAAAGTCCCTTGGGCTGTGCAGTTTCCCACAGATTGATTTTCAGTCAATTATGCCTTAAATGTTGAGGTTTGGTTGATATAATGTAAATATCCCAGGCTGAGGGTCAGCGTTATGCAAGAAATTACTTAAAGGCTCCTCTTACATATGGACAGCAGTTTACTTTTCTCATATGCATTTTACTGTTAATTTCATTTTGCTAAAATAATTCTGAAGGAATATGAAAAAATTACTCTAATTCAGTTGTCTGTGCAAACACTCGTTCAAATCTAATGAGAAAAAGCAACGACTTTCACTGTCTGCTCATCGTGTGTCTCTTCAGTAAGTACAACAACAGGGTTTTCTGGATTGAAACAGAAACAAAATACACTGTAATTAACGTAAGAACTGACTCAAGGCCAGTCTCATCATCTGTTTCTTAATTAAGTTTTAATGATCAGTAAAACATTTAATGTCATTGCCTTAAAGCCACAGCAGATGCCATATTCGTGCCCAGGAATCACAGACTGGTTGAGGTTGGAAGGGACCTCTGAGGTCCCTCTGGTCCGAGCCCGCTGCTCAAGCAGCGTCCCCCAGAGCCGGGTGCCCAGGACCATGGCCTGATGGCTTCTGAGTGTCTCCAACATGGAGACTCCACCCCCTCCCTGGGCAACCTGTGCCAGTGTTCAGTCACTGTCCCACTGAAAAGGTTTTTCCTGATGTTCAGAGGGAACCTCCTGTGTTTCAGCGTGTGCCCATCGCTTCTCGTTCTGTCACTGGGCACCACTGGAGAGAGCCTGGCCCCGTCCACTTGGCACCCTCCCTGCAGGTGTTTATAGGCATAAGGTCCCCCTGAGCCTTCTCTGCTCCAGGCTGAACAGTCCTACCTCTCTTCCGCAGCCCTCCACTGGGCTCTCTCCAGTACGTCCATGTCTCTCCTGTACTGGGGAGCCCAGCACTCCAGGTGTGGCCTCAGCAGAGCTGAGCAGAGGGGAAGGACCCCTCCCTCCGCCTGCTGTGACACTCCTAATGCAGCCCAGGAAACGTGTGGCATTGGACCAGACCTCGCTGCTGAAGTCTCGTTGAAGACGTCATACAGGTAGTCACTGGGACTGGCAAGAGCTTAGTGCAAGCGCTGCGTTTCCCAAGGAAACAGACCAAGCAGTATCGATCCCTCTTACACGTCTTTCCAATTAAAACCTTTTCTGTTTTAAGTCAGAGTTGGCAACATAAAGAGTAAAATACGCACTAACATTTTTTTCCAGTGAAAAGACCAAGGATTCTATTTCTTCATGATTTGACTGACAGACAATAATAGCTTTTTTCTGTTTCTGTTATGAATATAAACAGTCTTCGAACTGGAATAAAAAAGGTCTAAGAATCAGCTGTTTTCCCAGCTCAACTGTGCAGTGCAAAAGCTGCTGTCAGCTATGTGCCTTGATCAAACACGGCTTCGAGTGTTCTTAGAAGACAGTATATAAGGAGGAGAGAGAAAAAAGAAACAGAAGACATCACAACATAGTAAGAGGAACCTTTAGAAGACAGGGATGATAACAGGAAAGGAAACAGGAAGAAGGAAAAATCTTATTCTCAGCCTTATATACTAACCGACGTTTTTTCCTTCCACTTTCTTACTTTCATCTTTTTACAGTGGTTTTCTCATAGATTTTCCGTTACTCACTTCTGAATAACTTTTGGTCTTATGCCTCCATTTCATTTTTCCACACATCTAGTTCTCCTCTTTTGTTTTTTGGTTTTTTTTTTGTTTCCTGTTACCTTTTTACCTTTTCACCTTTTCTTTTTTGTTCTTTCTCTGCCTCTCTCTATTCTGTTTGCCTTTTTTTTCTCTGTCCCTGTGTTCCACGTTCCAATTCCCCACAACCTGTATTTCATGGCACTGAACATCCTTATCATAATTTGAACACACTGATCTGCACAAAGAGACCCTGCAGTTCCCTTTGGTCAGCAACCGGTAACATTCCTCTTCAATTAAATCAACTTACAACAGAACAGTACAATACTACAATCCAACACCATGCACCATTTACAATTCCAGAACAAGAAATTGGGTAGAATGATTTCTAGCCTTATTCTGCAACCCTGGATGCAGCGACCACGCTTCCCTCCCTACTGATGAATGAATTGGTTATTTTTAAAATAAACAAGGTTACTAATTTCAGTACAGATTGCAGGGTTAAGCCTATTTTTCATATGTGTGCATCAGGGAGGAGGAATACAGTTCTCTACTACTGATGAAATTAAACCATATGACAACCTTACAAAAAATTCACCATTCCACAAAAAGCAAACATTTTTTCCTAAACCTCATACTTGTTTAAAGAAACTGTAAGGAAAGGTAGAGTACTTACATTAGTAAACATGATTTTCTAATGTGGGTAAACGAGAAAAATATTCGAGATAGTCAGGTTTCATAAAAGCAGGATTGAATTAAGAAGATAAAACCAGTAAAAATCAAGCTTATTGCAGAGCCTTATGACTGCAGATTTGAAGCTTACTTAGACATTTCTCTGATTTAGAGTGTTATTATGATGCCAAATTGGCAAAAGGACATGAATACACCGTTAGGTGAATGCACGAAATTTTTGGTAGCCTTATTGAACTACAATGCTTTAACGCAGAACATGAAACAAAAGCACAGGAGCTGTCTTTAAAAGCCCAGGAATAACTGCAGAGTCCCGCTGTGTAATGCAGCGAACCCCAAAACCCAAGTGCCTTTTCTAAATTCCTCTTTCCACCGTGCAGCGCCTGGAGCCATACACCGTTCCCAGCCTCAGGCAGCTGCACTGTGCTTCACACCAGGAGGAAGGTGTACCAGCAGCGAGCTCTGAAGTAGTACAGCCCTCTCATCTACATCAGCCAGTAACTTTTTTGTGAGAAAGATAAATTAATGAGGGGAAAATCCTCTTTAATCAGAGTCAACAGGACATCACCAAAAAATCAAAGGAATGTGAAGGAACAACAAAGTGTTAGCGGGAATTTAGAGCTTTCCATTTTTTATCGAAACAAAAATATTTTTTCATCCAGGAAGTGTCTAAAGAGGAAAAAAATCTTTCAGCAGTGGGGGTGACAACTGGAAAAATACTTTCAAGGAAAACCATCTGAGGGCAGATGACAGAAACACAATTGCAATCACCCATTCACTGCTGAAGCAAGAGCCACAGCTGAAGGCTTTGAACAAGTAGAGAAAGATGAAAAAACCCGCAGTGACTATCTGCTTTCTAAGAGGAGGATGGCATGTCAGGTACCTGTCACGTTGCTCTGTACCCTTGCACGATGTGGCCTCAGATCCTGAGACGAGTACACGGCCACCCTCTGCCACCTGCTCAGGTTGCTCTGTACCTGCTCTAAGCAGGTACCCTTCACTGCTACGTCATGCCCTATGGCTGAAAATTCTTTCTTCAGGCAGCAATGGAGTCATGTCTTGGTCTGTTTTAAGAACAAAGCAGCACCTTACCTACAGGTAAACAAAGTCTTTAAAGTAAAAGTTTGTAAAGAAAGTTCTGGACAAATGTATTCACATAACAAAGACAACAAGAACCTCAGCAAGAGAGCAACACAAGACGAGAGCAAAGAAACATACAACTGCATCAGAAGAAGGAAAAACAGTTAATCACTATAACTTCTGGTTTCACTTCAGTGTTTTGGTCAGACTCTTTTTACTTTTTTTACTTCTTGTAATACAACCTAGTGAGAATTAAGAGACTGAGAAAGCACTACACCATCTCCCTAATGTCAGACTCCGCAGCGCTAACACAGTTTAACGAATCTCTCAGAGCACAATGTTTCCCATTCCAAACCATGCCCAGCCTTTGGGGAACTCTAACACACTTCCGTTTCAGAGCTTTCAATTTCAAGGACTTACTTCCTGAAAGTTTTTGTGGTTTTTTGGTTTGGGTTTTGGTTTTTTTTCAGAGCAAGTGGCAGAATCATATTAAGGCAATTTAATTTGTTGGAGTGACAATGCAGAGTCAGGCGTTCTGAGGGCAGTCACTGCCAGCACGCGGATTTGGCTGACGTGTGACTGCCAGCCACGCACTTCAGCGCTGCTTATTTCTACCTCATCTGCTCTGTTCAGCAATAAAAATGGTAGACAAAGCTCCCTCTAGTAGCTTGGTGGAAACCCAAGGTTTTCTCTAGTCTAATAAACTGTGAGATTTGGCCTCGTGTCAATTCAATTACAGAAGGTATTTGATTTGCCCCATTTCAAGTCGCCCTCATTCATCACATACTATTTCAGGCTCCATAGTATATAGAAAGCGGATCAATTTAACAGCCACTTATTAAAAACCACTAAACTAATGTAGGAAAGAGTCAATAAATGCAAGATTATTATTGTTTTTACTGTGTTTTGTAGTCCACTAAGCTGGTCTTATTGAGTGGTTGGGAAACGGGCATCTTCTTGTCTCTGGTAGCTAATTTAGAATGAAATAACACTCCAACGCAATTGAACCTGTAACTGCAAATTTTAGGACACCAGGAAGAATATACAGTGCTGCCTTTCGTATGTGAAGAAATACTATCAGACATGCAGTGAAAAAGAAATAGAGTTTTTAAAATAACTTACTTGGGAAAATGACAAGTAAATCAGAATCAGCTCAAATTTTTCAGCTACTCTAAATTTGTTTAAATTCAGCTACCCAGGGCAGCATGGGCTTTGTTCTTTTACGAGATAGTAATTGTTATACCAAAGGGGATTTAGGTAAATGAATCTTGACTTTCTACACGTATCATTAATAACTCTTTACTTCTCTTTTCCAGTTTTAAGTCCGGTCATGATTCTTTCAGTACTCATGCAATAGTCTGGTATCTTCCAGGAGTCCAGCCAGTAAAGCCACCGCACAGATTATAATGGGAGCCGACAAATTCTCCCAAAGCTCATTTTACAAGAGTCCTTATCCTCAAATACTGAGAGGTATTTTAGGGAGCAGTGGAATGCAGGTGCGCACTTTCCCAGGTGAACGTCCAAATCATTGGGCTGTAAAGCCATCCTCTTTCTTCACCCCAGTTTCCATCTATGCCATACAAAGCAGAACCTCTGCAACGGAACGGCCGGTGAGGCCACTCAGAGCTGAAGGCTCACTTAGCAGCAGCGTGGGTCAGGCAGTCCCTAGCTGTGGGAGACAGTGACGCAGGGTCATGTCCACCCTCCGGCTGGCTTAGCTGGAGAGGGTCAGAGATGCCTGCAGACTCGGACGCTCCACAGCCCCATCGTGCTGCACGATGTGGCCTCAGATCCTCAGAGGAGTACACGGACACCCTCTGCCACCTGCTCAGTGCTCCAACTGGCAGCCTCTGGGGACACGCATCTCACCTTTCCAACAACGTCGCTGCTCTCCAGCTTCCATTTCCTAGCTGGCAAATTATTTTGTATCTAAACTGCCTTGTGAATCTGACCTGACTTCACTCATCTGAGAGGGCCTAGCCTCATTTTTGGCAATTTTATTATTCTCTCAAAAACTAACTGGCCGTTAAGTAATGAGTATTAGACCTCAAGCAAATATATACTGTTTCTCCTCAGGACCTCCTCAGTTTCTTGAAATGTTTTAGTAGCCATGTATCCAGTGTGTTCTGGTCCAGCAACAAAATACACAGCTGAAAAAAAATGTTTTATTTCTCTTCTTTTAAATACTAAATAAGCACCTACTCATAGCAAACTTTTATAGAAGTCTTCAGGCAGGAACAAATACTGATGGCTAAGCTTCAGTTGGAAAGAGTGGACAAACGACAGAAATGTTAAGAGACTGGGAGCAAGAGCATCCATTTCTCAGCACCGCTAAGAAAATTGGTTGCTGCTCTTTGCCTGTAAGATGTTACTTGGAAGTAAAATCACCCGAGGTGTGTTTATCTCAAACAAGCCTGTGCATGAGGGGAACTGTGGATGTTCTCAAAGTCATATCTTAAAAATAAGATTACAGCCTGTTCCTATTTCTTCTCAGTATGCAAGGAAAATTGAAAGAACAGGTATCAAGACTGATACCCCACTGCTGAAAGATCAGACGCTGCAGGAGGTGGCGTATGGCCTATCTGCACTTGGTCAGCACACAACGTAAGGCAGGACAGACCGTATTCCATAGTTGGAACGCATTTATTGCCTGGACTTTTCCAGAGTTTTTTAGAATGTCTCTGACAATCTCCTGTTTCTGCCTTCTTAAAGTTTCCCACCACAGCACGTCAAATGTGAGCTTTACCTCAATCCTGCCCTCACACACACACAGCTACTGTGTAGTTCAATGGAGAGCCTATGTCAAAGCAAGACTCGTCTTCCCTACTCATTCTGTGTAACACAAGAGATACAAAGCTTTGTTTTCTCTCATTCCTCTTTTTATCTGTCACACAGCGCTATCTCACCCTCAGAAATCAGCATGGTTTTAGTTACTACAGGTACAAACAAGGACTTGTTCCAAAGGCACACCACTGAACTGAACAGAAAAGAATTGATTTATCTGTTGAAGAATGACATGGGAAAATAATAACAAAATCGCAAAATTTCTTATCTTACTAGACTATTTTTCACATAAATTAAAAAATATGGATCACATTATCATTCGTTTATGCAGCGACAGTCTAGTTTGTGATGAAAAAGCTAACGAGATCAGAAAATGTGTAACAGCAATCCCTTATACAGTATTTGCTTTGCAGAAAAGGTACTTATGAAATATACATGTGCTGAGATGTGATTAGGATGCAGTTCTTCATTTTCATTAAAATGCTGCTTCCTTTATGTTTATTGAGCTTCAAAAACCAGCCTGATTTGTATGCTTATATAGTATTTTCTGTCTTTTTTTTTAAAGCAGGACTAAATTTAACTTCACTGCTATGTATGCAAAAATGAATGCAAATATGAAACTTTCTTTAGCTTACAATTTATTAACCTGAGAGATAAACCAGAAAACTGTTAACCCAAAGCCCAAGATGGTGACTACTTCTAATAGCAGTAACTCCAGAAGCTCTTCCTCCTCCTTCTTTAAACACTTACTAATGCACAAGCTTCATCACTGCTTGGAAAATTCTGGAAAAAATTGTCACTGTGGCTATGACATGGTCTTTCATTCACAGCATAAGTCACATATTTTCAGTATCATTTTCAGTATCCTGTCAAAAGCCTTTTCTATTAGAATTCCTGAAGTTGCTACTATCTGCAAAGAAGTCATAGTCTAGAGAAAATGAAAACTTATCTGGTGTAAGCTGCATTCGATAGCAAAATGGGCCTTTCTTTCCCATAAGTGACATACAAACAAGCCTTAGAAGACAGACAAGAGATTTTTTTTCTAGGAAAAGCAGTGATGACTTTGTTTTACTGGCAGTTTTACCAGTACTTTTAGTACAGATTTTGCATTATTCACTCCTGTGACCGCACTCAACCAGGTAGCTGACAAACTTTCAGTCAGCACGGGGTTCTTAAATTGAGCTGTCTTCTGAATCAGCTTCTGTCATTATTTTAACGTATCATGTATCAACGCCTCTGAAAGACCAGCCACAAGTCTTGTTGAGAGCGAAGACACCACTTTTCTTAGAGCTCCTAACGGTCTACTCTCTGCTACCCTAAGTATTTTGAGGAGATAGCATTCAAGTTGACACTGCCCAGCTTCCTTTCAATCCTTTATTTTAATTGAAACAAAACAAAAATTGTAAGGCTACAGTTTGGTATTGCTCACTGAGTATCTCTAGCATTCAGGAATAGGCAACTGGGAAAACTGGTAGCCAGCCAAATTTGGCATGTTTCCTTGTTCAGTGAACACAAGCCTTTTTTAAAAAGATCTGTTCTAACAGAAATTATTATCTAACCCTTTGCTACAAGAAAATGTCTGCCAGTCCCAGGATCCATCCCAAAAAAACTTTTTCTCAATCAATTACATGTCACTGGTGTAAGCAGGGTGAACTGGAGGAAGGCCTTGTCCGGTCTGGGTCGGATGAACTTGTGCCTCTTGTCCTTCGGCTGGACACCAGTGAGAAGGGCCAGGGTCCTCCTTTGCCCCCTCCCATCAAGTATTTATGCATACCGACAAGACCACCCCAAGCCTTTCTTACACTGGACAGTGCCTCCTCAAAGCCCTTCTGTCTTTAGCTTTTTCTAATCTTTCTGCTGCTTCTGTCAACAGTACAAAATTTTCACAAAAGAACACCAATAAAATGCCCGCGCCTGTAGCCCGGAGGCAGCGCTGCACGCCTGTGTTTGGAGCTGGGGCCACTGGGTTTCCAGCTACCCGGTAACATAAAAAACGCCTTCTAACTTCCTTCAATGAGTGTAAAGTCAGTTATTGTAGTCTTTAAAAATACTGTAAGAATTCTGCTCTACTGCTAACTTCTTGATCACGCAGACTCAGTGCAGCAAAGCTCTGCTGATGATTTACTTTAAGCTTTGCTTCCACTGGGACCGGGCTTTCAATGCATCTCTCTAATTGCGCATATAAAGTAAAATAACTGCTGTTTCTACATTATTAAAACAGATTAGTGCAGTAATTTTTATGGAACAAGCAATGAAAAGATCAACACGTTCCTTCAAGAACCCATGATGGCTGGCACTTCTGTTTTGCCTACTGGTAAGAGAATTCATGAGAGTAACTATGTGTTTTCATTCCACCACTCTTCAGTGAAATATTTATGAGCTTTTTTTATTCTCCTTAGATTCTCAGAGTTGTTACAACCTTTATCTACTGCTAGATTTGGGTAAGGAAGACAGCAAAGGTCACCATGACAATGGTAACTGCAAACTGTTTAATCACAGAGTGTATGTAGCACTGAGCATTGTCAAGTTCACTTACAGATGCAGTATGAATCCCAAATGTCTGTCTCTATCTCCCATTTAAAAAAAAAAGTGACACTAAATAGAAATAATTTCTAAAATGCGGATTTTAATTAAAAAATCCTGCAGACCTCACTAGTACCTAAATCATATTTGATCTTGCATGAACTGCTTTAAAATATTTGTACACAAGCATGAAGTGGCTCCAGATGTCCAAAAAATACCCCAACAAACACACACACATAAACTGTATAGTTATACACACCCCAACATGCACTGTGGGGTACGACAGCTACGTCTTCTTGCGCTAGCACACTTCTGCCCCATAAATAACTGCATGGGCACTAAAGCTTTTCCCTCAGAAAGTTAGTTGCAGGTAAAAAATACATTTGTGTACTAAGTTCTCGTATCAACACTAGGTCAGCCTGATGCACCGCCTACATCGCGGTTCAGCACAGGAACATAACACGCACAGGCAGGTGCAGCCCAGTTTAAATGACGACAGCACACAGGTACTGCATCTTTCAGTAAACCCATTCCTCATTTAAGCCATAGCTGATGTGGGGCAACGGCTGCCACACCACAATCTAATGAAGACATGCCGTTCTTGGGTTCTCCTGGAGCTCTTCACAACCACGATATAAGTGTCAAAAACTTAAAACAAGCTGCCAAGTTGTTCCATGTGCAAGGAGAAATCTGAAGAGAGAACTGCAACATTTAAAAGGCCAATACTGAAGTGCCCAAAGGTTTGTTGCCTGTTTAAAACACAGCATGCAAGCCAACAACCCCCATCATTTTTCTCATGGTTACTCCCTTATCCACTAGCTTCACAGCTGGATCCAACGACCTCAGAATCAGGAATGCCAATAAATGAAACAAAACCTTAAACAAAAGCAAAGAGAACTATGTAAATTAACCTAACAGAAATTATAAGGTTTGCTTCAGGTTCACGTGTGTGTCAGCTGAGGGGAGCGGTACAGGATTTCTCCCATTCACCCTGATGGAAAAGGTTCAGAAGTGAACTGGGAATCGTAGATAAGGTCTGACATGGGATATACTTGGTGTATGGTTCTCTCACTTGCTCCCTGCGTAATTAACTGACAGAAAATCCACAGCAGAAAATGAGAAGATGCTTTGTATCAAAAATAGTTGCACACCTTTAATTTCAATATTAACTGCAATTGTTGTCCTTCAGCCTTGGCAATCTAGTGAGTTGGGGTTTTTTTGATCTATTTTAAAACAGAGATCACGCCTTGGGAGACGGATTTTCCCAAATACTCCTAGTCCATCTGAAAATAAATACTTCACATTCAGCTCAATAAAACAGAGCCTTTGGTTATAGTGTTTTGCAAAGCATTGAAAGATTGAAGCCAAATTTGCTCCTTGGAATTTAATTTGCAGGAAAAAGCATAAAAGAATAAACCAAGTGTCTTTCTTATGGGATAGCTGCAGTACAAAACACATTACATTATGAACTGGAGGTAAACAAATTCCAGTTAAAAATTTCTACACTTTAATGTAAAGGCAATCGCCTGTTTTATATTCACCCCCCCATGAAGTGCCAATAACCACAAACCAATAATATCAACGACATTTGTGCCACATGGATCTCAGTCAATACGAAAGTCTTGTGAGGTCTCTAATGAATGATGAAGACAAGACACTTTGCATGTCATTTATCTTAAGAAAATGAACGTGTAATGTTAGCCTGCAATGTTAACACGTAGCGTAGCATGGTGTTGGCATCACCATCAAAGTGGAAACCCCATCTGTTAAAATACAAACGCCAGAGGCAGATGTGTTGAATTTGGGCTGCATGTGTGTAGAGAAGAGAACATCCATAAATTATAATTATCTTGCACGTCTGACTGAACACACAGCAAGCTTTTCCAAAGCAACTGATTTTTAAGTGATTATTAAAGCAAGAGCTTTGCTCCAATGGCCAATGTGATCCTTGGGGACGCACGGAGCTCATGACTATGCCAATGTAAAAACAATTAACAATAATTCATGAGTGGAAAAGCATATGAGTTGGCTTTTAGAGAGTTTCCCAGTGAATATGACCAGGTGGCTGTTTTAACAATTTGCTGGTTTAATCTGAGTAGCAAATATTATGAAAAAACTATACATTTACAGTTGATGTTTAAACCTGTGTCAGTCTACAGGTATGACACAGTAGAAAAAGATAATCTTTCCTTCTCTGTCTGTACCTCTCCCTGCCCCAATAACGCACTGTGCAGCTCCAGGCCGTTAACGACACCTGATTAGTGATCACAGCAGCAAGTCAGCTCATAGTCACAGATTAGGTGTGTGTGCAGACATTCACGCTCACATAGTGTGAAACTACAAATTCACCCCAGCACAACATTATTTTCTGCATAACTTTCAGCAACAAATAATGTCAGCGAGCACTACACATCTGTGCAAAACTGCACGTGTACTTCGTGGCTCAGGGCCTCTGGGTTCACTTCAGGTGGGGGTAACGATTGTTGGAAGGCAATCAGCCCAAGAAATCACGCCGAGAAATCTTTATATTCCCAAACGAAAAAGAACTCCATAAATAAAAGGGAAGCGGAGCTCCTCGCAGTCTCTCGGCACACAAGGGCTGTCCCCAGCCCAGCTGTGGGACGCTGGCTTAGGCTGCGGCGCAGAGGGGGCAGCGATGACCCTCGGGGGCACAGTGCGGGGGCAGCAGGCGCCAGGCTAAGCGGCAAGCCACGCTGCTTCTCCTCGTCACACTGCTCTTCCTACCACAGCCGGTAATGAGGCAGCCCACATGCTAAACATTTACAGCTATACCTTTAAATTTTGGCAGGAATACATATGAGGACAGCGAGTTCTCAGCATAATTAGCTCTGCAAGGTCCCCAAGCTCCTTTGTTAGTCACACAGCGCGGATGGGAACGTGGCCTGCACGCCTGTCAGGGTACACACAGACTCATCTCTGGCAAACAGTCTCGGTCGTTGTTCTCCCTTCTGAACTAGCAATGCTTTCCACTCACTATGGGGGGTACTTCTTCCACAAAACCAAAGCAAAGATACACATTACCAATTCTACCACGGGGTATTTACAAACACTGCTCTTGCAGAACCTCACCCCTTGTTCCAGTAATGATAATTAACACAAGCAGCGTGCTGGCATGCAAATGGCGGGGCTGACAGGTATGAGGGAGGAGGAAATGGGAAAACACTACTGAGATGTGAGACTTGCCTGCTCCAGCACGCCATTACATATTCCGACCTAAGCAGGCAGTGAAGATGCAAAGATAAGGTTATGTATGAAGATCACTGTAGTGTACAAACTAAATTTCCATTGACAATTTATTATTTATTTCCAGTACAATGCACTTCACCAGCAGGGAATCTGTTCATTATGAATTTATCAAACACACTGCTTTATCAAATTAATTCATACTTTTGCTTAGGGAACTATTTATTGTATTCATGCTCCTCATAAAATACTCTTTCTACAGAAGTAGTGGGACCAGAAGAAGTCTTTTGTGATTCATATGCAGATCTTCACTATGAAACGAAAATGATAATTGATTCACTTCCATTACCATCCCCCTGCATTTTCTGTGCCAGGAAAATCAAACTGACATAAATATTCTGACATAAAATCACAAAGTAATCATACATTTAATCTCACTTAAATATGCAGACTAATAAAACAGTAGTAAGAACATAATAATGACTAGTGTTTTTTAAAACCAATTTGTAATGCCGATTTCTGTAACTTCTTGAGTGACATAAAAATGCAGCAGTAAAGAAAAAAACATTAAAAGTTAGACCTAGAGCTGATTATACTGGAGCTGCTATGACACATCATTGCTGTGCACTACAAGCAATAGTATCACAGAATCGTAGAATGGGTTAGGTTGGAAGGGACCTTGAAGATCATCGAGTTCCAACCCCACTGCCATAGGCAGGGACACCTCCCACCAGCCCAGGTTGCCCAAGGCCACCTCCAGCCTGGCCTTGAACACCTCCAGGGATGGGGCCTCAACAACCTCTCTGGGCAACCTGGGACAGTGCCTCACCACCCTCACAGGGAAAAACTTCTTCCTCATGTTCAATCTAAACCTGCCCTCTTCCAGTTTGAAGCCATTCCCCTTCGTCCTATCACTCCATGCCCCAGGAAAAAGTCCTTCCCCAGCTCTCCTGGAGCCCCTTTAGGGACTGGAAGGCCGCAATAAGATCTCCCCGGAGCCCTCTCTTCTCCAGGCTGAACAGCCCCAACTCTCTCAGCCTCTCCTCATAGGAGAGGTGCTCCAGCCCTCGCATCATCCTCGTGGCCCTCCTCCAGATGCGCTCCAACAGTCCTTATGTTGGGGACTCCAGAGCTGGAGGCACTGTTAATATTCAGCAGTAGGCAATATAATTTGATACACAATATTGTAATAGTTGCTACACTGATTGTAGCAAAGATTCAATCAATGCAGAACGTTAACTGCGCATCAGAGAAGTTTTACTTTGTAAAGCTTTGGCTACACAGAGGCGGGCCTCAACAAGAACCCAAAGTGTCTTGGAAGGGATGAAATGCCTTAGTGCTGTGGCATTAGGAGTATGTGCCAATGACACAGGATGGACATGAGGAGGAGTCTGAAATGTCCCTTGTATCAGGCTTCAAAGAGGCATCTTCCATCTTTAATCTTAAAAACACTGCCATTTTCACATAAGTTGCTGAAAGAGTTTACCTCTTCTAACTAACAGGAAAACAAGGTATGGCTGACCAAGTCCATCAGAGGCAGCAGCTAGTGGTAGGCGGTTAGTGCTCAGTATTTGTAAATACGTCTAAATTTCTACTGAACTATCATATGAGCGATACTGGTAGTGACATAGCAAATCATCCATGGCTTGGTATGCTACATTATTCTTTAAGTTGACGGCACAAGTTCTGGAGAAATCCCCTGGAATTAAATTTGTAACAGATTATAGCCTACTATCCAAATCCATCCCCAACACTGTATTACTACATTTTGCTCCTGTTCGACCATTGTTCTGTCCCTATATACAACATCACTGAAAGCACATAGTTAGTTATCTGCAGTATCTACTGGGGCCGTGGCCTCACTTCTTCTGTTATGCTCTTACATGACTATGGGCTCCCACAGTAGTTGTTTTAATTTCCTTTCCCAGATCCAACTCAGTTTGCCTTTTGCAATTATCTTTTACCCCTAAACTTCCTGAAGTCTAGTACTTTCTTGTAATTAATCCCTTTTTCTATTCCTCGTAAACTCTTTGTTTACTCCTAACAACCTTTCATCTTGAAATTGCCCTGCCTGCCAGAAGTCACTGTCGATGAGCGGCTTGTAGCCTGTCCTACGTTGAAGAACATGAGGTGATGCAGTACAACCACTGTAAAAGAACATCAAACCCATCTTTATGCTGAAAGTATCAGCATTCACACAGGGGAAAAGCACTTAGAAAAATTTGCCTTTAAGCACAAAAAGATAATGGATGATAATAGCCTTCTCATTCCCTTGGATCAAGTACTGCACTGTCCAGAACTTCTGCCAAAAGTAAATGCATTCACTCTGTACTTTTTACATACTCACATTTTTAAGGATCCAATTATTTTTCTTGGAGTGTGTCGCCTGTACCTGAATATAAAATGTACAGCAAGTTCAAAACATAGGGGCAAGAGCCGCTGTATCAAGCACAGAATTACTGTCTGTCTCATTTTCTTACATGAAAAAAGAAGCTAATTATCCTGTGACCAGGAGGAGACCTTGGTTCCAAAGAAAAAAAAAAAACGTCCCACTTATTAATCTACAACAACCTCTTCAGAGATCTCAGGCATTTTGGTCCTCCTTGCACGTCTAGTACAATTTGCCACTAGTCTCTGAAGCTTTACAGCCATCTGTGGAGTACTGTTCTCTGCCACCAAGGGATTTATTGAGTCCCTTGAGAACACTCACGTCTTTTATCTGTACCTGTGGCAAGACAAGGGAGTCTTCAGCGAAACGGATACCTTAACTTCCCTTTGAGTATCGGTGTTAGGAACACAGGGATCCTGTAAACATCTTGAAACCACTACATCCCCAAATGCACCTTGACCAGCCCACTCATCCCATGGAGTCTGCACACACATCCCGGTCGGGTGTTCATTCCCAGGAGCAAGACACAGTGGTAGAAACCGTCTGATGGAGCCCAGATGACAGGCACCAGAAAACCTATGGTGGCTGTCCTCCTGTCTAATTCTCTACTAAAAGAAAAAAAGTGGCATTTGTAGCATTCGTGGCTACAAAGGGAACAGCCCAGCTCTTGCACGTGTAACAGAGATGCAGTCAATACAGTGAAATGATTTAGCATCAAGAGAACAGCTGAGAGAGTGGTCGTCAGCAGGCACACCACTTCGTTGCATCTTGTCCTCAAAGACCATCCCTGCTGCACAGTTACACCAGCTCTTACTTTATCCCTGTAACTCCACTGATCTTCCTCGTGTATTGCCTACACACGGTGCTTGGTTGGAGCCCCAGCATTTGACCTGTTTGTGTCAACATCCAGCAACACATAACTATGACCTCATCACTGAAAACCAAAACTGTCTGGAGTACTTAATAACTTCATGTAGTCTTGGCAGAGTACTGGATAAACAGTTCCTTACACTCACTTATCTGATGCACTCACTTATCTGATGGACAATCCATAATCTCAGATAGGAGAACTAAACAAACCCAAAACCCAAACAATTTCTCAGTTTTAGAAAAACAACTGTGACAAACCAAGTGCACTGACCACATGACCAACAGGGGAAAGAGAACTAAAAAAATGTTTCATTTACTGCGATTCCACAATATACTACTACAAGGTGGATCCTACTTCATGTATTTGGTTTTAGTCCAGGCTGGTATACTATAAAATCAAGAAATAATTACCGTAGCTACTTTACAGGAACCAGCACCTGTTTCTATCTTGCTCAAAGTTATCACAGATTTAAAAATTAAAATAAAATCCCTCATTACATTCACCAACAGAAAATTATACTAAGTTGAATGCATACAGAAACTCCACAAAGTAATCTGAAATGTTTTTAGTAATGTCTAATGGCAAACTCCTATAGAAGTATATCTGAAAAATTTCAGCAGCAGCTGTGTGGCTTGTGCTGTTGCCAAACAAAGATTGACCATATGCTCTGTGCATCAGTGAGTAGTTTGAGTCTCTTTTCCTTTTTCCAGATGTGCACTTAAAAAAGAAAAAAAGATAGGTTGTTCAGAGATACTGTTACTTACGAAGCTTCATCTGAAACTGCAGTGTGAACCTGAAAGATCTATAAGCTGCAGAAAAGCAATAGATAATTCCATAAAGTCAAAAGCTTGTTAATCTTATCCCTAATACAAAAACCAACAATAACAGAATAATAGTGAGTTATGTAATTCTGTCTAAAAATACACTAGGCCAATTTCAGTAGTTATTAAGGAGTAGTGGGGAAGGCCTTGCAAAAACCAGATTTTTAATGAAATAATGAATTTTGCATTTTTATGCCTGTTTTACGTCATGAGGGCAAATAACCAGAGAATACAGAAACTAAAAAAAAAAAAGGGAAAATCAAAATCCTGCTAGAGACTTACACAAAAATATGAGCTATTGCAGTGCTCCTGCAAGGAAAATGTTGTTTTCCAATCGTTCCTCTTACAGTGGGAGGGCACTGGGAGGGTCCCGCTCCAGCAGCGGCGAGTGGCCACCTTGAACTAAGGAGTGAAACACTGCAGCGGACAGAATCCTCTCCCCGCCTAAAAACCACAGCTAGAGAAACTGAACTGAACTGCACGGGCTAAGGAAGAAACCAGTATCTCACATTTCTTTTATTCTTTTCTTGAAAAAGCAAATGAAAAGACATGGATAAAAGGTGAGATGAGGGAATTGTCAGAAGTTCCCTTTTTAAACATTGTTTTATATAAAGGAAAGCTTTAGGAAAAGAGAGTGGTGGACACCACCCAGGACAGCCCTTGCATAGTTTAGATTTAAGAACCTTCTCTTTCTAAAATGTTCCAAAACAAATTTTTGCCAAGACAGATGGATTTATAAACTACTTATTTTTTATGGCATGCATTTTCTGCAAATAAACCTCTGTAAGAAAATCATTCTGAATAAATAAAGACTATCCTTATAACTATAGAAAATGAGACACATTAAAACAAGACTTCCAGTAACCTAAGCCAGCTCTGAGAGACCAACTGGTTGTTTCGATAGCACCTCACTACCCAGTGCTAACAGTAGCTGCATGCATTGAATCGCTAAACTTCCGTTATAGTTTTCAAAAAAACTAAGGTACTGGGAACAGCATCCTGGACATTCCCCGATTTGAACATAAAAGAGAATATGAGCAATGATTGCTTTTGTCCCTGTCATACTGGAGAATAGTCTAAGCCTTTTGATCTGAATGAAATGTTGCTTCTTTAAGTAACTAATAAAACTTAATCACACCATTCAAGCTTCATTAGGATTTCATGGAGTGAAGACAGAATAGCTGGATTAATAACACAGCTTTCTCTGAGCTCTGCTATTCAAAACAATGTATCATACTACATTTTCACTCATTTTGGTTTCACGCTATGAATTTTTAATTTTTCCAAACCCCTTGAAAATGCAGAAAGAAAATGTTAAAATTCAACATTTAGCAATTAGTCTTCCTTGCAAATTGCTGCTTTTAAATATTTTAGGTCATTCACATCTAATTATTTTTATGGGAAAAAAAAGCCACCCACCCACCCTCAAATGTATCAACAGGAAACAGATCTATCAGGAATTTTTGTTGCTGTGTAGCACGCAAAATTTTCCTTATCTTCAGGGAAAGGAATATCAAGTCTAGTCCCTCACCTCAATCCCTTGGAAGGTGACAGATAAAATCTTCCTAAAACCCATTCTGAACCACATGAAGGACAAGAAGGTGACTGGGAGCAGGCACCGAGGATTTACAAAGGGGAAATCATGCCTGACCAACCTGATAGTCTTCTACGCTGAGGTGACGGGAGGATGAGGGGAGAGCCATCGATGTCGCTTACCTCCACTTCCTGACACCGTCCCCCATAACATCGCCATAAGCAATTGGATGAAGTACAGGTCAGGTATGTGACCAGCAAGGTGGACTGAAAACTGCCTGAACGGCTGCACCAAGAGGGTTGCGATCAGCGGCACAAAGTCCAGTTGGAGGCATGTCAGTAGTGGTGTTACTCCAGGGGTCAATACTGGGGCAAATACTGTTTAACCTCTTCATTAATGACCTAGATCCTGGAACAGATGACACCCTCAGGAAGTTCACAGGCGACACAGAACTGGGAGGAGTGCTTGATACACCAGCTGGTTGTGCCGCCATTCAAACAGACCTTGACAGGCTGAAGTACTGGGCAAAGAGCAACCTCATGAAGTACAACAAGGGAAAGGCAAAGTCCTGCATCTGGGAAGACAGAAGCCCAGGCACAGGTACACCCATGGGGCTGACCAGCTGGAAAGCAGCTCTGCAGAGATGGACCTTGGGGTCCTGGTGGCCAACAAGCTGACCAAGAGCCAGCAATGCACCCTTCATGGCAAAGGTGGCCAACAGCAGCCTGGGCTGCGTTACGACAAGCACTGCCAGCAGGCCAGGGGAAGCGATCCTTCCCCTCCAGCACTGGTGAGCCATGTCTGGAGTGCTGGTTCCGCTGCTGGGCTCCCCAGCCCAAGAGAGATCCAGGCTTACCGGAGAGGGTGCAGCCCAGGGCCACAAAGACAACGAAGAGTCTGGAGCAGCTGAGGAAGCAGGAGGGACTGGGAGAGCTGGCAGTGTCCAGCTTGGGGGAAAAAGCGCTAATGCAATGGTCTGAATGAGTAACACCACGGCTCTGAATGATACAATACAGCCCCACTGTAGATTAAAATGATCAGTAACTGGAAAATAGCAGCAGCACAATAATCATCTGAAAAAGGCAAATGATTTTCACTTTATTTTTTACAACAAAGTTTTAAACCATGAAAATCCTCCAATAAAGGATTAAATTAAACCTATGGAACACATTTATCTAAATAACTTGTTTTCTGTTCTGTTCCTGTCTCTCTTTCCACTCAAAATATAAGGAGATCCCAAATCTTAATTTAGGCACTTAATTAGGTCCCTAGAGGTAAGTGGGCTGAATCCAGTCCTTATGGATGAGATCTGGAACAATAACGTATGGGTTCTGGGGAAAAAAGTCTGGGCACTTTCACAGAGGGTAAAATCGAACAAATCTGCACTATACAGAGTGTGTTATTCAAAAGAAAGAACCAACAGTCATCAAGAAAAACTATTTACTATGTCTCCATTCTACTGAAATCACCACAGAAATTTTTAGGACAGGTGTGGATTAAGGGAAGCATTAGGGAAACGTAACAAAGGACAGGCACAGAAAAGAAGAATTAGAGAACGAGGGGAAAAGTGAGTCACTTGGAAATAAGAACATGTTCTGAAGGTTACACGGTAGTTTTCCATGCTACTCCCTACAGAAAAATGAGGTTTACGTCAATATTATAGAAGCAGGAAAACAAGGTTATATAGTAGTTTTCCACACTACTCTCTGCAAAAGGTAAGTTTTATATCACTCTTATAGAAGCAGGAAAACGGACGGAGAGGCAGGTTTAAGGACGAGGGAGAAAGAAGTTCTCTGGAATCAAAGGTCCAAAGAAAATGTCTTATTAGGACATTAACTACACAAATTATCCTGCATGCAGAGTTTGCTTCTGTCTGTGCTGCAACCCTTGTGAGGCGGGAAGAGGAGGAGAAGGGAGGGAGAGGAGGGGAGCAGGGAAAAAAGAGAAAAATATGGGAGACAAGCTTTCAGTGCTGCGGTTAGCAGGTACGCAGCGGCCATAGAGGCAGTAGCGGGCGAACAGTTTGGTCAAGCAAGATGAGGAGGAAGGTAAACCAGACAGTAACAGGGCGAGAGATTGGAGTTGGTGTGGGAGACAATAGTAACCTAACGAAAGGATTTTAGGAGCAAACGAATGGTAACAGTACCATCAGAAAAGGCAGATGATTTTTGAAGCAAAGAATATACAAATCTATTAGTCATTAAACAGCTGTTTGTGCCTGAAAATGCAAGAAATAAAACCTCCCTTCTGCAAACGGTCAGTCATTTCTAAATGCTTTTCAAGATCTGCAAAAATATCCAGAAAATATTTTAGGAAGATCAGATGTGTGTTCACAGTAATAGGGAATTATTCAATCCATTGTTTGCTACCTGCTTCTTGAAATTTCCATCACAAAAAAAAATCCTCTGGCTGTGGTCAAAAACACAGAGCATACTGAGGTATCTGGGCTTGGACAATTCCGTATTTGCACAGAGTTAGAAAAAAAGATGAGTATGAGAAAAAAAGATCTAAGTTTTATTATTTATTATAATTTGAAACTTCTTGAAAAATAATTAAAAAAATGAAATCCAACAATAGTCATTAAGCTGTCTAAGGGACACTTACTCTGCTGCTCATGCATCAGAAGAAATGGGGGATTTCGTGGGGTATTTTCATGACACTCTTGAATTTTACACTTAATAACAAAACCAAAAAAATTTTAATGGTTTCTGTCCCTGTAAACCATTATGTATCACCATGTATAACACAGCCAATATTGAGCTACATTAATTGATACCAAAATGGGAGATGTTCCTATTTTAAGGTTTAAGACCCCTAACAGTGAAGGCTCTGAAGTGTACCATCAAACCCTCAGCAAGAGAAATCTCTGGAGGGGACTTGTGTGTGCAATGGTTTTGATAACAGCTGGATTATAACTGGAAGAGGATTTCATGGAGAGTTTTAGAATTTCCGAATTCTGCATGTGTATGTTTAATTCATATAGGACAAAAGTATCTTGAAATTCTTCACAAAACAGAGTGCCTGCTCTCTACTCAGGGAAACTTGCTGGTCTGCCCAGCATCAGCAAGACTCAAGTGCTGAGGAAATCCTGCTGCCAAATCTCCTAAATTTTACTGCTTTATCAGCAGGCCAGACAGGACGCTAATGGATGGGAGACATACCAGGAAATAACAAGTTTCAATGGAAGTGTGTCTGGAACACAGGATTTCAGTGAAATCTTGTTGCATCCCAGTGATCTTTCACCAGAATTTACACAGTTCCATGAAATGTTTAAATTTCAGTGAACTGTCAAATTGCAATTACAAAAAATTTGACTGAAGTTTTTCCAAACAGCTATTGCAAAGGAACTGCTTATTCTTGGGCACGCATGCAGTGCACATGGGCTTGGAAAGCCTGTAAATGAGACAGAGGGAAGGGGGCATACGTGTATATACACATAAAGTGATGCAAATTTTGGAAATTTTGGCTGTTCTTTCTACATAAAAGGTCTTTTCAGATAGCCAACCCAGCTGGCAACGTGCCACATGAAGCATCATAAGGCAAGAGCAGGCAAGGAATGCAGCCAGCTTCCTCCACGCAGCAGACACCCAACAGCATCTGCACAGCTGCCTCCGAGTTATTCTTCAGAGCATACTGTAAAGTCAGTAAAGATTCAAGAGGACGAGGAACTAAAGCCAACTCCCTGTACAACACTATCAACTGACACCAGCCAAAACCAGAGCACAACATCTGTAAGAAAATCTGCAGCCTCATCATGTTCTGTAAGTAATAGTATTAGTGCTGTTGGGAGGTTTTCAAAGTACGGACAAGCTTCAGCTACAGCAATAATCCAGTCCACACTGGTAATTAGTGTGAGATCACCTGTGTTAGATGCTGAAATTGAGTAAGATCACATCAGCAAATCTAATTCATCTATGCTAAAGCATGATGTGTGCACAATTAAAAGCATCAGTCATGATCTCTCTAGAATAGCCACACCAGACAGACTGTTAGGTATCGGCCTCTTGGGAGCAAAAAAGCAGCAAGAACAGTATTACACTTCTACTTGGTGGGGGGAGGTCAGCAAAAACTCACCTTTAAGCACTGCAGTCACGAAGCGCTTACCTGTTCCTCACACATCCAAGCAACCAAAGGTGAGCTGATAACTGAGCCCATAACTGAACAAGCTGTTTGTCAAAAGCTGGTAATTCTGCCCCATCCCGCTCCTCACCTCAGTACAAAGAAACTACAGATCCGTTAACCTATTGTAAACATAATGCCCCAAAGTGTTTCCAGTGCAATATAAGAAAACTTATATCCATCAACATTTGATTTAAAAACCAGAAGCAAGCAGAATGATATAAAAGTATTGTCCCTTATCAATGAGGTGACTTATCAGTCAGAAGTACTTTGGTACTCTGCGTACAGATGAAATCATGAACTGATTACTTGACAACTGAGAATAAGCTTTCCTTTGTAACTGAAAACTAGGAAAGCCTACTTTTATAGCATTTGTTAGAAGCAATTCAACTGTATTTGCTTTAGTATTCTCTTTTTGTTCCAATTGCGGCATTATCATAATACCACTAGTTCTTAAAAAGTGATGGTATTTAACTGTGGGGTTATAGGGTTCTCTGTAATTTGCAAGAATATTCTAGGATCTCGCAAATGGCCTGAATTGTTCAGGGAAATGTCACCCTTTCAACATGTTGGGAACTGCAGAGAAACTATTTCAAAAATTGTTTTAACTTTATTCAAATTTATTATTAATTTGATATTAAAAATAAATAAATAATAGTTTATGACTAGAGGGAGCAGCAAGGTATCCCTTTTAATCAGGCTAAGAGATGTGTAAGACAAAAATGGACAGCTACTAATTTCGTAATTGCTGCACTGTGACGCTGTATATTCATATTAACATGCCCTATTTGTCAGCATATTTGAATCTCATTAGGAAGAGAGACTAATTAACGCTTCATAAATAAAACATATTCTGTCAGATGAGCAGAGATCATCTTGAGACAAAAACTCCCAAGAAGAAAGGGTCGGTCCCAGCTGTCACTGATTGAGTTTCTAAAATAAAACACATTTGGGCTTCGCTATTTCAGAAACTTTTAGGTGCTGACTCTTCATGGGGAACTGTCCCACTTGCCGACTCGGCTACTGCAGTTCAGCATGTGCTTCAGACACCGATGGAGACAGCCCACACGAGAAATTTGGCAAAACCTCGCTCTACAGACTCCATCCTGAACAAATGTCACATTGAGACTAACGAGAATTCGGACCAAATGACAAATCTGTGATTCAGCTCTGAGAATGTGCAGAAAAGATGACTGAATTCCTCTGTCAGAACGCAAAACCACATCTAGCCAGGTACTCAATATCCACAGGGCATCAGCAACGACAAGGAAAATGCTAAGAACCGAACAAACAAAAATTAGATTTGCGGTAAGTTCTGAAATGAGTACTGCAGGGGTAAGAGACAGCAATAGAATCCAGCAAAGGCACAGAGGGATGTGAATTCTTCAGACGAGACAAAGACAGGTGAGGGGCGATCGGGTTACTCTCCATGTTAACGATGTGATACACTGTCAAGAAATGACAAACGATTACCAGAGTCAGGTTAAATCAAAGTAACTCAGCGGATGGATGGAAAACGATGTTTTGCTGCAATATGGCAACTGTCTCTCTGCAGGGCTCTGATCCCCCACACTCAGGGACAACTAACTCCCGCGGGCACACAAGCAGGAGGGCTCATCGGACGCTCAGGTGCACAGACAGCCCAGTTTATGAACGCCGACTGGAGAAGCTCGGTTTACTAAGCCTACCGAGATTAAGGCTGAGAGGAGGTATGATTGCTAAAATGGACGTTAGAGGAACATGGTGCTGAATACTTCTATATAAGATAAAAAAGATGGAAGCACGCAGACAAATGAGTGAATTAAACTGTGTATAAATGTGTGTCAGAAGTGAGGAGGTTTGTAACTATTCCAGCAATCAGCCAGCCTCTGGTTCTTGGAAGCTCTACAACAATCTTTCATTCACTATGAGAGAATACAGGAATCAAAAAAGCTTTGCAGGTTTTGAGACGAGGCTAGGTACGTTTGTGAAAGAGACGACAAGGTGCCTGGAAGAGCAGGGTACTGGTGCAGTTCTGAGCCGCGGTGAGGCACGCCAAGTAACCTGCAGAAGCTGCAGGTGCACAATTCATTACAACACCCATGAACTGCAAGGACTAGATGGCACTACTTGCTTGATTTCACCAGAACCCTACAAAAAAAGCATTATGAAAACATATCATACTCTGCACGTGAGCAGCCAGTGGAAAGGCAGGACTGTGTTTTGTATGCTAAAGCCACCAGTTTTCATGATCTTGCATCTTTTATTCATCTAAGGGGCTTCAAGGCAGTTCCACCTCTCTTACCTGGCAGGATACCAAGTCCTCAGTTAGCTTTCCAATGTCCTAAAAAAAAGTCTGTGATGGGAAAAACCTGATTCCATTTGGGAAAAGTGACTTTTCTTCTGGCTGATCACAAATCAGATTATTTTGAAAGCTTACTACTTAGCTACCACAATATTTACTGTTCACTTTCTTTCTGATTTCAGTGGCAGAAGGACCAGGTGGTTGATTTTCGTCTTGTTTCTATTCACGTTTCACTATGAAATTTAATGATTTCTTTTATAAAAATATGAATTTTATTGCAACGAAAAACAAATCACAGAAAATCTTATTATCTCTTCTGCCTTATGGAACATAACAGCTTAGAGACAATACACATATGCCTGAAAGTTCAGGAGGCAGCAGGTAAAGCAGGTACACTTGTATGAATAGCAGGTCCAGTAGGACAATATCAGATATAATTTTATAACCTTATTAAAAATATAATCCTATTGACTGGGCAATTCTGATTTATTACATTTATTCATCAAGAACTCACATTAAATGTGTTCTGGAGCTGCATGCATTTGCATACACAGAACTGAGTCTTGCTAAAAATAAATCAGCTGTAATGGATGCTCTTACAACTATGAACTAAAAAGGTATTACACTAGATCCTTCTGATTTCCAAATTATAGCCATCTTTATTCTAATAAGCAAAAGCACGAGAAACTTCCGACTGTATGAAAAGTGTGTGTACAGAAGAATATTTACTACAGCCAATGTAGTCATCAAGAAAGACAAACAACTCTTCTTGATAGATAACTGTCACAGGAACATCTCCTCCCCGGAGACACCACATTAACGTGTGATGTTGGAGGAGATGGGTTAACACAATGAAAGTCCACAGCATGTGAAGTCATACAAGAAGTATTCTAGCAGAGACGTTAAGAACACCTTTGGGCTCAAGATGCCTCCCATGAGAGTTCATCAGATGATCAGAAATAAACGACTAATGGAAGACTGGAATAACTAACATTAGACTTTCAATTCTGATGTACAAGGGGCAGAAAATTTTCTGCATGGGTTTTTTGGAGGGAAGGCAAGGGAAATATTGATAGCTTGGACTGGTTTATGTTCATTTTACAAGCTAACTGTAAAAATAATCTGGTTACAAAGATAGTCTTGGCCCCCTTTTTTTCCCAGAGAAAGCTTTTTTAGAAACTCATTGTTTAATGAAAAAGACGTACAATTTGGAAATTATTTTGGAGTCAAATGGAATATTATCTGAAAAGCAGTGACCCAGATTCAGTGCCAGCATGAAAACAAGACTTACAAATCAATTTTCAACCAGACAGCATTTTGGAAGTTATTTACCCGTCTACTAATATAAGCTTGCTTCTGACCTTCCTCATACAGCCTAGCCTGGATGGAACCTAACTGTGAAAAAAATGATGCCCTGAACTTTTAATTTAAAGATTAAAACAGCTGAAGCAAAAAGCAAAATAACGTCATTATTTGGGGACATAAATCACGATCAAATAAAAGATGAGAAAGTAAACCCAACCCTGAAACATTCCTGGCTTAATTCTCCAGCAATAACTTATAGGAGAAAAAGAATGGGCAGTGTCGGGGAATTACTATGTGCTCAGCATTTTGAAAGTCCAGTTACACATGCAGTCTCACTGGCCCTCCTAGGCAAAAAGATGTCTGGAAAAATGAGTCATGTAGAAGTGATGGGAGGGGTGTCAAAAAAATTAATGTCAAGAGAAGTTAATCCCCACATCTTCTCACAGTTTAGAATAAAATAAGGGAAGATAGGGTAGTGCTTTGAATTGGAGATTTGTTCATTGACATCAGCAATAGGACGAAGTGTGTCCAGTTAGAAAATACCAGTCCATTACGGTGACATTTTCCATGCAAACAGCTCAGCCGGGAACGACGAGAGAAGGTGGCCCCCACGCATCCTCAGACCAGGCCACAAGTCCCCTAGGTCTGTGTCAGACTAAGGCTGCACATGCAAACATCATTCCAGTAAATCACACCTCATCGCTAATTCTGGGGTGAATTTATTCAAAGATGGCCAGTATTGGTATCTTTTACAGGCAAAGCCAAATATATGCTCGGATCCACCATGGCTCACATGGGAACTCCACTACTCTGGCTGTGACTTTCATCCTGAACTCATCCTGAATTGACTTTCATCCTGCCTTCTCTCAAATGCAGACTACCCTACTCTGTAAGTTCATCTTGCACATGGAAAGGCAGAAGATGTACAGTAGGGAATGTTAGTGGCATAAATTCTAAGATAAAAGCATGACTTCTCTTTTCATTAGCAGTTTTTCCTTAAACTCACCCTGCTCCTATGCATGAAAATTATAATCAATTTCCTCTTACAAGAAAAGCCAGGTGAAACCTTACAATATAAATCTTCTTAAAGATAACACGACTCCTTTCCGTCAGTTACAGTGGACTTCAGAAACAGGCTTTCTGAACAACTCATCTCCTTTTTCTATGAACATCTTCCATTTCATTTTTTGACCCAACTTAAAAACTGCTGAGTAGCTTTTGAACAGAACTTCAGGAGGAGCTCTAACACAGAAACATACAAACTTTCAATGAAAAGGAAGCACTATGTTTCATTTAGCATAAAAAGATCTAAGGAAATTCCGAGGTTACAGAAGTGTTAAACTAAGAACAGAACAGACACTAGAATAATGCTGCTTAGCTCTTACATCAGTGTAGGAAAGGCACACCAAGTGACAGGTTTATACTTAAAACAAAGTGTGCTAGGTTTACTTGAACTAAAGTAAGAAACTGTCTGACCAGTCTGCAAAGATCCACAGGACTCAGCAGAACTGCAGTGATTAAGATCAGCAAAGGCTCTGTCCCAGTGCGTACGCGTGGCTGGGTGCAGGCATTTGAATGTTTACACACCTGCCAAAAAGATTTTCTGCTCTTCACTGCACCCCAAGCTGTGCTTTAGCAAGGGAGTTATCTATGTGAAAAAGGAAGAGATGGAAACACAGAATGGTGGCTAAAATTGTTTTTAGGGTGTACCAGTATTATTTTCAAATCTACGAGCTAAGAAAGCTGCAGGACACAAGAAGAATATAATATCGCACAATACACACAGGTATCTGCTTTGTTTCATCTACCACCTTTTTTCTTCACAAAAGAAATTCTTTAATAAAAGAACACAGAGAGAGCACAGTTCACGCACGGTGTTGCAGCTCTGCAAGCTGGGACTAATTCTGGGGTCTTTAGTCAGACTGAAGACCTCAAAAGCACTCAGGATTAAATTAAATTTTCAGCAATGGCTCAATAACTTCTAGCGCCTTCTGAGAATAGCCTCTGAGAAGCCTTCTCAGAATCAAACAGAAACACAGGGTTAGATTCTACCTTAGCACGCCCCCCGAATAACTACAGAGAGTTGTTCCCGAATTACACCATGGCAAGATAGCACTGCGTTCTGGGCTACCTGCAGAGCGATGGAGAATAAATTCAGCACTCAGCCAGCTACGGAAAATGTCTGGTTCTCCCCTTGGCAGAACAATCTAATGAAGTACACAATTAATGGATGACAGTAGCTCAAGTCCTGCCACTGGAGTTTATGCTGCCCACAGATTACTCAACATAATTACAACTCTAAGAATCACGGGTTTTTTCCTGATGTAAAAATTCACGGTAAATGTATTTATAAAAGAGTGAAGCAGTCCCGAAGTAGATGCTGATAGCATTTGATGGGGTGATGAAGGGCCTTTCCCAACCTGAATTAACTGGCATTCTTTTATCCGTTACTTCCTTTTGATCTTAGTGCTGAGAAGCTGTGCATTACCCAAGCCGAGCAAGGCACAGCTTAGTGCCCATGCACGCATTATTTTCTCGCTCAAATTTCAGTGAAATTATTCTGAGTCATCAAACACATTCCTGGTACCAAAATCATACACTGTGTTTTAACAGGTACTCCAGTTTTACTGTATTTAAGTAGCAATTCAAGGTCAAACAGGTCAAAATAAAGTTGTGCTTTGTGCTGCACTAATACAGTCAGCGAAAGTGCTGGGCTGCAGTTCGGGCTTCAGCGTTCATTGATAGAAAATAATTTATCAGTAGCTATCAGTAAGTGTAGCAATATCCCTGGGAATCAGCTATATGCATACAACGGCGTATCTGAAGTGTGATTTGTCAGCAATAGGGAAGTACCAAGAACTCCTTCGGAGAGTAGTCTCCAGATATTCTGCCCCCCACCTCCGCCCGCACACTCAGCACTCTGCAGACGCTCCTCGGTACCTTTCAGGTCTAACACCAAGCCAAGCGTTACTTGGTAATAAGAAGATCTAACAGCTTTAGGTGTTTGAGCTGCTGAAAGATTTTCATACTTCTTTCAGTGAAGCTGGTGAAGAAATAACAAAGATGTAGTGTGGCGCTGTGTGAGATGTACGGGATTTAAACACTGCAATAAAGCCTTCAAAAATACAGGCCATTCACACTTAGCATTGGTACAAGTGATGCCATGTTTAAATATATAGAAAAAGTGTATTAGCGGGTCAAAGATACCAGGGTAAGATGGTGTATCTCTTACTACAGGAGAAGCAAGGGACAATTAGGGCTCTTTCTGTCCCACCGTGTAAGACAGTCTGTCAATAATGCAATTCTTCAGTATTTTTATAGGAGTGTACTGTGCTGCAAAGGATCTGCTGGGAAACAGACATCAGAGGAGATGCTGTTCCAGTTTGTTTGTTCTTTTCATATACACAAAATAAATCCTAAAAAATCACAGGTACATTTGAAACTCTTCTTGTATAATTTCCAGAGTCATTCTCTTCTTTTTTTGATCAATAGCTTTGAATATACTGACCGCCCCAAAGCTCGTACTAGCAAGTGTTCATACACACAGAGCCCTTGGAAAGCGGTTCCACCCTGGCAACAACAGCTGTAAAGATCATCATGACTGCCTCTGCTGTCCCACGTTCTGGAAAGAACAGGCAGGAAATTAGAGGAGAATTGTCACACGGGGAGAGGTGAGGTACAGGTGACATGCAGTCAATCCCATGGTAACTGTGTATTTATATCGTTCTTAATGGTCTTACAGTGTTTGAACGGAATTACTATATAGTTTTAAGGAGGTCAAAGTGGCTTTTCTTTTAATACCATTCTTGAAAAGATGGGAATCAGTAATTATCCTTCTAGAAGAGAAGAATAGTAATAGGGAAGGTTATTATTTTCATTTGTATGGAATAAATGCTGTGCAGACAGGGAAAGACAGCCTAAAATAAGAATAAGATTTAAGAGGCAGTTAGAATGAATGGGGTGCCAGGAAAGATGAGGCAGTTTCAGAGATACTTTTTTGTACAGCCTCCATGTAGAGAGATTCTGTCCAAACACACAAGGAAATTCTCCCATTTTACATGCAATGAAAATGTGTCATCAAGAAAGCATGCAAAAGACTTGAACTTCTGGCTCTATGCAGATGTCTCTAAAATGGTCGATTCAATTGAATTTTTGTTATTTCAAAGACAGCAAATTAACTCCAAACCCAGAAACTTTCCCTGAGAGTAATTATTTGTCATTGTTTTGCAAAGAAAACAGGAAAGAATATGAAGGTCAGAAAAAATGTGTTGGGATGTGATGCTTTATATTGTCCCGTTACTGCAAGTTTTTCCCAGCTCGGAGTTTTGGGGTAAGATTATCCCACGCCCTCCTTCATTCCCTGCCTACAATGGGAAGAGTCGCCAAACCACATTTACCTACTGTCATTTCAGAAGCTTTATAAGTTAAAAAAGCGCATTTATTTCATCAATAATAAGCTTGTGCTACGCTAAAACAAGCCTGTCAATATGAAAAAAGGACAAGTTTTACTGCAATACTGGTGAAAGATTTAGCTTAATTGTGTGATCAGAGCAGCAGCTAACTGTGGTGTATGTCAGCTGCAATACAAGTGCAGTAACGCAGCCACAAGCAGACAATAAATATTGGTCCATATAAATGTTATAAAGACACTTAAGAGAAACAAGACATTCAACTAGCAAAAATGAAACAAAAGAACTAAGACAAATTCCAGTACCAATTATATCATAATCTGAAAGAACAAAAGCTAGTGTCTTTTCAGACAGAGAAAATGGCAGATGTTTTCCCAAAGCATCTGGAAGTTACAAAACAAGTTACAATTAAAACAACAGAAGGAACATCTAAAGTGAAAATGAAAAAAACACCCGTCTTCAACCTCAGGGCTTAAAGAAAACTCTTCAACTGCTAGAAGAGTAATGATCCATTTTGTCTGTTTAATGAAAGGCATATGCGTCAGCATGATGTACATGCGTAAGGGATTGACATCAATGAGAAATTCGCACTATTCCCTTGATAGCAGCTGTCTTAAGACCAGCACATTGTGAGGAAACTGCTGCACAGTCATGCTTCCCATCCTTACAGCCTGTACCCTTCTATCTCACTACTCAGAAAAATGTAAATCAGATTTTCCCCAACATACTAAGAAAAATTGAAAGAAAGATGCTTCACTTATTTACTGTCTTCATAGAAAAAAACAACCAACCGCCTATATAAAACTGCATTCTCTAAACCCAAGAATAAACTTACAATCCTTATATGCTGGATAGAAAACACTGAAGTAATTACAATGGATATCTTTTTCCTTTCCTCGTCTGTTCACAAGCTGTATGGGGGCAAATTGCACAGTCTCTCCCTAAATCACCACAAACACACTAAGTAGGGCTTATATTAGTGTAAGCATAATAATATGGGGGGACATTTTTACTTCTACTTAATTTTGTCCCCACTGATTTTCCCATACTGTCTCATTTTTTCTTGTCTGTTTCTTAAGTAATAGGCCACTACGACATTCCTGAATTCCAGAGCTTCCACCCACTTGGAATGCAAATATTTGCAAAAGTCAAATTACCATAATGTTTAGTAAAACATGTCTCCTGAAAGGAGCTCAACACATACACTTTTTGTATCTAAGAGAAAAGCAGGTACAAGGCCTCCTAAACTCCTTTATTTGTTTTGGTGTGCTCTTGAGCACACAGGAATTCCATTAAAACACAGGAATTCCATTAAAAGTACACCTAGAAAGATGTCTCTCGTATTTTTCAGTTTCCATTTGAATAGAAATGATGTGCCGGAAGAAGTGATCTAATAAAAAATTGTGTAGGACCTGAAACAAAGGAACCTTCCCAAACCCTCAAATCTTTGACCTTCAGTAACCATAGGGACACACGGGTCTACAGCCGTGGCAACGTGACAGTACTAGCTGCAGTCCCGGCTGTACTTCTCAGTTTAACTCACAGATTCTTGAGTATCTTTTGTCTTCCAGTTCGGCCTTACAAGGGAGAGACTGTATATTCGCTATCCACTTCTTCCAGGGTGAAACCCCTGTTGCTCCTGACAGTCATGCATTGGTTTTATGCAGCCTATGTAAGGGTAAGTAAAAGTGTCCTTTCTTTTCCTTATAAAATCAAGCCATGATTTGCTGGAAATTAGGTAGATTCATCAGCCAGTGAGACTTACACTGGTTTCTATAGACATATGTAATCTCCTTCCCTGCAACTTTGGTTTGGGCTATTTGTGTATTGTGGATACACAATTCAACTATAGAAAAATGTTGGTGGTGGCGTGAATGGTTTAAGTGAGCCGAGGGGAAAAGAAGAGCCAAACCTAAGCAAGAAAAGATCTGCAGTTTCGGACACAACTGGTTCCAGCACATTTGGTTAGTTAAAAAGAAGTAGCATGCCTTCTGTGTCCAACAGTGCAGCTAAAGAGGCATGCAAGCAGTGTCCCCCAGCGTTCAGGAATGCAAAAACAAGGTGCAGCACAGTCAGAGGAGCTCAAGCAGCAGTCTCAAACAGAGGGTACACCATTCTTACTGTCTTGTAACAGCTTTGGCTCCAGAGGGAAAAGAAGGCTTGGGATGGCAAGGACAGCGATGGCATGTTCTAGTGCCACTCAGAATGAAGACAACAAATGGTAGCGCTGTCACGTGCACATGCAGGCACTGCTACCGAGGCAAACGCAGACACAGGCAGTACGGATAGTGGGTGACTAAAGCCACAGTTTCTGTAAAGAATTCCTTATAAAAGGAAACTGTGCTCAAAAGTAAACATTTCAGGCCCAGTTCACTGAATGATAAGCATTAAACACTTGCTCTCACCTCCAACAAGTCACACACCTTTCTGCTGAATTCAGAAAAGACCTCAGAGCACTGTAACACGCATGAAACTTTTCCCCAACTAATGATAAGGACATAGCAGATGAAGAGAGTATTTGTGGTCTTCGCCTATAATGTAACTCATTTAGAAAGCCTCAGAACTGACTAAAGCTCAAAACTAGTACTCAGAATAAGCTGACTACAATAGGACAAAATAAATGAATTTTCATTACTCATTCTCATTCTCAGATCTGTCTGAACATCTGTATTTTATTGGGATTTCAAATGTGATTGTTCAGATAGAATTAGAGAAGAATTTTCTGTGTGTGAGAGAGGTTCTGGTATGATAAAAGGAAGAAAATTAGAGTATTACAATGTCTCTTATGACACCATTTAAGAATTTTACCTTTCATTCTACTCATATGCACCTTATTTCTTGCTTTTTATAACTGGTTCAGGGATGCGTAGTCCATTGCTCATTTTCACTTGTGTAAAATTTCACTGACTTCAGACAGTAAGGTTGATTTCATATTCTGAAAAGAAAGCCCAGTGCATTTCTAAGCAAAGGTTAAAACAGAGCAATCAAAGAAGCATTAATCTTCATCACATACAGTTACCTCTCTGCCAGAAAGCTGGAGATCATATGAGGGTTAGTGAAAGATAAGCTTATTTTACTTCTGCTTTGTTCAGTCATGATATATCATGTTTAGTTTTTTCTTGACAACACTGAGCAGTTTTGTTCTATTTTTATCTTCTCAAACATAGGATAATGTCCCTAAAAGCAGAGTGAGGACATCAAAACAACTTTGGTAGCCAAAGCTCAGCCACTGGAATCAAGGAACCCAATCTCTGTAAAAAGCTCCTCAGTACACGCACTAATGCCAGAAAAGGGCTTTCAGACTTGCTATCTCGCAATACAAATGCACGAAGCAATCAATTAGAAACCTGTATCCTGTCAAGAGATACAATGCTGTTAAAGGATTTCAGGGAAGCGGAGCCAAGATGCCTGAAGCCAAAGAAATGTTTCCTCTCAGGAAACAGTTTGAGATAGTCTTAAACTATAACAGAATTTGGAAGAGGCAATGAGATTTTTCAAAATAGGGAAATCCTTACTCCTTAAATTAACTGAGTTTACTTAGGAAATATAAAAGAGGCAAAAATTAAGGATGGAGGGAAGCATTTGGCAAGTCATCATTGGGAATACTGAAGGGTTTTCCTTTACGAAGTGCACCCTTGAACTACTCAGGGTTTGCTATTAGGCTACTACTTGTCCACAAGCTTTGGCACTACAGAGCACAGGGAGAAGGGATACAGGTGAACAGCAGACATTCAGGATAGTGGCTGAGGTGTGAGGAGATGAACAACAGGCCATTTTTCAATTTGTTCTGATTTCTTTCCTGGCTTGGGAGCTGGTGAGCATCAGGTTATTGCAATGGTTGGCCTTTTCTTTACGCATGGCCAGGACCCTGGCACAGAATATGGGCTCCTTTTCCAACTTGCTTTTCTGGTTTTTTTTTATCTGCCTTCATTACCTGTACATTTATCCTGCTAATGTAACCTTTCCTCTCTAAACATTTCTGAGTTCTGACTTAGCTGCTTTGAGCAGAGTCTGGCACCAGAAGTATGTCAGACGACTGCATGTACATAGAAAAACAGGTATGACTCACAAAACAAAACAGATGTGGCTCACATGCCCTGTGCTAAAAAGCCAAGTTCTGCTCTTAATCACCCCTTTGCAGGGGTGACAGAAACCCCAACTAAGGTCTCATACCACCACTGGATACAATGGAGTTCACATCCATTTTCATGATTAAACGGCAAAATTGGGCAGAGCACATCTGGCTGAGTAAGTACGGGAAGAGTGAGAGCTGCATTTCTTCGCTGGAGATAGCTTTCCCTTAAATGAAATCCTCCAGTCACGCCTGAGTTCTGAAGCTGGTAACTACCTTGGAAAACAAACACTGCTAACAGGTCATGTTAACAAAACATTCCTCATTGAGACATGTTAATTTTCCAAGCGCAGACTTCCAATTGACCATGGTCATCTGTCATCCTGAATGCAGTTTCATCTCTCCAGTTAAAAAACCCTTTCACGTGATAGAGCCAAGAGAAATGGAACAACTGTCTGTGAAGTCACGTGAGTGCCACAAAGCCTAGATGTATATTCAATAAAGAAGCTTTACTTCAAAGGGCTGGAGGGTAGGAACGACTTTGAAAGATGACAAGCAGCAATTGACCTAAAAAAGTTGCTGGGATCAACTGGTTGGCCTAAACGCATTGCTATTTCCACACAAACAAACAAAGGGTTATGGATAAAAGCAACTGTCACATTGCACTGTGTGAGTCGGTAATGGGAAAATACAGAAACCCCCTCTCTCAGCAGCAGTGTGAAAAGTAGCGCCTGTGATGGATTAGTAAAAGTTGGCTGGAGAAATGGTGAAAGCGACGTCAGTAGAGCCATAGGCACACCGTCTCTCCAGTTCAGTTCAGTAACTCATTAACTAAGTAATACAGTCACTAGATTGACATAGCAACTAGATTTTCCCTCTTACTGCTTAACAAATCATATTACTGTAATGAATCAGGTATACTCATTTTCAGACTGAACTACAATCACTGTTAATTTTCATCCTATTAAATTCAATGGAATTACTTAAGTGCTTCCTCTGTAATTAGTACTAGTTATCGGTATGGCTAATGTCAAGTGGTTTGAGTAATTTTACCACATAATTCTTGTCTTATGTTTGCCTTTATATAATGGAATAAAAATGACATTTTGACACAGTATGAGGCAAAATGCCTTCTTTCTCAGTGTCCGTTCAATTTAAGTACTTCCTCTGTGTATTTTCCAGAGTGGATGTTTGATCATGTTTCTCCTGCAGATTTTCCTGCTGTTTAACAGTGAATAATCAACTGGCACGCCACAAAAGCAGAGCGGCAATCACAGCAAAGACTGATGACGCTTTAAAGCACTGCTAATAGATACACACAGTATGAAAAAACTGCTCTGAACTGGAAGAAGCTAGGCCAAGTACTGAGCAGTTCCTGGGGGTCCTGACAGAACGCCACCGGTATTCGTGACAGGCCACAGAGAAAGGCCTGACAGCACAACACTTTTCCTCATGTACCACCAGCAGCCACAGCTCTTGTTAAGCTGGTGATAAAACAAGACAAAAAGTATCATCTTCACCATAGAGAAAGACTACACAAGTATTTCTCACAAAATCATACCATCATTTAAATCTATACATGTGAAAGAGAAGAAATTTAAAATTTAATGTAGAGTGAATATAACTTCTATAAACAAAACAAGTTCATACTATGACTTAGAGTGGCAAAGCATAAGCAAATAGAAAAAAACCCTACAATAAAACCAAAAAGTTTCATGCAGAAATGTACATATTTCTTACAAGTAGTATTGACTTGAGCTTAAAATGTTCACAGGTGAAACTTACTGTGCAAATTAATATTTTTTATTTTTTCAGCATGAAGTCCTCAAGGGTTTTACGGTTCTCCTAAGAGTACAGATTAGGCTCTGTGCCCCATGGAAAAGGAGGAATGGTAATTACAGGCAATTTTAACCTCAGCACCACACTGAGTGAGCAAACTCGCAGAACTTCACTGGTTACTTCTGCAGTGTGAGGAAGTAAAACCAGGGAAGCGAGTTCATGAAAACACAAGAAAACAGAAAGTACAAAAAGCATTAAAGATTTTTGTGCTAATGTTAATACGATTAAGATTCCATTTTAAGTTATTTTTTAAAATTCCATAAGCACTGTAGTAGTGTGCTAATTAAAAATGAAGAGTGTGAACTCTTGGGTTGCAGTTCAGAAGTCATGTAAGCAAGCTCATGAAAGCACTGAGTGAGCTATATGTACGTTTGTGGAATCAGTGTGACAACTTCCAAGCTTTTTGTTATTCAACTGCATTTGCTTTGGATAGATAGACATTATGAACGTTTCTTATCACTAGAGGGAGCTACTTTCCCATATTAATACTCCAATAACCAAATGCAAACACTTGATAGAAAAAAACTGGATGATCTTTGCACAAATTGCAAGTCACGCTGTCTGGTTCACACGGTCCACCAGAGCTGGGGTTAACTCGCAGGTCCAAGGATAAAGTTGATGTTCACTGACTTTGAAAAGAGACTTTAGGAATGTAAAGCCGTAGGTTTTTTTTTTTTTACGTCTCTCATGTCTTTCCCGTTTAGCTTAGTTTAGCAGTGAGCAGTGTACCATGGCTGTCTGTGTCCTTACATGTTACAGATTACTCTTATGTGTGCTGTGCCCAGATACTACAGGGGACATAATGATAAAACAGACAGAAACTGGCCAGTTATTTATCGCTAAACATTTAAGACTACATCATCCTAATTACTCTCCTTTTTTGTAGCTCACACTTCTGGGTCAGATTTCTCCTTCCCTCTAGTACACAAAAGCCATGCTTAAACTCAGACCCCTCTCCATCTCTGTTGTGGCAAGAAGTCAAAGCAGCTTAGGGTGAATCATTGTTTTTCTACAGGCAATAATGAATCGCATCGGTGGTTTCCATCACAGCACGCAGGACAAGAAGCAAAACAAGTAAGATAAATTCAGCAAGACTGTCAGCTGCTGCTTTATTAAAGATGCTTCAACAGGGCGTAGTTTCTTTGCCCAGTAAGATGCTTCTGTGACCTCCAAACACATAATTAAGATGAGTGGCAAAAGAAAGAACTTCTATACTTATTTCTCAACCTGTAGCCTACAGCCTGGCTCCAGCTGTTGTGATGTGGGTTTCCCCTGAAGTCAGAGTCAGTTTGTCATCACCATATGGGGTTTACTCCACATTGTGTGCATGCAGTATCTTCACTGATACGTTGATGACATTCAGACAACCTCTGAACTTTACCCCCAATTCTCACTCCTGTACTCGAATTTTCAAAGCAACAAAAATCAAGCTGATACAAGGTTGGTATAGGGTGACCAACTGGTCTAATTCCTCAGAGCCTCATTATACAAAGTTAGGTAGCAGAGAAAATCACTCAATATGGAATGGGAAGATTAGGGACCACACATAATGCTTTTTTTGGATGCTGAGGAGTCTAACCCTTGCCATTTTTTCATCTCATTATAACAAGGGTGAGTAACTAGTAGATGCAATGTCTATACCCTCCCTCACAGTTACTTTATTGGTAAAAACGTGACACTTAACATGTTTTCTGCATTCACAGATAAGTAGATAATTTATTCAGGTTCCAGCTCACCCAAAGAAATCAAGAGGAAAGGCAGTTCCTTCCCATTCCCTAGGTCTTAGAGGTGATATTAGGAGACACTTATCATGACATATTTACTTAGATCGTAGGGCACCTCGAGTAACGGCTCTCACGATGTGTTCTTTTACCTTATTTACGAAACAGACGCGCAGACTAGCTCTGCCTATGGTTGTGTGACACGGTGGTAAATTGCTGGGGAACCTACTAACTCAGGTTTTGTTTGCATCGCAACACATAACTTCTAGAAGTGTAGCAAGACTCAGCCTGGAGCTCGGCTCCTCTATGCTTACATCAGCGAACCGCTTTCTGCCTCCCTAATCCTGCCCACAGTGCATATACTTCAGGGATCTGCAGAGTTGCAACATTTCTCAGTTCTGCTGCTGCTACTGAGTTGGCTTGAGTGGGTTTGCAGGGCTGTGAGAGGAGAATGTGGCTGAAGGCGTTTTCTTTGGTTTCATTGTGGCATTCATATCGCTCAGCCCAAAGCAAGAGCAAAACAAAACGCATTTGTGAAGTCAATTCGTAAAAATTAATTTCTGCCAAATCAGAGATGCCTGTATTGTGCAAGTTCTGAAGGCAGTTGGGGGAGTTTAGCAAAATAAAAAAGTATTTGTTTTAAATGTACTCCCCTTTGTTTCAAGAGAACAATGTCAATAAGGATCTCTCTTCCCTCCCCATCCCCAAAGGCTCTGACAAGGGAAAGCAGCTTCTCATCGCCTGTGGGGCTCAGCAGATCAGAGATGCCCAGGGGATGCATGTCACAAATCAAGGTGTCCCAGAGACTTCTGCGAGACCCCTGATGTCTTTCAGTTCCCGAAGCAAAGTACAAATGCCAGAACTTCTGGATGCACTGCCACCTCTTGGCAACCCAGAACAGAGAGTGTTCTGTGGCAAAATCAAGTATAAACAAGAACTGAAATAAGCCCAGATAGTACAAGAAATTTGTTTAAAATAAACATTTTTCTGTGTATTTTCTGTTTGTTTCTCTTGGTGTGTTTTCATTCTTCTGGATAAGCAGATGGGAAGGTAATTTTCTGGGCCTTTTTTCAGCAACACACTGATCTTCGTCTGATGGCGCGTCTTCTACCTTTTGGCATGTTATTCACTGTTCACTGGTATGCTTTTTTCTCATCTTTTTAGAAAAGCTTCACGTGCTACAGGCATCAACCTTAAGCCTGAGCTGAACCTCTTGTGAGAAAGGGAAGAAGTACGGAGAATGGCAGTTTTTAAACCTGGATTTGCGTACTTCTGGCCTTAAGGCTATCAGGCCTCTCACAGAGCTTCCTCGAGCTGCCTCGGCACTCCTCTGAGTCCCGGGGAGAAATAACCACAACGCTCTGCACAACCCTGCTCCCACCTCCTCTCATGGTACTAAAGAAACCTCTCTGTGTGTTGGAATGAACACATGGGATTCATAAAATGAGTGGAGCCAGGTTGGATATGGGGTCACAATTCCTGCTCTTACAAGCTTAAATTTTTTTACATTGGCAAGTTGTTGGTGGCAGGAGATAATAAGTGTTCAGCATAAAATCATAACATAAGGGTTTTGGCTTGGATGCCCTCAAGCTTTCATTCAGAGAATGAGTCTTGTCTGACAGGTTAAATCTACTGACATGATCTCTACCAAAATATTTTTAACAGCTGTTTGCCTCATGCCACCTTTTCCTCACCAAAAGAGGACATGCTGCCACATCAACATTCTTCCTCACTAAAACACCAGTTGCAAATTACAGAAGGTAAAAGACACAACAGCAAGATGAAATATCTTATCTCTCATCGCCACTGTGAATAGAGCAGAGCTTTTCCCGGGTCTTCTGTGGTTACAGAGGTAATTACTGATAATCCTGCTCGTGTCTTTATGTTCATCACTGAGCATCAGCTGCAGCTAATGCTATATCTACCTCCTACATAAGTCTGCTGAACAGGCTGGGGTCTTTGTACCTGAGGAGACTTACGTGTGACCACCCACACTGAGAGGATTTTTTGACGCAGGTAAATATGAATTAAATACTTTTTTATATGGGAAGAAATCTGGATATTCTTATACTTTATCAGCCATGCAGGTAAAGACCGACAACCTCTATGAGGCCTCACGTTCTATTACATATAATAGTTTCTTATTGCATGGAAGGAACGGAATGCTGTCAGAAAGGACTCAGCACAAGCAGCAACACAGAGACAATGGTCTTGATAAGGAGGAAAAAACATTCTTTTTAAAATATCCCCTCCTCTGGAGAGATGAAGTGCTTGCCACTGGGATTCAGTCAGCAGTTTTCTTGTCTAATCTCAACTTTATGAGCTTACACAGGATTTCTCAATGATTCAGTGTGTTTATTATTTTTAACAAGGAATCTTATGGTCTCTCATCTACTTTCAGGCCACTGTGTTACTTTTTTTACACTTCATTATGGAAACAAGTAATTGTTTCCAATAAAACCTTGGAAATTTCTGCATGTGCTTTAACCTAGACAGAAAAGAATGCTAGAGCACTGACAAGGACTTGAAGAGAATGAAAGGAATGATAAAAGACTCAAAGACTCTGCTTCTTTTATCTCAAATGATATTCTAAGCCATGTTATTAAATTAAGTCTAATTTAAATGACAAATATATGAAATGTTTTAATTAGATCAAGGTTAATATATATGAAAAACACCTCCTACAACTTTTTTAAAACTGTGTTCTATCAGAAATAAATAAAATTCACCCAGACTCTAACTTAATAATTCTTCCTCATCTGCAGTAACCAATAAACACTCAGTAAAGTTATCCAAATTCTTTGTAGGCCCTCAGTGGTCCTTAGGCACTTCCAAGTGGTCTGTGGAGATGTTCTTGTCAAGTATTTGTCAGTCTTCTGTCTGTGTTTGCTGTAAAAAAAAGCTATTTCTAAGATCTTTCAGGATTTTTTGAAACACTTAAGACCTCCCTGCTTGTCTGCTCCAGGTGTTTCTCTCTTGTGTATTTCTCACCTGGGAATTTAATTACAATAAAATTTGCTGTTGCAGGAGAAGTAGCATTGCGCAGAATAGTATCACTATGTACAGATGGGAGCAGCTGGAGCTGAAAACAGCAACAGGGGGACTCAGTGCTAATAAGCATAAATCCTGAAAGAAGAAATAAATAGCACAGACAGAACGTGTGGGAGAGAATGCTGCATACTCATAATTTCAGGCAGGAGCCAGCTTATTTTACTCCTTCTCTTCAAGGTCATGATCCATTGTGACATAATACTATATTGGCACCAGAAAGAGGGGAAAAGGTAAAAAGCAGGGAAGTGCCATTTAAGGAGAGAAATATGTATCCAAACCCCTCTTCCATTCTTGTCAGAAGAGGAGGGACTGTAGTATAAAGGCTGCAGATAGCTTATGATCAGCACGATCGTAGCATTGTAGTGAATTTTCCCTCTCTTTCATAGACATTTGCTTTACCAGCCAGAAAATAAGATTTACTTCTCTCTTTGACCTCTCCAAAGCCAGATTCTACCTGTCTTTCATCTGAGATTCAAATCCTAGTGTGTGAGGAATAAAAGTAATGTAAGCTGAGCATCAGTATTCCCTGAAATACCTTCATACCGTTTCACAGTGTCTCAAGAGTTACATGGACTTGCGCAGTGTGGCTTAAACAGAACACACCTTTAACTGTGGTGCATGCACACATTGTATCCTGAGTAATTTTTATGACAGATTATCACTCATTTTTTTCTCACCGAATTCTGTGGGAGTTTGACTGAATCAGACATGAATAAGGACTGAATCAAAACCTCAAGACCTGGTTCACTGGAGACTTAAAAAGCAGAAGTAGCATCCCTGAGTTCACTTCTGGAGTTAAAAAAAAATTTCTAAAATTAAACATTAATGTTTTCAGTGGAAGTTCATGTGACTGACTCAGTCGATTAGGTCTTCTCATCTTCCAGCATCCAAACTAGAAAAACTGTGGTGACTGCAGCCTACGTAGAGACTGTTCCCCTGACTTTGAAACAGTACTGTTAGCCCTGCAAGTACAGCAGCTTCAAATTCACTGTGAATTGCAGAATCACCTGAGTTCCCAGACAGTCTGCCCAGTTCACCGCCATTACCTCTGCTAACCATACCAAGGTCTATACTGTATCTGTGTCTGTTTAAATTAGTTGGAATCACAGGAATATTCTCAATTACCTGACTTTTAATCTAATATTTGATAGCTCTGGAAAATCTATTTGAGAACAGCAGCCCTGGTAGCTGGCTACAAAGAATCTCTGGATTTCTAGAACTCTGTCTTTCAAGACTGTATATAACTCCAGCTCATCTGAGAAAATATCTTCAGGTTCTAGTCATCTTTCATAGAAGAGCATTTATTCTGATTGCCACTTCCCTGTAACTCTAAAGGCATACTAATTAATATGTTACAAGTTCAAATATGCAACTTCCATTTGCAGCAACATTAATGAAGATCTATGGTTCCATATCCTTCCCATCACTGGATATCAAAACTTGCAGACATTAATTAATTCCTGTCTGTAAGGAAGAGAAAGCTTTATAATCCTCATCAATAAATCAGAAAACTGCGTCTCAGAACGATGATGAGTTCAGCACAGCAGACTGCAAACAGAAACTGTAAGCTTGCATGCAAGGACTGGATGCAATACTTCTAAAGTACCGTACCTATTCTTCAGTAATGCCCCACTGCCATTACCATCCAAATTTTAAGGGGGTGTCCTGCTTTGAGGGAAAATCAGAAGCAATTTTCTATTCAGTAATTTTACTTTGCAGTTAAGCCTCTTCTAACTAACTGCACTCTCTGAAATTAACAGCATATTGTGCAGACACTGTTCGCTCGCAGAGTGGTAAGACCTGATTATTTATAATTTATGCCATGGAATGGTACGCAGAAAGGCTCTTTTTTGTATTTATTGCTGTAACACCCAAGGGCAGCTCACTTTGGTATATGCCCCGTTGGAGGGTCGGAAGCGGAAAAGCATAGAGGGGTCCCACCTGCGGGGAGGGGTGGACAGGACAGGTGACCCAAACCTGACCAACGGGGTATTCCATCCCATCTGCATCATGCACAGTGTAAAAGCTGAGGGATCAAAGGGTCAGCCCTCTTTCTTCAATGGCCAGCATCCGAGTAGACTCTGTCTGTTCATCTGCCTTTGATCCCGATCTGTGCGTTCCTGAATCCAGATAAGGAATCCAGTTCCCATCCATCACTGAGTCCAGTCTGGGACTTTCCCAGTGCCAGATGGTGATGTGATCATCATCCTGGGAGCTTGATACAGTTTTGTATATATTGTATATATTTCATTATTTTCTTTTTATTTTATTATTGATATTTCATTAAAGTAGTTTAGTTTTTTCTAAACTCATAATTCTCTTTCTCTCCCTCCTCTCCTTGGAGAGTGAGGTGGGGAGAGCATCTGTCGTTCGTTTCAGTGGCCAGTCCGGCCCAAACCCCAACAGGGGAAGTAGTCCCATTTGGGACAGCTGGATGTGCCTTTCTATCAAGGTGACAGGGAAGACAAGGAAGAATTGTTAGAAACCTCTTTCATCTTCACCCACCCATGAACATTTTAGTTACATAAGGTTATTCTCCAATAGGCAGTAAGAGCAGTGCTAGTCAACACTGCTGTATTTTGAGCTGTCAATTTACAAAGATAAGAAAAATGCTGGTAACAATTTCTGTTCTCTCATATTCTGATCATCTTAAAATGCGGACAGACACGAGCCTAGATGACCTCAGCTGCACCCTAGACTACACTGCAGACAGATCACATCTCACAGCTATTTTTTGGTGGGATTCCAACTAAGTACACCAAGGTCTACCCCACCTACAAATATATACAAACTTACACTCTGACGTGCCCTTCTGATTCCCTTTCTGTGCAGACAGTGACTTAAAAGGAAACCCTCTGGCTCACTGCTACATAGACAAGGTCAGAGTTACACCATGTACTTCTTTCTGCACCTGGCAGCTTTGCAGGAATGACAGCCAAGGAACTAGTGCAGACAGCTCTAGCAGCAGCTATCCATACCGCGAATGTCTCTGCACAAGGGCTGGAGTTAGGAGAAGGCACCTCAAGCTGCAATTTGACCCATTTATGTATGGCCTGAGTGCTGTCTTTGATTAAATATTCCATGCTGCTGCAAACTATTTCTACTTCAAACAGAAATTTCTTCAAGAATGTGTACATATGTGGGAGCTGGAGTGTAGGAGAACGTACGCGGATTTGAAAACAGGATGACTTGACTTTACTTTTAATTCCAGTTCATCACAACCTGCCAGATACCACTGTCCTTAACAGCTGTTTTAGAGCGCAGATAAGAAAGAGCTGGCAATTTCAAGCCAGCCAATGTTGACAAGGCTAACGGCCAATGTTACGGCCGTGACCCTCACTGGCAGCCACAATGGATGCTCAAAAATCTTGTGTGTGGAAGTAAAGGCTACTGAATTTTTCACTGAAATATTAAACAAAAGAATTTCAGCTGATTTTGATCTTAGCTTGTTTGAGGAAATTTTGAGTAAAAGCTAAATAAGGACTTACAGGCTGTGAACAGAGATTCCATACAGACACACAATACAAGCAGAGGCACGTTGACTGAATTGTCAGAGAAATACTCACCAAAGCTCTTCACCATGTAACAGAATTCTAGTCTCCAGTGCTGTGAAATCAGCCTTTCATTAGCATCAAATTCGCGCCACTGTTTTCTAGAAGGGGGAAAAAAGTAAAAGTTTGGGAATAATAAATTTGCAGTGAGCTCTGCTAGTGCAAGTGCTTCTCCATCAACCTTTCTTTTAAATGTTTCTAATAATGGGATGCATATACTCACATCTATTAAGTTACAGAGGTAATTTGCACCTACTTACAGCTCCATTTAGAGAGGTATAAAAATAGCCTGGTAACAGGAATCTGGCCCATTCCTTATGATTATTAGAAATGTAACTAGAATAATTATTTTAGTTTCACTAATAACATAAAAATCAGGCAGAAATGTGCCTTTGAACATTTTGTGACAATCTCTTTTGCTATTAAGAGATATGAACATGGTTCCTGCAAAAGTGCTGTTCACTCTTTCATACTACTCCTGTCCTCTTCAGCTGACCCTTTCAAAAGAACGAAATGATTTTGGAAGAAAGCAAAATCTCCCAACATTGTTCCAAGACATCTCAAGAATCAAGTTCATTGAACTGTTCATTTCAATTACATCCTCAATGATAGAACCTGCAACCCTGCTATCATTAAGCAATCCTAATTGGGTTACTAGATCACAGAAATGGTACTGATGCCTTTCACTTCTATATTGCTTCCAAATAATTTCCCAGAATTTTAATTTCTGGAATCATCCAGTTTCCATTTAGGGAAAATTTACTTTACCTATAGTATAGTTATTCTGTCAAGTTTCTGCTAGCCATGTTTATTTTCATTATCGACTGGTGGATACTTTGTCTATAATTGTACACAACTGAAATTTGGTGATATATATACTTCATTTAAAAGAGGAGCTACAGTCCGTTCTGTGATTTGTAGTATCTTCTGGAGGAAACGGTTATTGACTTTCAGGATTTCAGCTCTTTGTAAACTTTCAGCTAAACTGATTTTTTTATAGTGTTCCAACTCCAGTGCAAGATCTCAACCCATTACATTTTCCATACTTAATAGTAAGATTTCTTCCCTGTTCAATACTTTTTGTGAGAATATATGCAGAATTGAACCAGGAATGTCTGCTTATGGCAATCAGCTAGAGGATCATGACATTTTGCATGTAAATGCTTGCTTTATTTGTGATACAAATGCTGCAAAACTATACATAATCATTAAAATATTGTAAATGAACAAGTTCAAACTTTTCATAAAGAAATGCCTAGGGAACAACAGATATTTTTCGGGGATTCCTCCACATCCCTTTTGCAATAATCTGGAACAACACTTGAATATTCTGGCAGTGGGAATGTTGCTCCCTCTGTAAAATTCACTCCAAAATTTCTGTGACAGCTAATTATGGAAGGTAAGCAAAGATGATCTGAGATTGTCTGAACAGATTCAAGTGAGCAGGAAAATTAAAGGGTTTGAAACCAAACCATTCGGATCATCCCTCTCTGCAGTTATAGCTGTCATAGTCCGCATGGCAGCTACAACTTACATTTCTTTCAGCTGGATTTGATCCTTGTGTGACAATCTATCAAATTCAACAGTCAGTACCATAATTCTATCATAACTTCCCCTAAAATCTGTCTCAAATTCTTTTAAAAGAAATAGCATGAAATTAAAACTTTCCAAAATCTTTGATTGTTATTTTCAGTAGGAGTGCAACACCTCCCTAAGCAAATGTGCGTACTGGGGAAATGACATTCATACAAGCTGAGTTATAGCACTGTAGTTTTACTCACATCTTTTAACATGCCCTGAAATTTCCTTTTTTGCTGTCTTGATTAACCAGTTCTTTCAGAAATGCCTGTACTTTCTGATGTCCCTCTGAAAGAAACCTTCTCTTCAGGGTACATCTGTAAAACAGTTAACAAATAATTGTGAAAATAGTAAGAGTGATTACTGTACCACAGTGACAGATAATTTGCTTCTCTCTGCCAAATTATCTGTACTTCAAGAATGCCATCAACGTACCCTACAAGAACAGGAAGTCAGCAAAGAAAACCCATCAGGAGAAAGGAACGTCAGTATTAAATGTTTGCATGTAGGTTGCTGTTTGTCTAGAAAGCAGAAATGCAGACTGTCCTCTACATAAAGCAGCACTTAACGACATGATAATGCAAGTGCCAGGCCTCACAGGAATCCAATGCTAAATAAGTTAAGACCTCACATAAAAGATTTAAGCAACATCTGTGCTGCAAAAGAATGCAGACAGTGGTTAATCACAATTCTGGGCTAACTGGCATGGCAGTTATGTCACAGCCAAGACCCTTGAGCCCACTGTGCCGTTTGCTGAACCTACTGGGCTTGGCAGGGCCAGCGACAACTCTGATTAAGGAGCATTCACAAGTGTTACTTTCCACCATAAGACTATTGCTGGTGGGCACCCGCAAGAAACACAGTTCACCTTCACAGTTTTGTGAACACATCTCTGATTTTCAAATGTACCGTTGCGTAGAGGATTGGTTTAGTGGTTCTGTCACAATCTCACTTCAGAAAAGTGGGTACACCTTCCCGGACAGGCCACAGAACTTCCAATCCAATTCTGCTGTCACCAATACCTAAGCCAGCTCAGTTACACCCACATTTCATGAAGTCACAGTACAGGTACCACTGGATCATATGCAGATGCTCAAGACAAGGAAAAACAAGAAGATTTCACCCTTGGCACTCCTTGTCAAAAGCATCCACCCCAAGGATCCATGGATTTAGGCTGGGGCAGCTTACATATCCTGGGAGATGACTGAACTTCCCCCTGGGAAGAGCTACCAGCTCAGCTGGTTCCTTGTGGGAAGCATTTGAGCCTCCCCACACTTAACTATTCAAGGCATCCTAAGTAATTTCCTTTGTTTACAAAGAACAGATCTTTATTACTTCTAAGCAAAGGGCTGTTGTTGTTTAGCCAGAAGGTTCCCTTATAGACTACTCCATCCCCGGCACCTCTGGCAGGCAGAGCAGGGCTCATGGCAACCGAGGCTACTACACCGCCGCCAGCCACCCCACCGCGGAGGGAACACGCAGTGCTGTGAAGCGCCGAACATCTTAAAGGAACATTATGTTACCCAAGGTCAAATTCATGGGAGAAGGCACAGGTTTCTCCTTAATCTTATGCATAGTTTTGTGAATAAATCATTCCTATGCACTTTCTTCAGGTTCGGGCTGTCAGTCATGATACAATAGCAGTGCCTCAAACTAATCACAACCTTTCTTATCATCCGCTTCTTTTGGGGCTTCCACTATTACCATCCCTTTTTCTGTTGTTCCATTCTCATCCCTCCTAGGATTTCTGGCTTCACTTGTTTACATCTGACATTACGTTCTGAAATTTCAGTGAGTTAATCAAGAATGAAGCCTTTGTGGAAAAAAAAAGTAAAAAAAAATGAAGAAAATCAAAGCTTTGCTTCAACTCCAAAACTACCCAATATACAGTGCATGCGCATACCTCTCGCTTTGACCTAAAACTAGAAGCAAATCCATTCATGTCAGTGCTAAGTGGTAGTAAGGAAATCAAATTTAATTTTAGGCCAATGAAAACAAATCTAAATTGAGAATTTCAATTATTGAAAATTATATGGGGCAGTGTTACATTCCGTGACCACTGCTACAATGTTTGATTTACAAAAATGAAAAATTATTTCATCAAAATCCATTCTTCATCATAATAAATATATGAGATAACTAAGGCCCATCAAACCAATTTAGTCTCTTAAAATATCCCATTGCAGTAATATAAACTAGTGGAAGTACGGTCTTTTATTGCAGGATACAAAAAATATCCTGAACACTTTTTTGGTTTTATTTTTTCTTTGTTGAGGGGTACATCAAATGCATCAGCTTCATCAGCAACAATTCGATAAAAAGGAAGCTGGAAGCGTTATGCAAATCAAGATTAATTTTCTTGGTAATGGCAGAGGAGCAAATGTCCTATCTGGACTTCTGTAAGTATGTGATAATAATTTATATACCATTTATTGTCATTTGATTGTCATGAGATCGTGTTCCAGAATCCAGTTCTGTGTTGTATGCGGTGCATTATTCTAATATACAAAACCCCATCTGGTTTAACAAATGCACTCCTGCGGCAGGTGGTAGTAAAGTAAAGTAAAAAATCCTCTTTCTTATTGTCATGCAACATCTATTAGGTTTTGATAGAGATTTAATGCTTTTTAACATGAATAATTCTCATTCAGCAAATCTAAAACACCCAATATTTTTAAACCAAATATTTCTAACTGGGTTGCTGTATCACAGGAGGAAGAAGAGTGTTCTGTCATTAGACTGGAATACACTTCACAGGCTTTTTTTAGTGGAGGACTGCAAAGATGCATCTCATTTCATTCACTCTTTCGGTCCAAATTCAGTTAAAAGCTTGCAACTATATTCAGTCAATTAATCAACCTAAAAATCACATCTCTTCCGTGAAAAATCTCAGTTTGGTTGCACAGTAATACTGATATATAAACCCCTTCACTGGAGCCCACTTAAGGTTGAGCTTAAGAACAGAAAAGGTTTGTGAAGCTTCACAGAACTTTTATCAAGTGATATTGAGTTGATGAGAGAACATTGAGTTTTTGATAAAGCCTAAAAGTAAGTTAGTGGAATACGGCTTCCAAGTCCTACTGTGTGCACTCTGGAAAGTCTGAGCTATTATTCCACAGGATTTAGAAAGTCAGACACTACTCAGATCTTCAGGATTTAAATGCATTTACAGAATTTTCGAGAAAGCTTTTACAGAGCTCTCTCTATTGCAATTAGCTATTTCCATTAGTCTTTCATTTCTATAGGAGCCAAGGACATCCAGTTAAAAGAAAAACAACAAAGAATGAAAGTGAAAACCATCATTAAATTAGTCTCATTTTTAGTAAAGGCATCGTAAGAATCCTTCAATATTCAATTCTGATTGTATTTGTGGAGAAAATTTAACACTAAGCGAGCCCCAGCTTTAGGCCCTGAACTCCCAGCGCAAGCGAAGTTTGGACATGAACTGATTGGCCAAACAACATAAACGCGCAGAGTAATTAAGGACATTTTCTAATAGGCTCTCTATAAGGGAAAATTTCCCTTCCACATTTGTAACTCACCTTGATGTTCTATACAGGGAACTCATGTCACCTCTTCCTTTTTGAGACCTAAAAGGTTAACCTTCTAAAAATAATCTTATGCAAAATAAATATTTATGATACAGTTTTTATTTGGAAGAATTGAAAGCTAGTTTTATACCTACAGATAGAAGACGTAAGAAAACGTTATGATGGAAGTAAGAGACAGGACAGAGAATGTTCCTCCTACAACTGTTGATCAAACGCAGCGGTGAAGTTAGCAGCATTGTGCTGAAGAATCAAACAGAAAACTATTTTCTCTCCCCATTCTACTTAAGCAGTTGAATGGCATAAAATATCAAGAACAACTGAAAGCACCTTCTCAGGTCACTGTCTCTGGGTACTAACTATGAGACTCAAAAATGTTTTGCAGGACAATAGAGGTGGGACTGTCACACATTCTGATTGCTATGGCAAGTTTATTTGGGGATTTTTTCCTCAAGAAAATTCAGGATCTCATGTTTCACCTTTTCCAGGTACAAAACTACTACTGATTTCAGTAGAAGAGGGCTAGTGACAGCTCAAAGTTAGAATTTTTTAAAAAGGAAGGTGGGGGGGAGGTGAAGAAGAAAGCATTGGATTAACTTTAAGAAGGACAATGTAATACCTGCTGAGCAATCTCCTTCAGCTTTTGGTGAAAGGTCTGCAATAGGTACACACATCCAGGAAGACAACCACGTCACTTATGATAGGCATGTGCGGCAGAGGGAAGCTGCAAACCTGTTATTTAACGGCAGCGAAGGGGAGTATTTCACTCGTAAGGGCTCAAGTTCTCTATTTATAGTTCATATAAAGTAGAAGCAAGCATAATGTGATGCCTCCCGAGCTGCCTGCCAATGACATCAACAATGACCCAGAATGGCTGGGTAGATCGTCCGTCAGACCGCACTTTAATTTTTCTTCTTCACACCCCAAATAGACTCAGAAAAGTACTTCTTTGTACCTGAAGGGAAGAACTAAAGCAGAAGTGCAGCAAACTGTTGGTCAAAATAAAACATTTAAGCATTTTAAAATAGATTCTGGCGGTAACAAAATTATGGTCTTTGCCTCACTTCATGTTCAAGAGTTCGTAAGAGCTTTCCCTCTGCAACACAAAAAAGCTGATGTCCAGCTCCTTCGTAAGCTGAGAAGTCTATAATACGTGTAACTACCAGAGGATTAGGAACAAAATTTGACACTTCAGCCACACTGCCCTTATCAAAGGGCTGATTCAAAGTTGCCTGAAACTGTTTCCAGTCTTTAATGGAGTTCAGATGCCAAAAAACCCCACAAACAAACCAACAAACCAACAAACCACAGAAGAATAAGGCAGGCACAGACGCTATAAATACTTGCTGCACTGAGTAGTCCCTGTGCAGGTAGCAGCATTTGCAGGACTCCGTCCAAACCTATGTGCCTACAATGAAAATGACACAAGCCCACAAACCACTCTCCATTTCCACCGTCAGTGTGCTATTGCTTTGTAAGACGTCTTCTGAGACAACACGTGTGTCACACACTGCATTATGCAACAGAAAAATTAAACATTCAAAGGTTCCTTTTCTAGACTGGCTGTGTCTCTTAATTCATTTAGCAGCAATGACCTCCCAGCATTCTCTTAGAAAAGTAAATGGGTTAAACTGATGAAGTATTTTTAATGTGTGCTGACAAAGGTCCAGAATGAATGTACAATTACATTAGTTAAATCGGGGACTACTCTGCTCATCCCCAGTAGAAATGTCTTCCTCTTTTATTATTTAAAGCTTTTATTTTTTTTAACATTTTATTATGTAGAAAGAAGTACATCAAATGCTAATTCACTGGGAAAATATTTCTGCGTTTTCTGCAAAATCACATTGGAGAAGCCATGGAAAATGTATTTGTTTCATTTTCACACTTCCTTTACACTTAATTTGTACACAATCTTTTTTCTTTTTTTTTTTCCCCTACTTTCATTGTAGGGTGCAAAAGAGGAAAGGAAAAATAACTTTTTGTCCACCTGATTACTGAAAAGCATTAAGAGGAGGGCGCTGACTGAGGATCCAGCCTAAGACACGTAAGACACTACCTGTTTATGCCTCCTTCGACCCAGCTATAAACATGAACTGAAAGACATCTCACAGGTAACTATGTGCTGTGCAGGATATGAGCATTACTACGAATCTGACACTCTGCTGTGGTATTTCTTGATGCCCTGACAACACGTCTGCCTTGTTAGACACTAACACAAGATTTCTGAATTCGTGTTGCATATGTGACCGTCAAAGATAAGACTATCCTACCCAGACCCGTTCGCAGCAGAGGAAGAGCTTCCAAGGAGTCACAGGAGCGACCGATAACTTGTTTCCTCCTTGTGTTTCTCTGAGCTACAGACAGAAAGCAATGTTGGTTTTGCTGTCTCCTGCTAATAAAAACGACAACACTCTTCCACCTTTTTATTTGCATTTGCCTTGTCAAAGTTGACGATATTTTGACATTTCTTGCCAGGCTGTGCCCTCTTGGTCTCCCAAGGGCAGTGCAACTCCACAGAGCGACAGGACTGGGGTATGTGGGGCGCACTGCCTATGGCAGCGTGACGGGTCGCCCCATGGGAAGCTGGGCTGTCATCTTTTTAGTTTACGTTAAACTTTTTAGTTTATGCTAAACTAAACTGGACTAATTTAGGTATGCTGCAGCAACCTTTCATTTAAATCTCAGTCAGCCAGTTCTGAGTTTATGTTTAACTCCACATCACGGAGACAGTAAATTGTGAATTCTATCCAGGCTGTCAGAATAGGTGTAAGGCTATTCACAGGGCCTTTCATTTCAATGTGTAATTGTCAATATATGCAAGCAGATATTGTTAGAGGTGGCTTTGCTCTTGAAATGCCACTTTCTAATGACTGAAGTCACAGAATTGCAGATAAGAGTCTCTCCAGTAAAGCAGCAAGGTTTTGTTAAAGAAATCAATACCATCTTGAAAAGCAGTTTGGACAGAGTATTCATTTATGTCAATGATAAAAATCAGCAACACCATTTTCAGTCCCTGTGTTTTTAGTCCCCACAGTGACAAGCAGCAAAGCACAACCTAGAAGAAAAACTCAAATTGTGATCTTCCTCAGTGATAAATTGCCTATCTCCACCTAAAAGTACAAGGTCCCATGGATTTTGTATCTGGTACACGAAGATAACAAAGTAATGCTTTACCAGTCTCACTGAGGAACTCAAGTGCTTTCTTAAGGTCAAAAGATGTTTAAAGGATCACATAATATTTTCAGATCTCTAAAGAACCCCCCCTCCTTTTCAAAAACTTCTCAAAATGACATTTCATGTCCCACTGTCATGTAGTGCTTTGACTATGTTACTCTTTCACTACAGAGCTGTCTGCCTATTTTCCTTCACTACAAATTGCAACTGTATTTCGAATGAATTGGGAGGCAACTGTGTTGTAACTCAGTCTGCCAACAGCATTACATTTGTGGTGTAAAGGGATTTTGAGTTTGACCACAGAACCTGGGCGTAAGGTTCCGTCTCAGTGACCTCAGCAGCTGTAAATTGTGACACCAAACACTGACCAAAAACTCTGTCAGAAATGCACAAACACAGTGGAAAAAGAAATGTAGGAAAAAGTCACATGTTCTAGAAGCACTGCCAAAATACAATGGAGCCCAACATAACTTCCAGAGTCTTTCTATAATCATGCTGATTTCTTGAGGAGTGGGAAGAGGCAGAGAAAAAGAACCCAAATAGGCCTGACATCTCCCCTTCGTACACCACAAACAGTATGATTTTTGTTTTTATCAATGATAGTACTGATTATAACAATACCTTCTCACAGAATCTGCCAAATGTAATTTAGACTCTCCTTCCTCTGTAGCAGACAAGGGGCCTGACTGGTTCATTAGGGCAACTATGTAGGCAAGTCTCTTTTGGCTTCCCCAACTCATCGATACTCATCTGGTTTGATGTGCTGTCTCCTTCTTAGTCCATCTTTTAATCTTTGCTCAAGCCCGGCATGTCTCAGACATCTTGCTCTAATAAGGTGATCTCCGCTGACTTGTCCGAAGACAACACTAATCAGACTCAGTTTGTCTCACGGCAAGCTGCTCTGAAAGCATTTCTCATGCCAAGACTGACATTAATATGGTCTAACAACTCTTTTGCCCAGGAAGATATGACATATTAAGTCCAGCTTTTGCTCCTCTCAAAGAGAAAGGTGAAGAATGGCCTGGGCTTAAGGCATTAGACAATCTTAAAACGTTCAGAAGTGCTTGACTAACCCCATCGCATGGCTTTGCTCAAACGATCTTCTTTGCACTTCAGATTCCTTTACTGCATAACATAGGGATTTATCACTTGAGATCATGATTTAAGGTAAAATTACAAATAAATGAGAATTGATATTATTGTCTCTATTTATGACCCTTCATAGTAAAAAAGAAAATATTTCTATCAGTGTTCCTGCTTGTAACCTCCACAACCCCAAATTTCCAAGCAGAAACACCCTAAAATCAAAGTTCCTGTCATCAACCACTTTTACCCCACTTGTGTCACTTTGGCTTGGTTTTGTTTCCATTATGAATCAGTACTCTCTGAATTCCCACTCAAACTAACCTCCCGTCCCAGCTCCTCTCTGAGCTACAAAAAAGAGGACAGAGATTAAAATAAAAAAGTGGGAATCTTTATTTGCACGCCTTCACCAGGGATCTAGCGCTTAGGTAAATAACGGGACATTTTTCCCAGTACAAAGATGACACACTGGCCACGATGTTAGCATGATAAAGTGGCACCGCTCCCGCCTGTGTGTCTATATACGCCCTCATTGGAGTGGCAACTGGGCAGGTCCCAGGTAACTCTGTGTGTGTGTGTGTGTGTGCGCGCGCGCATGTGTGTATGTGTGAAAGAGTGAGTGCAAAGCTTTTCCCAACATAGCTCAGGCCTTCCTTAGTCCACTTAATAAATTAAGCTTTACAGTGTTAAATGTTTGGTGCTTCTTTCCCCCACAAACCTCTCCAGGCAGTCTGTGAATTAATTTTCCTTTTTCTCCCCAGTCTCGCTTGGAACAGTGGCAGCATCCCTTCTCCAGCCGGACACGAGTCATATCGTCTTCTTCCCCAAGTTCTTTAATTCCTCTGTCGCTCCCTCCATCTCACAAGCACAGAGGCTGCAGTGCTCAGCTTTTAAACCTACTCAGAGGCTTTCTGGCCAAGTCCTGCCTTCCTTCACACACGCACTCAGAACACACACACACTTACATCACGAACACCACCACCAACAACAAGATAAAATAAAAAAAGTCAGTACACAGCTAAAACTCATACTCGGAACTGAATGATGCAGTGTAATAAAACTGATAGTTCTCCTTCTGAAGTACAAAACCAGTGCAAAGTACAGCTCTAACAGAACCAGAACGTGTGGCATCGTGATTCAAAGGACAATTGTTACATGCAGCTTTGAAGAAAAAATTTCAGTTTCTGAATTTGAACAGTCGTAATGTGGGAGTTTACCTGACAATGTCCACAGTGTTCTCACAGAATCAGGAGCCGAATTCTGTTTCCAGTTGCCATTAGTCCATTAATTTATCAGCTGGACATTTCTATTACCATCTTACGTAGTACTACGAATGCTGAGCAGTGAAAAAACTGTTGCAGCTTCCTCTCACATTTTTTTCATTTTTTTTGCATAAAAGGTTATCTTTCTATGCCACAGATGGTCATGACTTAGAACAGCCATATCCCCACATTTTCTTGAGACTTCAGTTGTGGACCCTGTAAGGTCTCTTCTTGAGAACAGATCTCTTATGGTACCCCAATTATTTTGGAAGTCAACAGGATACTTCATAGGCAACACAAACCCAAACTGTCCTTTACATCAAATCTTCCTGTACTGTCCACTCCTGAATTCCTTTCTACAGGAAATTTCCTTCAACTAATTGAGGGCAGAATTCAATGCTGACTGGTTTTGGTCAGGTGGTGACTGAGACAGTAGGCTTTTGTACCAAGCTTGTGAGCAATCTGTGCGCATGTACGTAGGATTCACAAACACTCGGGTCTGCTTGGAATGCTAGCTGAACTGCACGTCACCTCCCTCTTTTCAGTTAATTCTACAATAATCAGGTACAGCAGTTTGGGGGCTTTTCAGGGAGACACAAATCCTTATAGGAGCGGGGCTCAAAATTGTGTGCTGGAAACCGGCCCAGTGCCCTGACCTCTAAAGTTAACTTCCCAAGATCTTCCTGGGATTGTCACCAACCAAAGGATTTGGGGATGGCTTAAGAAACAAACTGGCACTCGCAAGTAGAGTAGGTAGATGTCTGATCCTGTGGGAAATTTTTCTGCTTTTCATCATACATTTGTATTGCTTTTTTATTCTCCACCACCAGCGATGATAATTAAGACTTGACTGTGCCAAGAAGTGGGGTTTTATTGCCTTTGTTTATATGATTCTTTTTTAGAAGCAGAAATGGCAGGTTAGAAAATAACAGCATATAAGAAAGCAGAAAACCCCACTGTGTGAGCTTCGTGCTCTAGATTAGAGTACAGCCCTCATTCCTAACACAGGAATGCGAACAACTAGAGCAGCTACACTGGTATAAGCTGTCTGTCCAGCAACACTCCCTCCACTCGTCTTCTTGGGGAATCAGCAGAAACTGCTCAACCAGCTGGGAAGAAGCATCAAACGGTAAAAAGATTTGTTGACACTTACCTTGTGTCAAGCATTATTCATGCCACTGGTTCTCCTCCATTTAAACAAGAAATAGAAAAGTAGAAAAGACTTCTTTTTCCAAAGTTACACACACACACACACAAAAAGCCTTTTATGACCTTTTAGAAAGACTTTTCCCTTTCATGGTAACAGAAAAGCTAAAATCACTATGACTGGGTTAGGCAGTGATGTCTCAGAAAAGACTACACAATTTTCCCCCTGAGGCTGAAGGGGGGAATTTGAGCTGCCTCAAATTCTGGGAAGATGCTAAAAACTGTCAAAAAGATGCAATAAAGATATATCTTTATTATAAGAAACGTATTGCATGCTTGCCATGACTGATGGCAAACAGAAGAGTTGGATGGCCGCTGAAGTTGTTAAAAGACATGAGGAGATGGAACAGGTTTAGTTTATTTATCATCAATCTTATTTAGAATTTATTGTTTCTGTTCACTTCAAGCTGATGTTATATTCTCTGGTTCCTTAGTATATTCTTTACTTGTTTCAATACAGACCTACGTTTGTGAAGCCAGAAGTGTCTCCTTTTATGAGCACACATTTCCATTTCCTGTGTTGCTGAATTGAAGCTGAAGTTAGTATGTATTTTTATGTTAAAAAAAACCATTCCTAGATATCAAGCTAGGCCATGACTGCTGCTGAAAACAACTGGAAGTGCTAGGTTCCCATTAAAAACAATAAATTGGGAATTAATTCCATCTCACTTTTCCCTGTGTCCACATCACTTCACTATTCTTCCCAGATGAAATTTGGCAGAGAGGGAAGAAGCAATGTGACATTGCTGAGCTTGTTTTACTGCAAAATCAGGCCCATCTACATGTATTAAAACATAAAGCTACACATTTAATTCTGATCAGAATGTCAATTCTTCTGGGTAGAAATTTCCTGGTGAAAGAATGCATCAGTCTGGTATTGCAAATAGCCTGAACATAAACAGGTTTTACTGTTATTGGTTTAGATAAAATCTTCCTCCCCTTCCAAGGGTTTATATCATTTCACACTTACAGGAAAAAATTCCAAAAGTTTTTCAAATGGGATTCAGCCACAGCTGCTCTACCATAAATCCAGAAAATTAAAGTGTGCAGTGAGACAGTTTGGCTAAACATCTTAATTTCCTTCACGTGAACCAGCTTGTATAAACACTAACAACAGCAGGGTTGGGGAACTTTTTCAGAATATGTAAATGGATAGAGAGAGACAGCAAAGGCAAGAGGAAAAGTAGCAATAAAGGACACTGAAAGAGGAAGGCTGCAGGAATACACAGGGAGCTAATGATGAGAATTAACAGACAAACAAATTCTCTGGAGCCAGAGAACACCGGAGGGAGGGAGGGAGCGAGGGAGGGAGTACATTCCACTCAGCCAGATAGAGTAAGATCACTGGTTGATGATAATGAGAAAAACCCACTGGAGCCACTGAAGATAACAATGGAAGTGGGATGAAAGAGAGGTGCATAATCTGGTATCATCTGTGTAACTGAGAGAGGAATTTAAATTTTCCAACCCAAGAAAAAAGTTATAGTGATTACCTTGCAGCCTTCCCAAATCAATTACTACACTACTTAAACACAGTTCCTCTCTCAAAGGGCCATTCCTGAATCCTGATTAAATTATTCCATTGCTGACTATATACTTATTCTGTAAGATACATACAGGCATCATGGCAGCCAACAGCGGATACCAGGTGTAAGTGACTGCAGATCTGAGCAGGCACATCAATGAACTTTCTACAAACAGCAGAGTCAGGATTAATACTAAAACCAAATGTAACATATACACACGCGGCATGCAAACTATTTGTTACTCTTGTACAACTAGCTGAACTGGCATCTGGCCATTCCTAATAAAAATACCTAATACAAAAAAAAAAAAATAGGACCAAGAATCCTGCAGGTCTTACCTCTCACTCAATTAATCAGCAGCACATAATGAAGATACTGTGGTTTGTTACAGGAAAAAAATTGTTATTCCTGATGCAAAACATGTTTTCTCCTGATACCAGCAACCAGATGGCAACTAAAAGATGAACTGTCAAAGGAAACTGGCAAGAGTTTTCCTTCCTCGAGCTAATGTGGATCCTAGGTTTGCATTGGCAGTAATATCCAGCAATGGAGGTAACCAGACTCAGGCAAGGAATAAACATAAAAATGAAGTAATCACAAGGCTCAGGAAACTAACATGATGAGCTTCCCCATCTATCAGTGGCATGGAGTCGCAGTGCAGAAGGTGTTTTGTACCAGTGTTATGTTATGTTATGAAGGTGTTATGTTCCAGTACCTAAAGGGGGCCTACAGGAGAGCTGGGGAAGGACTTTTTACTGGGGCATGGAGTGATAGGACGAGGGGGAATGGCTTCAAACTGGAAGAGGGCAGGTTTAGATTGAACATGAGGAAGAAGTTTTTCCCTGTGAGGGTGGTGAGGCACTGGCACAGGTTGCCCAGAGAGGTTGTTGAGGCCCCATCCCTGGAGGTGTTCAAGGCCAGGCTGGAGGTGGCCTTGGGCAGCCTGGTCTGGTGGAAGGTGTCCCTGCCTATGGCAGGGGGGTTGGAACCCGATGATCTTCAAGGTCCCTTCCAACCTAAACCATTCTATGATTCTATGTACTGTTCTAATACCAGTGAGGTAGGTGCCACTCTCTCCACCTACGTGAGATGCAAAGACAATCCAGGGATGGAAATCCTTTAGCCTTATACCCAAGTACTAAGCCCAGTTTCCAGTGGTGTCAATCACATGCAACTACTCCTAACTGATGAGTGCACCTTGAAAAATCAGATCCAAATTCCGCATTAAGAGTTGTTCAATAATCAGCAAAAACTGAATCTTTTCTCCCTGCAGTTCTGTGACACAGAAGCACTGTTTCCTAAACAACAGTATTATCCTGACCCACAGTCAACACGTGCCTTTATGCATCAGGTGCTGCAGCGTAACCGCAGGTATGCCACTCTTTCAGGTTGCTTAGTTGTAACATTGCCCCACAAAGCACAGCCCTACAGAGCTGGAAAGGAAAAGCGCTATTCTCTGTAGAACCTTATTTATAACAGCAACAGTTCTCTTCGTAATCTCCTGATCAAATAGCAAGATTGAAATTATTTCATAGCTACCCAAACTGGAAGGCTCTGGGACTCAGCTTACCAGCTGCACTGACACTCTGAAGGAACAGTTTCTTGGAGCTTTGGAAGAGTCAGTTTTATTTTAGCAATCTGCATGGAATTCTTTCCTGGCAGATCAAATACACTGATTACATCAGCTTGTGCAGGTATAATTTCAGGACTGTTCCTGTCCTTGATTTTAGATCTGGCATTTATATTCAAGTACTGCCGTAACTGATGCATGTAGCTGGAAGCTTAGAACTCAGTTGTGTGTGTTTTCCTTCTCCACAATATCTCAAAAGCTTGGGAACTGAATGTCTCTCTCCAAGAGTGCCTGCAGAAACACAATCCTCATGTCAGCATCATTTTATAGGCGTCTACCTTCCTCCAGTTATTTCATAAAATTGCCTGCCAAGTTCAACTTTCAGGATATAACTAGGAACGCAACACACACTTTGATGACATGCTCTGCTTTCCATGATGCAGTGCTCAGACCACACTCACCTACTGGCAAGGCACAACAGTGGACTGTCTGCATTAAATCACAAATTCCACGGCCCGCATGAGTGACCTTTGTCTGCCAACACTGAAAAACACTGCTCCACTGTGATCAACAGGGGTGATTAAATACTAACATACTCTGCGGTCAGTTTGGCCGCATCATTATTTCTCAGTGGCATATGCTATCAGGAAAAATAGGGTGTGTGGGTTTACACTAACCATGTTCTTCTTGAAACTCCTGCTAGTCAGCAGCCAAGTCCCACCAGAGTCACTTCCATGCTGCTCAAGGGCAACAGGAGAAGGCGAAGGTGAGGATACCTTGAGTATGAGCCATGATTCACCTGACGGGTGAGTAGAAAGAAGTTTAAACATGCTGAATTCTGTTACCAAGAATGCTGCAGTTTAGCTTGGCAAAGTGCACTGGATGACACTAACTATAACAGCAATAACAATAATAAACAAAGTTGAGAGCAAAGAGAATTGGCCTAGTTTCAATCATATAATTAGAGTGTAGGACACCCCCAGAGATAACGTGACGACAGGCCAGATAGATCTATGTCTCTTTGGCTTTCCTTTTCTCCCAGGTAAGTGTCACTGAGACGTGTCTGCAGTTCATGTTCTTTTTTTCTCACATAGCTCTTTCAGATTCCTCATACATGCCTGATATATAACCATTCAATTTGCAATACCAACTAAAAAATACCAGGATCTGTCCTTCCAATCATGGCTATATTCTATGCTGAACTCAGTCCAAAACAGCATACCAATTCCTATGTTCCCATTTCTACATCTGCAAAATTAACTACTCAACCTTGAACCCTTTGTGTATTATATTAGCCCTTCTTGCCACATGAGATACTAATCAGGACAGACTATCCCCATATTTTAAGAAAAGCCAAGAAACCATGCAGATCCATGCTAGTTTAGAGACTGACTGCCCTCCAAACACCAGAGTGAAAATCCCTGGGACCACTCTGTACGTTAGAAATATTTGGTTACATTCTCAGATGAAATGTGCTTGGGTACAGAACAGCATCGCCGTTTCAATGCGTCTCACCTGCCCTTGCTGCAGTCTTCCCTCCCTATTTTTTCTTACAAGGGGTCCAAGTTGATCTGGCGGGATTTATTGGCAGCAGAGCTCAGTCTGGCTATAAAAGCACTATGGACTTGTGGAACCAAGTCTCTACTGCACCTTTGGGCTTTGTTACATCCCCAGAGCATAAAATCAGTCTAATTCCTGACTTTCCCACTGTCTCTACTACTACCCCAGAGCAAATATGAGCTGCAGAGAGACAAACTGATCTGTAGGCATTCCTAAGGCAGACTGTTTTAAGATAAAACAAAATAAGAGACTCCCTTCTTTTAAAACAGAAGCACAAGGCCCCAAGCAAAAACATGCACACAATTAATTGGATTTGTGCATGGAAATGTGGTGAGCACATGAAAAATCAGCATATTTCTGTGCAGCCTTGGGCATCTGACTTCATGGAAATCCACCCCAATATATTGAAATCTATTTTTTCTTTGAAAAACCAAAAAACATCAACTAAATTGCACAAATTGAATAAATATGACTGTCCCACACTAGCTGGAAAAATGGATTATCTATTTAAAAAAAACCCACAAAACAACTAGCACTGTGGTGTTCCTATCCGTTCTGTCTTTTCATTAGAAAAAAGGAAAAAGACAATGGAAGACTCTCTTATGCTGAGGTACAAATTAATCACCAAGTCATCAAGCAAAAGTTAATAATCCAAACTTTTCAGACTAAAATGAGTATGAGTAGCGATCCATATTCAGTAAGAAAATATGACTCCTGGGCTGAATTCAACCCAGAAGACCTATTACTACTTCGGTTCTTTAAATGAACAAAATAAACTTTCTGATGTAAGAAGATTTCTAATAATGAGAATCTAGGAAAGTCTTTTTCCTCCAGGGTCAGCCACTGTAACTTCCCATAGTTGTGCTTCAGGGCCTTACTTTGTGGGAATATTGGTTCTATCAAACAATTGCTCTTTTAAAAAGGAGCGATAAAACTTTCTAAACTGAAGGACTGGAGGACTAAACCAGACAAAACCCTGCAGCCAGCAGGATTTTTGAAGCATTCAGGTCATGGTTCATTCTGTTGCCTCTTCTGATTCAAAAGGAGTTTACGAGTGACTTTGGTGGGAGCCAGGTTATGCCAATACCGAATACTTTCAGAACTATAAACCCCGAGGAGGTTCACTCACAGAAACCATCAGTCCACTGTTCATTTTAATTATGAAACATTTATAAAAAGAAACACTTCTGTAAAAATGTTTCATCTAGATAACTGTTGCTGACTGTATTTTATACCTCATCCACAAGTTTTCTTTTCAATTTTCATCTATAGCAAGGTTTAAGAAAATACCTGTTTTATGAATTCAGACAGCGGCATTACAGAAAGCAGCCTGCACCACATATTTGTCGAAATGCTTGTAACACAGATGTGTATCATCGTGTAAGTACACACCAGGGATCAAATCTTTATTCCTTCTATGACAGTCTTCACTGAGACCAAAGCACAAAGAACAGATGAATCTGAAGATCATCAGAATTAGTTCCTGACAAACAATAATGCCAATGAGATTCAAATAAAACACTAATGTTAGGGACAAATATATAAATTAGAACAGGATGAAATAGTAATATTGAATTAGCAGCAAGCTTCTTGGGGTTATTCAATATACTCAGGGAAATACATAAATTGTGATATAATACTGCCCCACTGAAATATAATTCTGTCGGCTGGACACAATAAAAAATTGTTGATGCTTTGTTAGAAGGGTATAAAACCTGTCTTTGGTAATAGTTCAGGGCATGGAAATGCATACTTGCAACTCTTACGGTTGTGGACACATTCATTGAAAACGAAACCTTGCTGAAAACACCCATCACATGTTCATTAGGAGAGCTGCAAGGTGGTACTGCCTCGTCAGCGGTTTGCTGGCTGCTGCAGCTCAGCATTGGTCTCGTTCCACATTGAACCGTTTACCAAGTCCCTCACAGGTCATGACAGGACATGTACTGTTGTGTGGTCCACAGATGGACATCAGTTACATCCCTGCGTGTTCACGGTCAGGTGATAAAAGCAAATCCAGCCAGGTAAGAGGGGCAGGCTGTGACTCACACCCTGCTGGGAATTCTTAAGGAGCTTTGCCCACCCCGGAGCCGAGGTCGGACACCACTGCTCCAGACCACAACCTAGCCACTGCGCTGCTGAAGCAGCTTGATATTGACACAAACAGGACACACTATGCCTCCTTCAATGTTTTAACAGAGAAGCAACAGAAGACCTGATAAAGACATGGGTTTCAAATATTAAAAGCACAAAAATACCACAGTGAACCTACATTTCAATGCAAACTTTCTTAAAATGCTGGCAGTGGGAAACGCTACAAGAAACCCTTCCGAATTGGAGTGTTCTGGGTGTTTGAAGCACTGCTCTGGCTACTGATTAGGGCAAACAAATGTAAAGTATGTGTGCTGTATAACACTTCCTCTCTCATTTATGGAGCATCTTACTGCTCTGAGCTCTGCGCTAACCATGCACTTACACAGCAGAGCTGCCCATTCATGGCTATACACAGAGAGAAAAGGGCAAAGCACCTAGAGAAAGGGTAAAGCATTTTCTTCCTTCTTCTGAATGATTGCCCTGGTTAGCAACACCAGCTGCAGCTGTTCTATCTGGTGCAAATGGAAGGAATAAGATTTCATTTATTGCTCAACAAAAGATGTTCTGTTGTGACTGTATGTTTGGGGTCTGTGATACTCCTGCTGCCAAACACCTGCATTTATTCAGACACATGTGCAAAAGAATGATAATTTGTGATTTGTATTTATGTTGTCAGATACCAACCACAACTAGGTAACTAGTGAAAATTTACTGGGAACTCTGCTTCAACATTGCATTTTAGCATTCTTAACACATTCCATAGCACATCTGAATAACTAAATAACAAAAAGTAATCCATTTAGCTCAATATTAAGGCAATTCTGCATTAGCAAATATATCGCAGAATGCATTGGGGGGGAATTCAGACACTTAATATTCAGTTTTGCTTTTTCTTTCACATTTTTCACGTCAGTTCTGACTTGCTTCCTTTTATATGCGTAGTGAGATTTGCCCCTTGGTTCTATTTGAAGTGGTATATTTTATTTATTATCTTAGATAACATAATCTATATATGTATTTTAAGTAGTAAGACTTCATCTGACTTGTTCTGTTTAGATTGAAGCTATCTCATCAGCTGAAAAACTATTAGATGAATTTTCAAAGAGCAGTGTTGTGCTCTATAACTAAAAGAGAAGTCAGGTATAATTACCAGTTTACTTATGATGCCAGAAGATCTAAAGAAACGAATTCAGCATTGCCTTTGCAAGGTGTTATATACTAAAACATTTTCTTCAGCTATGGCAACAGAAATTAAGCACAGAAGTGAATCTATACCTTAAGCTAATCTTTCCTGTAAAACTGTCACAATACCAGTTACGCTGCAGGTCATCATGTCCTTCAGCTTTTGAAATTCCAGTTGAGCTCTTCCATGCCAGTGCCACCAAACATGTCTTTCTTTAAAGGTGCATAGCTGGGGTAGAAAAGCTGATGCAATGAACGATCCTTCCAACACATCTTAGTGCAACCTTGGAGCAGCGGCCATTAATTGGCCTACGCAGGTGCATCAGCACTAGCCAGCTGTATCAAAACCGAGGCTGAGATTTTCTTCAGGGCAAGAAGCCACAGCCAGACTGGTACCACTGAGATTTGTAAAGAGCTACTCAATCGCTCTTTTCCTACAGCATGTGAAATTATACAATAACTTGAACAGTTCACCTGGCTGAAAACAAGAAACATTTGAAGAACCCTGGCAATTTCTGGACTAGCTTCACACTTAATTAAACTCAGTTGATGTTCAAGGACAGTGAAGTCATATTGCATCATTTCTGACATTTACACATTTCCTCTTGTTTTGTTCCTTGTGCATAATAAATTACTTCCATATGTAGTTTGAATTTAATGAATGCATCAGAGACTCTTTATTATCCATAGTAATTACTCTGCAGTTTAAAAAAAACAATACAATTCTTATTTTCTTTCTTTAAAAGAGAGTAGAGAGAAGTTTACTCTGGGTATCAGCTCCTGCCGTGTTTGGGCACTTGTTTTATTCAAGAGGTTTTCTGAGAGAAGAAGAACGTAAGAATCAGTGCTCTGGCTCTGATTCACACTAGAACTATCTCTGATGCTTCCTTTAGAAATGCCCCCTACACTTGGCAAGCTTTGGAGAAAAAACACTAAAACACAAGTACAGATTAAGTCTATAAGGCAGAATTTTTTTGACTCCTCACCATCATGGTCAGTTTACAACAAAAATCCTGAAAATTCTTGTCTTTTATGTTAATCTTTCTAAAGTACTTGTAAAGTTTCCCATTACTCTTAATAAACACTAACCTTTATTTCAAAGTCTTTAGGATTATGTTTCAATAACTTCTCTTGACAATGAATACAATGGATGCACTATGTTGAAAACAAAAAGAAACATAAAAACCTCATCACTAGAAAGCTTTTGAATTTTTGTTAATATTTGCCTTCATTATTTTTGAATGTGTTGCCTTTAGAGTCCTGCTTAAGTATCAGAAATTTACACCAGCCTACATGTAAAGGAAAAGGAATGCAAAAATCAAAGGTGGTCTCTGAAGTCAAAATAATGTAAGAGATGAAAAAAGAAAACAGGCATGAAGATAAAGAGGAGGGAAATAACAAATTCCATTGCTAGAGCACTCTTACAAACCAAAACCAGCTTTCATCTAGTACTGCTCTTCCAACATTTACTTTATTGTTGGGGATAACACTGCCAGATAAATTGCTTTCCAAATATTTTATTAATAGTCCAGTACTTTAGTTACCAAGTAATCTTTCATAAAAGTTTAAGGACCAGATATTTCCTTTCTGTCCTATATTTCCCAGGAATAGGGCCATGACCACTCGTATTTCAGTGCAGAGGTTATTTTTTAAACAGCTGCTGAGGTTCTAAAGGCCAAGAGCACTCCTTTCTCACAAGCACACCACTTCTCTTGCATAGTCATATGCCATTGTTGTTCACATTTATTTTCTGCATCTCCACTCGTGACTTAGGTACATAAGCAGAGCTACCACATTGATGCGTCTGTTTTCCCTTTGAGGGCCACAAAGCTGTCAGTTTTACAGACAAAACAGTCCAATAACAACTCTCAGCAAGAAAAAAGCTACAACTCTTTCAGTATTTCAGAGCACGTTCTTTGAACCTGAATGTAGTGTTGACCAGATGAAGCACCGTAGAGAGAATGTATACTGTCTGATATGGCGTGCTCAATTATTAATCACACCAGTCATTTTATATCTATATTTAAATTAGGCAGCTTAAAAGAAACACAAGCAATATGTTATTTTGGCAAAAGATTCAGTGTATTATCAGTAATTATGGTGTCTTTCCATTCTTAAACATATTGATTTATACTAAAAAAGACCTTTGGGTTCACTCTTGTCATTCGAATTGGATTTTCCTGGCAATGCTGCAGGTTCCAGAAGCTCAGCTGAAGCTGCTTACCAAGCAGTTTTTACAGCACTAGTGTGGGAAAGGCTGTCAAAACAATTTCTCAGGTAGCATATGAAAACCTTCCCTTTATCCTCCTCAGGGCCACGCTCCATTCCGCCTAAGAATTACATGGAGATATACTGGAGACATGTAACACCTGGAGAATGTTTAATACCCGCTTCACATACACTGGTTCTCTTTTCCACTTACCCTTTCCAAATACCCACAGAGCAGCTGTACCAAGACTACCCTTTAATTATCAAATCCAAGCATCTTCAACTGGATCAAGTAAAAAAAGATGCAAGAAGAAATATTTCTTTAGACTTCCCCATTAAAAAGGAGAAACTTTAATATAGGATTTTAGCATCCAAGTGTTACCCACTACTCAGGGAAGTTTCATGTGTAAAATGCAAATATTCAACCCAGGAGAAACAGCTACTTAATATAAGAAAACTACCTGGAATTTAGTATTTACTTAGCCTTTCCTCTCTCCACTGGGCATCCCAGCAAGACTGCCAGGTATGGGGTTAGGTTTTGACAAGTAATACCCAACTCCAAAGAATTTAACTAGTTTAGGTTAGCCCTAAAAGAATTCACTTACAAAGGCATTGGCAGAGCCATTTCATCACTGCCATAAACCAAATTTGTGCAAGTAACCTCAGGGCTCTTAATCTAGATTTATGACTTACTGTTACCAATCCCATGAAACATCCACAATCATTTGAGTGGCTGGATTAAAGTCAATGGTGTGGGAATGAACGCGAGTCTGTCAACTACAATGAATGCGTGTCTACCTTGCAGTAATCCTGAATTTGACTCAAAATAAATAATTAGAACTTGAGTCAGGATGCATAGCATATGGTACAGTTTCAGCTGTATTTTGGAAAACTGAATGACTCAGTTATATTCTCTTCCGACTTCTTTCAACTCTTGAAAGCCGCCTTGGTTTTCCCCACAGAAGCTGAGTTTACATGTCCTTTCCACAGAACACGCAGGCCGATGGCCATCTTGACTTCACACTGCCGTTCTGTTTGGAAGGCACAGGCCACTAGCCAGTAACGCCCCAACAAGCCTGCTCTTAACAATCCAGACACGTGGCATCTGCTGCCCAAGCTGTATCACAGAGCTTTTCATCCGTGCACATCTATCTCTATTCTGTTGCAATAGTTGTTCATGCTGAGATTTGTCTTCTCAAAACGTTTTTTTTTCTCCACAATAATCTAAATCCCTGGACGAACTAGCAAATGCAAGTGGCATACAATAACATATGCTGTTTTTTTTAAGATGAGGACATACAAAACAGAACACTCCTTGCAAAGAGCAGTGATTGACAGGATGCAATTTAAGACCCTAACTTTCACTTTCAGTGCTGTAAGGAGCTGAGACGACAGCTGTGGGACCATTTATCTTGCCGAACAGCATCACCACGTCCATGATCAGAGTCAACTAGTGGGGAAGTTTCTCAGTTGCAAACTTTTTCACAGTGTACCCTCTACCCCTTGCATCAGGCACATATAATTCTCGGTCTTCTGGTGAGCCAATCTGCTAACACTCCCAGTAAACAGAACAGCCCAGGCACTTACAGGAAGGACAGACGAAAGACTAAAGGATTGATCTTAATCCATTTTGTCACTAACTGGCTTGTGTGAAGATTGAAGGGTGTTCTATACTAAAGCCGATTATGCTTAACACTGATCACGACAACTAGATGAGAGCTATGAGTAGATCTTGTAAAAGTGAGTTCCATGAACAATTAAAAACATTTTAGATTTGAATTTTTAAAGTTCTAAGGATCACTGAGAAATAATTAAAGACATTAAAATAACATCATTAGAAGTACCATGTTTCCTGACTCAAAGATCAGATGTCATGACTGAAACATACAAGTGGTCCAGCATTTAATATTGCCTCTGTGAAGCTTCAGACAAATATACAACGTGGAGGGAAAATCCACATATATTGGGGAAAAAGGAACGTAACATCTTCAAAAAAATATTACCAGCTGCGTGAATGGTTTATTATTAATTCTGCATGCATACTGGTCCAAAGTGCATGACAAATTTAATTCATTACCTCATACGACCTGCCACAAAAGTATTGCTACCTATTATGTATGTGTAGAAATCACAAAGACTATTAATGATACGTAACTTTAGGTAGAAGTTTCTTCATAGGGGTTTTTGTGCAACATGGAAATGTGTTCCTTGTGTAAGCATTAACAAAATGTCTAATACATTAACATTAGACCCACCACGTGGGCCACGTATGAAGACTCAAGCATGAAAATCAAGGAAGACTTACTAGAAAAAGAAATGACAAAGATATGTGAAGAATAGCTCTTTTGGCAAGATTGCTGAGGTGAGATAACAACCAATCATCAAGAAAAGATAAGATGGGGAGAACTTTATTTCTGAAGGCAACAGCAGTACCCTGTGCCACCAGACAAAACCAGACAAATGAAATCAGCTCAAAGCCAGCCCTCTCCAAACACTACCCTGAACTAGCAACCAGACAGAACTGCTTACTAACTAACTGGGTTGTTGGATTTTTCTTTTAAAAATCACACTTCAAGTAACTTCACACACACTAACTGGGCTTTAGCTTTCATAACAGACCCTCCAGTTGAATTGCTGAAATGGCTTGTTGAATCTAGGTGTCAATTCACATCCCAAGGCCATCACCTCACAGACAGAGCGCATAACTAAAAACACAGTGTCTCACACATAGCTGAAATAGGACTATCTGAACAGATTATGGCTTATAAGACCGACACATAGCACTCATGCATACCAATGCTCCAAACATGGTCTGGTCACTAACCCACATGAGCCTGATGCATGGTAATTTAGCACTGGCTAGAGAAAGAACCCCTGCCCCAAGCAGTGGAAATGAGGTCTGCAATTGTCTGGCTCAGACTTTATAATCTCACTGAGATAAACCCCTGGTTAGTAAGAGTCAGACACTCACACAGCTGGAATTCTGGTCCATGTTACTATGTCACCCTTATATTGCACGTCAAGCACTGGCAAATTCAAACCATTCTGAACAAAACTGAGAGGCGAACATTAAAGTCTGCAGACATTTCTGTTTCAGATTTCAAAGTGCTCGAACTTAAGAGCTTCCACTGATTGTATATGGGAGAGTTGGAACAGAGAACGATAGACTCTAAGAAAAGGCTTTATGGGACAAATGCATTAATTTCCATTTAGAAAGCACTCAGGATTAAGTCTTCCATTCACTTTGCCAATAAACTCCCAACTCCTCATTATCAGAGCAAGGAAGGGTGATAACAGAGCCTGCCTTACTGTGGTCCAGGTGAGAAAGCCGTGATTGTGACAGGAAGGAAAAGCCTCACCTCTGGTACAATCTCTGATGTGCAGAGTCATATCAGTCACAGATCATCATCTTTGGGGAACTTTACAACTACGTACAAAGATTTTACAGATGTCTAAATTGTCAGTAGCTACTGACTTCATTTTAAGCCTTCAAAGCAGTCAACAGTCCAGTCTCCTCAAAGGAACCGGCAATTTCTACCAACAAAGCGCTCGGTGCCTTCCTGCACTACAAACTACAGTTCTCTGAAGTGACCAGAAAGGAGAGAGCTTGCTTTTGTTCTACACACTGTCCGGCTTCCCTAGTCACACAGTTTGTCTGAAACCAATGTACTATTAGCAGAATAATCAGTAGGGCATGAACTCATCTCAACAACTGAGCAGGGCAGGTAAGATTTCTAACTAACTGGGGCACCTACTTCTAATGACACAAATACACCGATCCAAATATCACTGATACAAGAGTGGGAGAAGCAGAGGATTAATAATTGCAACTAAATCCTGTTCTCTGTGGTATTGAGAAAATACGGTGTATGGCAGCCAAAAATTGTAGGCTGGGCCTTTCTCCCAGGAACCACAAAATGCCATAGGAATACCCATCTCAAAAATTAAGTTGCTTTGTCTTTTTGTCTGGCTTTCACAGGACAAAGTCATAGTAGTAACATCAAGTTTGACCATCAGATATTGAGAAAAGGGCTTTTGTCATTTACTTGACCTGTGTGCAATATGCAGGACAATTACAAACAAACTGCTGTGGTACTTTCAGTATAAATGCCAAACAAACAAAATAATAAACACCACAAAACTGTAGCAGCTGGAAGAGTTCCTCTGCAATGCCCAAAAGAAGGGCACTGAAGGGCCAACGAGGTTGTATTCCTTACACTAGAATGTGCACTGGATCGGAAAAGCAGCTAGATAAAATCTCAGAAAGCCTGAACACATTAGAAATGCTCTTGTGTGGCTGAATGAACACTTAGACAAAAGCTGTCCCAGTAGAGATGCTCCACAGGAACTTTAGCACTGCCTCCTTGCTCAGCCTTGTGATGTTACGTGATTACACAGCCACAAGAATCATTTGACAACTTCAGTGCTGCCTCAGCCCTATCTTTTGGTTTTTTTAAGAGTTATTCCTTGCCCTAAGAACAGTTTCAAATTGCTTGGCACCTCCCCTTAGTTTGACAGAATTCAAGTATCTGCAAAACAACTTTCTGCAACCCTAAACCCAATGTCTTTATGCAGTGTAATTTGTCAGACGGAAACAGAACACTGCAGGAAAACATAATACAACTACATACCCAACTGAATAAAGCTCCTGATGGAGTTCTCTGAAGGAGAAGAATTCTATATTTGGCCTGTCTGGAGCCATAATGACTTTACTTGTCATCTCAAGGGTAAACTGTCTGCCATACTCCACTGAGAGGTAATCTGAAAAATGAGGGAAGGGCATCAGAAGGAATTTTGACTTTCTGTAACAGCATCAAGTATATCTCATTTGGTTTAAGACTTCAAGTTGCTTTTGAAGCCTGACATTGATTTTTCTGAAGACTTTGCATTCCACAATAATAGTCGACAGTATCTGCACAACTGTGGTTTTCACTCTGTGACTTCTTCAGGTTTCTGAACTCTGGTGCTCAATAGTTCATTAAGATTTTCACACACTTGCCATATTAAGCCCTTGTGACAATGAAAAGGATCAATGCTCTGATCTTTCATTAAGATTGACATAAAAAGTTTCAAATCAACTTTGAGGAGGTGGTAAAAATCAGTCCAGATTAATAATGGCCAGAAGATCTCATTATTTGGGGCTGAGTTGTTACTGTTTATTCTCCTGTCAACATGGATTATATTTAATCCTCGGAGACAATTTGGAATTCTTACATTTTTAAATACATCCTGCCCTCCGACATGAATTCATGAGTGCTCATTCGTGTCCCTGCAGGTACTGGAGCTAACACATATGCTGCAATAAAGGTGACTGAGAACATACCACAGGAAGACAGAAGCACTTTGTTTTCTTCAGGAGATCTTTGTCTCAGTGCTGTGGATGCCTGACAGCTTTTCATTTTCTGTGTGGCTTCAAGCCTGTTATCAGAGCAAACACAGTCCTGCTCATTTGTACAGGGGGTCTGGAATTCTTTGATGGGTGCCAATACTGGCTATCACGCTTTGGATTTGTTTTCCATGTACATTGTAATGCACTCGTATTTTGCTTAACTTCCGCATAATTCAGTATTTCTTTCTTTCCCTCACCATGTCCTGAAGTAATACTTTTTATTCCCAATCCCTAACTGTGACTCTGGGGAAAATGTGTATGGAAAATTTTTATGTTGGGAAGATGTACTTTACATGGTTGCCAAAAGTGCACAATTTTAAAATAGTAAGAGTAAAAGCAAAGTACTGTGGCTTTTGGACAGAAGAAATTTTCACTCCAAAAATCTCATTTCATATACACAATAATTTCCCCAAAGAAATAACGCTGCTCTTTTTTATGGGATGGGATCGATCTCTTCTGAACACTGGCACAAAAATTAAGATTAACTGACACAAAGCATAATTTAACTTCAGTTCTCTTGATTAGGCATCCATTGGCAGCTTCTCCTGAACTATGAGGAATAACAATTAGCTTCAGATGGAAATATGAAATCTAAATTACAGTTGCTAAACCTAAGAACAGTGAAGAGAAGATTCTATTATAACAAGATATATTCAAATTACATACACGGCACCTTTAATTTAGGAAAGTGGGCTCATTACGAATGGCAGAGATGTGGATAAATTATGAAGTTAAGTATTTCTTTATATTCCTCAAACTTGATCATAAGCAACACAAGATTGTACCTTGTTTTCTCTCAAACTTTATATACAGAAAATCTTAAACATCTTCTCAACTGTTTATGCATCTCTCCTATAGATACAACTTACCTCACATCCCACTGGGTTTATTTTCCATCCTAAATCTTCCAACAATTACTCACTCATCTCCTGGAGAGGAGACCAGGAACTGTGCTTCACACTTCAACAGAGTAACACCTGATAATACAAGCAGCTTGGCAAGTGGGCCTACAGCTATGAGAAAATGACTGGCTTTTTATTTGCAATCTGGATAGTACAACTCACTTACAGAGTATGGATCAGTGAGAGACAGATGCCAATACATCAATACACTGATACAAAAACTTGAGACAAAGCAACCAGTCAGTTAAGTGAAACTACTTGCAAAACATCTTTCCATTAGGAAACTCTTACTCATTCTTATCCTGAGTGTAATTACTACCTGACGTATTGTTTTCCTAAAGTTCAGTTTACTTTCCCACCCATATGCCCTAACGTGGTCAAGCTAGAACTGAACGCGCTAAAAAAAACCATGCTGAAACATAGCCTTGCTAGATTTTCCTAGTTTTAAGGTCTTACTCAATGGACAGAACCTAAAGGGAAAGTTTCCTAGACATATTCTCCCCATGTAGTTTCTGTGAACTCCCCAAAAAACCCAGATCAAAGCAAATCACATTTAACTGGACAGATGTTATCTTCCAGCATACCCTGATCTAACTCATCAAACAACCCAACTCTCCCCCTTGTGAGCACACCATCTTTCTTTCTTTTATAAAGACTGAAGTTTAACTACATTCAGATGTACCTGTTTCATCTCAGGAGGCAGAGCTGACATTCTCAACTCTCCCAAATCTCCTGCTGCTGTGCTGCACAGCGGGATTACTTCTACAGTCATCACTAGGACAGCACAGCTGAGAAAACTTCCCTTACTATAATGAACCGGCCTATCACCCCATCACATTTCTTCTTTGTAGAAGACATAAAGCAGTGAATTATCTTGAAAAGTTATTAGTGTAGCTACATCAGGACATCATCATTCTACATTCGCTGCTTTATCTGCAGGGCAGTGTCCAGCAGCAGCCTGCATTTCTACAAAAGCAGTTCCAGAAGTATGCTGTTTTCTTTGCTAAGTACATGAAAAGTACCAAATGGTTAAGTTGGTACTGCAGAGGAGATTTTAAGTTATTTTATCTATTAAAATTTCAATATATCAATACTGTTACAGTGGTACATATTGTACACGTAGCAAAAAGTGAAGAAAAAGTGTTACTTATCGCCTATGGGAGATAGTACTGAAACACCAGACTGTATTCAAGCATATGTAAGTATAACCTCAGAAGGAGAAAGAATGGAAACACTCAAGTTAGATTTCCAAATCAGCCATTGTTTTGCTTTCTTCAGTTTCTTAACGTTCCAATTCCATGATGAGCAACTTCACTCTATTTAGTAACAACAATAAAGGGTTTTGAAAAAGTATTGTCTTAATCTGCTGGAAGCCGCAATGCAGAAATCACAGCTTACATATTTATTTTAAAATATGTGAAACAGAAAAGCAGTTCCCAGGATTGCCTCCATCTTACTGAGGAAGGCTGTGACCTGCCAGACTACAGTCATGCTTTTTCACCCTTTCTCTCCTTGTAAACCTTGTCTTTTTGTTTTTTAAACAACAGTACAGCTTGTTTCCTGAACAAAATGAAATGCGCATAGGAAAATGCACATAAGTGAACATCAAGTAAGAAGAGATTAAGCAGATCCAAAACCCAGAATCAAAAGAGACAGGTGGGAGTCACCCTGTGCACGCAGGATCTCTGACAAATGACAAAGCATGACTACGGGACAGAGAAAGCCACTCTGGTTTTCAAAAATGGAAGGACCCTGCCCCTTCTGTCCAGCCCAGCGAGAGCTGCAGACACCAGCATCTCTTTAATGTTGTGCAGAGCCCTGGAGAGAAGGAAAACTGTTACGTTTGTGTGCTGGTCCCACTGTGAGGGTTCTCTAACTGTCTGCCTTTTTGCAGGCAATAGAACTAATCTACTTCATACTGCAAGAAAAGACTCAAGATGTAAAGTATTTTAACACTCGTCTCTAGAAGCAAGCAGAAAAATCACTAAAATTCCATTTCATTAATTCATCAATGGACTTCATACAAATAAGAGCTAATTCCTCAGTTTGCATTAATTGACTTAAGACTTAGCTTTTAAGTCTTGGACTTCTTTCAGTTGGGGAGCCGCATGACACAACTCCCGTCCCAAACCACTCTTCCTGCTTAAAAATTTATTAGAATTTTATTCTGAGATCAAGTTCTCACATTTTGAATCCAACTATGCCAGACATGCTTTGAAGATACGCCATTAATGGGCTTGGGGCTGCTTCCCAGTCTTCATTCTTCTAATATTAAGTGACTAAGAATTTTACCACACAAGGATGTCCTTTAACAGCCAGCCATATTATTGTGGCAGTGCTCCATCTTTCAGAGCATCCATTTAAACACAGGCATTGCTCTTGGACAGTTTCTAGTATCTTTCATTTATGTTCAGACAATGACATTTCACTATTCCCTCATATATGGTCAACTGACATTCAGTTATAATATATCATTTCAGCAGGTCACATGGGAAAGGGAGTAAACTGAATAAAATCCCCTAGGAAGAATGGCAGCTGATTGATAAAGAACCATTATGTTCATAGGGCCCTAATTAAACCCATTTTCTGGTGCATTAAGGGGGAGAAAAAAATTTATAAGATAGACTAGATTTTTTCCAAAAGCATGTAAATAATTTATGAATTCAAGTTCTAATGGAAAGCAGGTGGGACTTGTACTATAATTGGCTCCAGCTCTAGAAAACAGAAATGTTAATTGAACATACCCTGTCAGGTAAGCACAGAAAATTCTTCTTAAAAAAATACAATGAAATGTTTAATTTTTTTGGCAGAGGATAATTCTAGCAATGTTAAATTGCATTGTCTTAAATAGCACCCAGAAACAAATGGTAGAAGTACATGCTATGTTAGAAACTTGGGTAGGATTTCAAACATTCTTGCACTGCTCGTTTTTACTGTAAAAAAGCAGACAGCAAGTAAGACTAACTCAGAAAAACACAGCAGTACAGCAGAAATGCTCACATGCAGAGATAGAATCAAAGACAGGTTTTCAGATGTATGTCATGCTGAATATAAAGGAAATACATTGAAACCTACTGTGACAAATATTTTCAAATGTAGGAATTTTGTTTTCAGTACTCCTGAGCACTCAGCACCCAGTGACTTCAAGGATACTTCTGCCCACCTACCACTTATTTAGATGTTTGGCAACTCAGCTTGTCTTTCTGTGCCCTTGCAGAATTTCACAAGAGCTAGAATGGAGAAAGGTTTTTTTCTGGAAAGAGTAAAATATTGGCATTTTGAAACAAAGGATAACAATGACTGTATCTCCAAAAATGTACAAGCTTCCATTTGCTTCCATCTTGCACCTTATTTTGGCTATCATTCGGCAAGGCTATTAGTATTTAAAAGGGAAATGTTCCAGGACCTCCTTTTAACACAGAGTTTTTAAATTATTCCTGAGAGATCATCTGATTAGCCCAAGGGAAGTCACGATTTCACAGCAGGGTATTAATGCAGCTTTCCATTAAAGCAGATACATACAAACAAAACAGGTCAAAGCTTAACAAAGTGAATAGTACAATTACATTTGTAACTAAAGCATATATTATGACTGAAATTTTCTATATGAATTTTGCAATAAACATATTAATTTTCTTTTAGCAAAACCTATTCATGAAAAGCCAGTGGTGTCACTTCCTCAGATGTTTCTCTATTTAATCAAGCTGTTCTTCTTACACCAGCAACTGAATTCTTTAAATTCATTTAATTTCTTTAGCAAACAGTCCAGCAAGGTAAACTTTTAAAACTTCAGAACTTCTAAATCTTTTAAGTCTCAGCTGCAATTGTGTGTGGGACGAACACAGCTCAAAGAAGAGGAATAACAACACCAAGCTACACCCGTTCCTGAGCCTTACAAACATTAGAGAAATATTACATATCCACATACCTACATCCCCCTCTTTTCATTGCTTTCTAAGCTTTCTGTGTATCTCAGCTCAAACAAATGAACTTTGGCTGCATTCTTACTTTATTAGAGCCTGATAAAGAAGACTAATCATTGTTATTATTATCCTTATTATTATTCCTGGTCTAGTGGAAGGTGCCCCTGCCCATGGCTGATCTTTAAGGTCCCTTCAAAGCCAAACCACTCTACGATTTCATGATTATGCTGGAAAATTTGACTGTGCTCCTCTACCACAGGATGAGAAGAAAATTAAAAACAAGATATCACTTGTCAGTAACTTCAAAATAAGTAAAGCTGGAAACTCAGAATTAATCTTAAAAAAAGCTATAAAAACCTTAACTGGATATCAGCCAATTCAAATTTCTAATCTCCTAAAATGCTGCAAGTAGAAATGGTTAATTTTTAAATCCCAAACAAATTTGGATTATTCCCTCTAATCACCATTAAATCATATGAAAGATAATGAAAAACTATTTTGTTTTAATCATTATTAGCAAAAATATCTGAGAAATCTTATCTTTTAATCTCCACATAACTGAAATATTAAGATGACTATAGCAGCAATGATTTTGCTAAACCTGTCAAAAACCATGAGTCTTCCCAGCTTAAAAAATGCTGACACCAGGGAAGCTCTAGCCAATGTCACCACTATTACAGAATGTTTCAATGTTTATCTGGATGCTAGAAAGGTTTTTCCTGTGAGTACAAGCTCATCAGAAAAAAAAACAGATCAAGTCAGCACAAATTTAAGTCTTGCCTTACACACACTTCAAATTTTAATCTCATTCTACCTAGCTGATCTTACAAAAGATACAGTATGTTTTCATTTACCATCCCAGCAGAATCAACTACCTTTAACAGTCAGCTTCTTAAGAAACCAACATCCACATCAGACAAAGTCTAAAAAAAACCCCAAACCCATCCGTAAGATAAAAGGTAAAATACCTTTTCTTTACCACTACCATCCCGTATCAACTAAGATGATTATCCAAGACACCTAATGTTCAGCTATCCAAGATATAGCAGGGTGTTTCAGTAGGGTTTCAGAGAATATGATAGATAAAACTTGGGAAAAGGCAGGAATAAATAGCTACAAACATTCTTGTGAATTTTATTTTGGCTTGGCCATCTTTATCAGAGCAGAATATTATTTACATAGTAAAAGCAAATTCCTACCTCTAAACAAAAACCAATAATCAGGGCAATAATGTATGCTGAGGACAAATATTTTTTGTCTCAGGTGGAGATAAATGTAACTTATAAACATCAGAACATCTAGTCAGTGAAAAACCATGAACAGTATCACATAGCATATCACATAGTTTGAACTGAACTTCCCAAACATAAAGTAACAGCTGTAAATGACACATAAGCAAATACAGTATTTACCTAAAACTGTCGAGAAAAGCTTGAATAACATATAAAGTAAAAGAAATCTCTCTATAAAGAAATTATAAAATGTAAAAGGAAACAGATGAAAGCTCACAAAGTAAAAAGTTTACTTATGGTACATTTGAAATTAGAAAATGCAAGGCTAACTCAGCGTAAATACCCACCAGACAAACGCAGTGCACTAGGTTCTTAAGATGGTCAAGATCAGATGAACACAGAGATGCTGCAAACTCATTTTTGTCCTCTCACTAAGCTAAACACACCTTCGTACAGTACATAGCCTGAAAAGCTGAGGCAGAAACAGGAGTGTCGCAACGCAGAGGTACTGTTCTGTAAAACAAGGAATCTGAACTATCTCGTTCAATTGAAAGATGCATTTTACACTACTGGGTACCAAAAAAAAAAACCCCAAAAAGCACCAAACGAGTGTACTGCCTATGCTGAAAGATTAACACAGCTCTTGCCCTCCATGGTCTTCCCCCTGGTTTTATTACCACTAGCAACGCTTTAAGTTCCATTGGGAACAAGTTCACAAATGAGCTGTCCTTCCCTCGCTGTCTGGGGGAGGTTGTATAGGACCTTCCCAAAGGGCAAACGTGGATTTCTACTAGGAGAGCCTTTCAACCTTTGTGCTTGGCTGGGATCATCCACAGAAAGAACAGGCTGCTGGAGAGCTACACTATCCCTGAATCAAACAAAAGGAGGGAAGACTAGCTGGAGAATACTATTTCTGAAACTGCACAAGGATGCAGAATGCTGTAAAAGCATATACACAGAGTAAGGAGAGAAAAAGCGAAACAAGGCAGCTATGCACTTTGTGAGGACTTGCATTATTGTGTAACCATTACTTTGCACCATTTGCTTACATAAATCAAGAACAGCTTTGACACAAATACCTCTTTAAAGTATGAAAATAAGGAAAAGAACTGTATTAGTTCTGAGCATTTCTGTATAGTTTTCAGAGGAAGTCTTGTTGGAGTGAAGGTCAAATCATAACAATATTCCAAAACAAGAAAAATTTAAAGGCCTATGAAAACACGCAGAAATTACATCAACACATTGTTGTATTTCGTAAGAATTCTCACCGAATAAATGCTACAATTTCCAGTCCTCAGAAATGAAGAATGGATGTCATGATTTTCACATAAAGAAATTTAAACAAGTGTATTTTCTAGATTTTCACACATGGTGAGAAGAAAGCAAGAACTGCCATGCACCCAAAGTAGGTAAGCACTATTATCCCCTATAAAAATAACTGTCTGAATTTGCTATTATTTATGTTGTTTTCTCTATCCCCAGGACCTCTTCTTGGCAAATGCAGATACAGTGTATACCATCATCACCACCAGCTTCTCTTGCTCTTGCTATAGCCATCATCCTTTACCTTCAGATACAGCACTTCAAATTTGCTGCTTGTTGCTTCTTTTTGGATAGGAAGGGAATATATTTAACTGGTCAACGAACCAGGAGTCTTTTTTCATTTTAACATGGCATTCCCTGGGGTCATCTCACTGAACGAGAGAGAATAATAACACACTTCTGGAACGGGCTTGGTGCTTCAGCCAGATTCTCTCTTCTCACTTCCGCCTGAGTCACTCTCTGATCCCCCAGGCTTCTCCACAGCTGGGTGTCAGATTATTTTGGCTGGGAGTTGTACTTGCACAGTTGGTACCACCTGCTGTAAATTCTTCAGTCCTTGTTATCTCTGCAGCAGCTCTTGGCCTTTCAAAAGCTAATTCAGTGAAGAAAGAGGAAGGGACAGTTTGTGCTTGATGTTTAAACTGCAAATTTGTTTTCCAGAAACTCTTCAGATTTATAGTTTTGATTATATTTTAAGAACTCACAGTGTGACACAATGAACTATCAACTGCCGCTGCTGTCATTTAAAGAAGGCCAAATTCTATGCTGTTAAGTTGGATCATCAGTGGTATAAATCCAATGCAATGCCAACGACCGCAATGGAATTACTTTACCTGCAGGTGACACAGCTACTCTGAGCTTCTGTAAATAAGAGAAAAAAAGTTCACTGTACCTCTTCATATAGATAAAACCCAAGCCATTAGGTACAAGGCAGACTCCAGTGTTTTTCTGTTTATCCCACTACTCACAACAGTCAGCATTTTCAGAAACGTGTTTTTAATACTGAGGATGCCATCAGTCAAGTAATGGGGGACGTAACAGAGACAGTAGCTGCAGCGGTTACAGAAACAGCTGAATTTATTATATTCTCATATTTAAACAAGACTTACTTAAAACTCACTGTAGCTGCAAGACTCGAACATTCCCTAGGAATGAACTGATTTAACAGGAACAAGCACATTTAGATTGCTGCAGCCAGGAGATATGGCTATGGACCCAAACTAGTCCAAGAGACACTGATACACATTACAGTGAAAAGAAAATCTGAATTTGAGCCAGATTTCACAAGTCAAACCCACTGCTAATCCAAAAATAGATCTGAACAGGTCAAATTTAAAGAAAGTTCTACACTCACTTTGCTGTACAGGTAAGCTGACTTATTTTCACTGTTGTGTGGTCTTTTACAAGGTAGTCATTGAACAGAGAGAAAAAAACTAATTACGTTTTGGGTATCTTTAACCTGGAAGAAAAAACGGCAGTGTTGAGCTACTATGAGAAAACTGACCAATTGTTTTCTACCTTTCCTCTCCCTTACCCTCCTCCCTGTCCCAGGTAAAAGCTTAATCCAAAGCACTGAGACGTGGAGTAGGGGGAGGAAAGTATTTTTAGGTTATATGTATTTTGCACTTCCTCTCTGGAAAGTAAACAACAACAGTTCATATTTGTTCTCAGTTGAGTAAGAATAAACTGAGACTCCACAGTAAAATACCCTGGCATTTAACAGACACTATCTGATCTCCTCAAAAGATACAGAAAGATGTAATGCCACAGAACCTCACGAACGGCAAACAGGTAGGATAGAGGAACGCAAGTACTTCATGATTTTTTTTAAACACAATTATGTATTCAAAGATCAGAAAGTAGCAGTAGTGATATATACCTACAGTATACTGCATACACAGTGCCTGGTTAATGTGTATTTTAATATTCATGTCTTATCAAAAATGCAAATATAAATTCTCAGAGAAAACACACATCATGTGGTTTAAGCCAGCCACGTGTTACCAAGATAATTTTGAAAATCTAAATTTTGAAAATCTAAAATTATAAAATCTTCAAAACTTTTCCTTAGTCTCTGCAAAATAAGCACTTTTCTACTTCTCATCTCTCAGTTTTATGTGTATTTAGAGATGCCCTAGTTCAAAATCTTTGCCTGCCTAAATAGGTGGGGTCCTTAAAACTTCTTAAGGAATTTAATAGGTCTGGAAATTCTTAGCAGGCTACTAAATCCCCCTATAAATCCTGGCAAACTCCCAGACTGCCCATTCTCACAGGGATACATGGCCTAATTACAAATCCATTAAACACTGTGAGTTCAAGGGTCTGCTTTAACCCTGATATTATTTGAACCGCCTTACACTAATAGCTTCAATGTAACAGAGAACAGTAAAAAAGGACAAATAAATTGAAAACAGGGTCAGAGAGTAGGTAAACTAAAAACATGAGAAAAGTAAATGGCAAGCGAAAAAGACAAAGCAGCAGTAAAGGAAAGAACACTCCGAAATAAAGGGGCAGACTTTAGGCTAAAGCGGAAAAAAGAATACTGCTTGCATTGTATAAGCTACCTCTTAGCCAAGTGTAAGTAAACTAAGAAGAGATGTTAAGATGTTGGTGTCATGCCCCCTCTCTAGATAACAAAGGTATGGGACCAGCTCTGTCTCTGCTGCTCAGCCGGGGCCACAGCCAGTCACTGCAAGAGAGTAGGTACCACACAGAACTCCACCCGGCAGAGGGGTGATGAGGATGCCTTTTAAACTGAATGTAGAGCAGGTATTTGCTTTTATTATACGTGTTTAATTTTATGCAAGCTCAGACATCTGCAACTGTGCTTTATGCAACTAAATACCACACAAGGGTATCTAACTAAATGGCCCACTTTCTCAGGCTGGAAAGACGTCCTAGGTCTTGATGTCATTGTTAAAGGTACTAGCAGCTTTGCCACAGGCTCAAGTGAAGCAGGACAAGTCCTCACTGAGACAATCAATAGGGATTTACTTTCCCATTTTCAGATTCATGCATACAGAAGCTTTGCCCTTTCACATTTTAAGGTAGAAAAACTAATGTAAACCATGAGGAAAAAATGTTATTTTTCTCTCCCAGATCTACTATTCAATGTGACCTAAGAAGGGTGGTTTGGAACAGGACAACTCTGACTGTGTGCTGACAGTCCAGAGTCAGGGTTCCCCCCCTCACCCCCCCCATTTTCTATACAGTACTCATGTTGCTGCAAGTTTTGTACTTTGTCATTCGGGATTAAGAAAAGACCAAAAAGAGATATTTAAGTCATGGACTTTGTTCAAATTATCTCATTGTCCAGGGACGTGGAGCCAGCTAATCTGTGACATTGAAACAGAACTTATTTTTCTTGCAGACTATTTGCTTATGTCATTTGGATGGCAAAAAGAAACTCCGATCTAGGGTGCAAGCAGCGAGAAAGAATAGAAAAACGTGCCTATTGATTTGTCACTATGCCAGGCAAGGTGGCATTACTTACTGACTTGTTAAGCTGTGGCTGACTGTTTTCCAGTGACCTAGACATTATTTACAAGTATTTTTAATCTGTCACCCTGAATTTAGACGTTTCTTTCCTCTCATTTTGAATACCTTCCAGCCTTAATAATCTTCTTGATTGTAACTGTACTCAACACTCACAGCGCACATGGCCTTTAGTGTTTAGCATGTTTATTAGGCTTGCAGTACGTCAATGGCTCGTTGTTTTAACAGAATATGACAATGAAAAGAATCACACCCTTCGGCATGGTATAACCTGATTAGTGGCTGTACCAGCCTTGACATTTCTCCAACCTACTGAGAAAACACATACATTAGGATTTGTTCTTCAAAGTGTTTGTCTCTCCTGATAAAGTCCTCCTCATCTACCAACAATCTAATGTGGTCAATACACAATGCACATGTGCAGTATTTTGGCAGAATGGTACCTTACATATAACTCCCATGCAGCACTGCTACGCCCTGCTATTTGTATTTAGTTAAGAAATTGTTTGTTTGATATTCTGAACAATAATTCAAAGTGCTGTTGGAGAGGACGCTTGGATTTGTGCATGTGAGGTAAAGATCTAGAAGGCAGGCATATAAATACAAAAAAAAGTCTAATCACTTTAATCCACTGAAATAATATTTTTCTCTTTTCAAGGGTATTGTGGCTCTATGAACTCAGCAACAGCTGTGAAGACTACTGAAACACCTGGTCTCAAATGCATCCAGGGAACTATCACACTAGAAGAAAAGTGGACCCTGAAGAGGCAACTCATACGAAAGCTCTTCTGAGTGCAACTTGGCACACTCAGTTGTGAAAGAGCATTTACACTGCACGGCACAGCAGTCACCAGCTTCTCAGGCATGCTATATTCAAGCACCCACGTTAGAATAGCTCACGTAAGACTTCCCACAGTATCTCTCAAAATTTCGAACACCAAGTGCAAGGCTAATTATTGCCCAGTAACTTCAGACCACTCTCAGAATCTGTTCTGTTACTATGAAAAAAATCAGTCCACCTTTCTCTAGTACCATAGGTAAGTTTTCTTCACCCATCAGCACATTTAGCTTTATACCTTGGTTCTGAAACAAGTTTCAGCCAGTGCCAAGTCAGTACTTGCATAAGTTATCCTACGACCACAGTTATCACGACAGGGACATTTTGGCAGGCACACACCTTTGTGAAGCGGTATCAGGACTTGGAGAGAGGACTTTGGATGGACAGCAATACTTGCAGAACTTCCACGCAAGCCATACCACCTTCCTGGCACCATGGCTGAAGCCTGTCTCACTGTCCAGGGAAAGTGAGGTATATTTTTCCCAGAGCAAGTTGGCTGTGTCATCTGGAGGCTGCTCCAGATCGGGGGCTGGGTGGCAAGGCATTTGACAAATCAGGTGACAGCACATAGCTGCTTGACTTTTGTCATCTCTTTTTTCATTCCATTCCTGCTTCCTCTCTGATAACTAAGTCTCCGGGTGCTCTTTAATGGAATGATCATTTCAGAGACCCTCTTTTTTCCATAGAAGTTCAGCAAAGCATGACTTTTCCTCTACACTTCCACCTTACAAACGAGCCTGGGTTCAATGTCCATATAAGAAAAGGTATGTGTGCATCAACAGCAGAAGTTTCACTACCATACAAAAGTACTGGGTATACATAATTAAAGGAAAACCAACCAACCAAGCAAAAAGAATTAGTCCTTCACAGCCATTTATTTGCAATAAAGATGTCATGGCATGAAATCTATGAAAAACAGCAAATAGATTAGTACAAAACATTCTCTCTTTATTTGTTAATCTCCTTTGAATTTGACTTGTAATTTATTTTGTGCTTCAGGATGCCTCTTAGACACTGTGAAAAGGCAGCTTGCAAGCAAACAATGGAGGGCTTCTCCTTTTCATTTTTTCTGCTAGAAGTTTTTTCCACTACATAAAAAGGTTTCTTCTTTCATTACTTCTAGAAAAGTTCTTATGGATTAATATGTATTTTGTCAATCTCAAACAAAGAAAAAACAAAAGCCCCTCAGAACTATTCTTTCAGCAACTGGAGAAATAAATTACTTTTATTCATCAAGCGTTGCTTTTGGTCTGTATTTGCTTAACTCCAAATATTGCTACTCTTCAGGAAAAGGTCCTCTAGGCTGCTTTCACCATCCTTAGTTCTCTAGATAATTTAGACACTCCACTGAACCATTCAATGCACCTTTACAGCAAACAAGACAACTAAATATTCTGATAACTGATGATAAAAAGTAAGGAAAGGTTATTCTATTGTAGAGGAAATGGGTCATGTTGATCTCATTATCTTACAAAGACAAGACAAGACAGAGTAAGACTGCAATTGTGTTTTCCTTAGGGCTGACACAGACAGGAGTAGCTTCAGAACATTTTTTTACTTTGGTGTACCTATCTTTTCAGCTGATCACCAACCTCCTCCCCCCCAGCTACCATATTCCAAATGACATATTCTGCCACATTCTCTACTTTCTTTAAAATACCAATATTCAAAGTACACCACATGCATATTTGTCGCAGAACTCTGTGCTACTCTGACACTCGCAGAATATGCTGTGATCGTAACATCCAGACGAGGGGCAGGCTTTTGATTTACTGCTGCTAGTCCACCTCGTATTTTGGGTATTTTTTTCATTGATACCACCACTACATTTTTCCTGCCATCAATTAAGCTACAAATTAACACCGTCACTAGATGCCATTTTCATAAACTGTATTGTTCACTTCACTAAATAATGGAATGCAATTTTGATTTTTTGAAGTAAAAAGTTGAATGAGGTCGCACGTTGTGAATTTAAAGTAGCCAAAGCATGCTGCTACCATGACCCTCAGAAAACATTTAGCTTCTATCTTAAATTTCTGAGCTATTAATACAGAGAATTGAAATCTGTGATGACTGGTTACGGCGTACTGCATGGTACCTATTCTACCCTTGCTCACACGATGGAGTAGTCAGAAATGTAAAATAAAAGAGAGACAGGACAAGCACGCTTGAGGACAAAGAGCCAGTTTTACTCCTTGCATTAGTGTTTATACCAACACTGGTGCCTATGCAACATTATGAGTGTGACGACGCAACACACTCAATTTGAACCTTGAAGGACGCCAAAATAGCACTCTCTTGTATTTCAGTAGAAGTACTTATTTTCACAAATCTGCTCGATCGCATGTACCCTCTGTCAACAACAGGATAGGCCCTTTCATAAGCTCACCCTATGGCTTCCAATCTGAAGTCCTCTCCAGCTCTGAGTAAAGACAGTCAAATAAGAATTCCTGGACAGCTGAATCATCTGTAAGCTGTCAAATGCATCCAAAAACCTGTGCTCCTTTATTTCTTGGTAACTTTAATTATCTTGTACAGACACACCAGGCATTATGATTCTGTTTCAAAGTGTGCCAGTCTAATGTATTTATAAGCCTTAATCTTATGATTTAGTATAATCTAGCTGCTATCATTTAGCCAGGAGAAATACACAGCAAGTATATGCTTTACAAGTTCCCAATTCAAAATGTTCTCCGCATTTGTGGTTCCCATGTATCTCCCTGCCCATGGTTCACTCTTTGGTCAGAAAATGCTACTGACTGTCTGTCACTTCCTGTAAAAACAGCAACCGCAAAACACATCCCACATTATCATCTGACCACCACTGCACAGGCCCCTTTCCCGGCATAACCCTCCACTTCCAACCACGAGGTTGTTTGGCAATGTCAAGCTCTGCAATGAAGGCAAATAGGAAATCACTAGCCCCAAGGCCCAAGAATAATGATGATGACAATACTAACAAAACACTGGCAGAGTTTAGGCTTTGGAGGCGATATAAGCAGCAACGTTCTCTGAAAAAAAAATATGTACATTCAAATGTGAACTATGTTGTGAGGAAAAAGCACAAATGGAGAAGTATGGCTGATGGTTGTGGCTGCCCCATCCCTGGAGGTGTTCAAGGCCAGGTTGGACGGGGCTTGGAGCAACCTGGGCTGGTGGGAGGTGTCCCTGCCCAGGGCAGGGGGTGCCACTGGGTGGGCTTTAAGGTCCCTTCCAACCCAAACCATTCCATGATTCTACGGTCTTGCTCACACCATCAATGCTGCAGTGACCACTAACGATGACTATGATAACTACTGAGACACCACCCGCCACAGCCCTACCGCAGTTCACGCGAAGGGCTCCCTGAGGCGGCGCAGGGCTCTGCCTGTGCCTGCGCCGGGCCGAGCCCCTGCCGGGCCGCCGTTCAGCTGAGGGTTGAGCCGCGGCCCCCCGCCCCCTCACCGGAGCCCCAAGTCACACCAGCACACGGACACTCCTCCAGAGGGGCGGAATTCACAACAGGCACAACAATTACCGTGTNGCGCTTTCCAGAAGGTTCGGCGCGCGGCGCGGGCTGCCCGCGCGTGGCGAGCGGAGGCGGCGGCGGGGGGTGGGCTCTCCTCAGGGCTGCCGAGCCGCGGGCCGCGCCGTCTCACCGAGTCCGCAACCGGACAGGCGGCCGGAGAGCAGAATCACCCGGTTCGCCAGCTGGGAGGCTGAGGTGCGCCCTGTGGGGGGCTGCAAGCGGGGTGAGTGCGGGCCCAAGGCCGCCTGAGGCGAGGCCGTGGGGAGCGCAGCCCCTGCCCCGGGCAGGGCTGAGGCGGCGGGCGCGTCCCCCGCCGGGATGCCGTGTTTTGGAGCCCGAGTGCGAACAGCTGCTTGGAACCATGGTGTGGTGTTGACTCCGCACATTTTGTGTGTCCGTAGTAGGTTCTGCTCCAGTTGCTGCTGAAGTAAAGGCCGCTCTGTGCTTGTGCTCTTTTTTTTTTTTTTTTTTTTTTTT
>VUYV01000059.1:52147-88463 GCA_008711295.1 Anarhynchus alexandrinus | reverse complement strand
CTCCCCGCCCGGCCCGCGGCGCCGCCCAGCGGAGCCGGAGCCCGCGCTCGGGGTGGGTTCCCGACGGCGGCGAGGCTGTGCCGGCCAGCGCCGGTCGGTCCGGCGGGGAGGGGAGAGAGGTGCTTGCCCACGGGTGCGGCTGAGCGGCGCGATGCCCCGTGCCTGGCGCTTCTGACTCGTCCGCATCGGCTGTGTCTTGCTTTTACCGTGCCTGGGCGTAGCTCGGCTGCACACGATGTGCTACACAAGTCATTAAAAAAAGTATTCTTGTTTGTGACGTGCTGCGTTTTCTGTAGAGACTACGCTGACAGCCGCATAAGCTACAAGTCGATTTTTAGCACACGCATCCCAAAAAGAAAAGCTAATGCATTAACTCCCTATGCCACCTAGACCAGGATCAGCCAAAATAATTTCAGCTGTCTGTTGTAGCTAAGCTTTAGTAGGCAGAGTAGAGCGGATCACAGAAGCACTGAGAAATGTAAGAAAACCATAATACCTAGGTTTATATCTGCTTAAATTATTCTTATATTTTTGCTGTGCTTGCAATTAGCACATGAAGAAGCGTTTACCTGGTGTTCGGTAATGCAGATGGGATAAGCTCTCTAAATAACTAGAAGTAAAAATTAGTCAGTGGGATGCCTTTAAACATGAGGAACACTCCTGCAGGAACAGAAAGATTAGCTCACTTGGAAAAACTTAGCTGACTGTAAGGAACATATTTGCACATGAAAGGTGCAGTGTTTCTTGCTGCTCTAATGAACTGTGTTTTCAGTGCTCTCAAGACACCACCAGAGTCAGATAAGCATCATTTCTTAAATTGGGCTCCAAGTATTCAGAGGATTCTGGGGACTGGTCAGTATTCAGTCAATATAAATAACATCTTTTGCTGCTTAATATGACTGGAAGTGAGAAGGGTATAATGGTTAATTTGCTTTTTTATTATCTGTGAATTTATATCTCACAGTTAACGCAGAGCAAATAATTTCCCTACGTAGCTCTTTCTTTTACATGGTTCTATGGAATTTCAGTCCTGTGTCTCGGAAACCACTTGCTGATTTCACCAAAAACCTACTCTTCAGAGAAAAATAGCAGCTCGTGAGGAACATGAAAGCAGTTGTAATGGTCCCTATAGGTTTAGAAAGACAGACGCTGGGCAGGCCTTGCAGGGTTCCAGCCTCCTGAGCTGTGGAAGACGCGTGATTCTGGCCCTGCCAGTCACTTCATGCATCTTGATGTCCAGGGAGTAGTAGCAAAAGGGGAGATGACACACCGAAATAAAATGTTCTCTCATTCGTTTAGAGAAACAGTGTTGGTGTGATAGTATCCCAGGACCCACTGAGGCAGGTATTGTGTAAACACGTGGAACACAAAATCTCTGTTTACTTAGGTCCATAATACCGAGTTATTTGACATCTTTATTTTATTAATGAACATACACACTTTAGAGATATGTTTTTGCAGTGGAGGAGCTAGCGTTCTAGGTGAGGTGGACTTCAAAGAGAGGAAGAGGTTATTGGAAACTGAGGAACAGAAATCGGGCAGAAACAGAAGATCCAGAGGAAAAGCCAAGACTGGATATCTGAAAGATTGTAGCGGCTTGAGGAGACAAATATTAATACAAGCCAGCAATAGAGTTAAAACAGTTTAAAGTAATTAAGTTCAAGTCTTAGACTTGAGTAGATGCAGAAACTGTGAAGAGTTCCCTTATTGCTTTTACACTGACTTCGAGCAGGGAAAAAAAGGTGAGATGAATAGAAGACGACTTGAATGCCCTGACCTGCACCACTGGTTGACCTTCTTGTGAGGGATCTGGTGAATGGACTGGAATGAGGACTTGTTGCACTTCTTTAAAAATTACTGTGAAGATTCACTATCTTCAGTGTGAATTTGACAGGCTCCCAGCAAAGCCTGATTTATTTTTTTCTCTTTTTCAAGACAGCTGTAAAGCTGTAGTCAAGAATTGCTTACATAATATTTTAAAAAATGACAGCGAAGCACAATGGCATATTTTGACCTTTGGCATTAGATAAGTAATTGGCAGATTAAGTTAATTTTTATTCAAGCAGGGAGACTTGCTTTTTGCTTGCTTGTGAACTCCTGTACCATCATACAAGATTAAACCCCACGGGTGCACTTTAAGAATAGGGTTTGGTTTATTGGCTTCCCTTTTCTGTTTGGTGGCCCCTTCAAGTGAAGGAAGATCACTCTTCTGTTCTCCATAAATGACAAGTAGCTCATGGTACGTACTCGTGTGTGTGTGTGTGCATGCGTGAGAGGAGAGAATTTTTAATTTCATGACTGAATGACTGACATTCTAGTAGTGTTACAAATAATTTGAAAACTCTCCCAGAAAACATCTTTGTTATGGCGCAGTTGAGGAGCCGCTTTCAAGACCTATGGCTTAATGTAACTCCTCTGGTGAATTTTCCCTTTCCCTTTTCAGACGCTGGGTTATGGGCAAGTCAGAAAGCCAGATGGATATAACTGAAATGAATACTCCAAAACCAAAGAAGAAGCTGCGGTGGAGTGGCCTGGAAATAGGGCTAACTGTTGTAGTGATTCTGCTAGCTATTGTAGCAATCACAATGATAGTTCTGTACGCAACATATGACGGTGAGTGTACTTAACCTGTCTTTGAATGTACAAATACGTATGAATATAAAAGTATTTTAAGAAATTACGAAAAAATGCTTTAATAAATAGAATACACTTGTTAGTATATAGTAAAAAAACCCATGAAGTTGCACTATATTAAAATGTTGTATTAGAAAAGACTGTGGTCCGTGGTGTATATAGCTGCACTACATAAAACATTAAGAAAATAAAATAATGAGGTCAACTCAGAATTATTTGCCCGATAATAGAAAATTGTACCTTAGCCGGTGTATAAAATTAGATAATTAATAGCTGCTACATCACAACCATATTTCATATGTGTGTTGCTGGACATGCGAGATATGACACAATTATCTGAAATCCACGCTCATTGCTGGACACTGACACAAAACTGCTTTTTTCCAACAGGGACTCTATAAATTCATTTGTTCACGCAAAGTTGTGGTAAACACAAAACATCTGCTTGTTCTGACCTAGCAATACTTCTGTTTGTAATTAATGCTTCAGTAAACAAAAAACTCTACAAAATACAACTCTGCTGAAGAAAACCAAACTACAGTGCTTCCTCCATACCCCTTTATATATATGAAAATCCTATGTTTTCCTTTTGCAGGCTGTTGCAGCAAGGACTCTTAGGGAGTGTAGTCATACTAAGAGGTTTTGTGATTCAGCAGCCATGCCAAAATATTTGAAAGTAATTCCATTCAGGAGTAAATACCGTGATAATTTTTGGAGAAGGTAATACAGAGAGGCTAAAATTTCCATTTGAAGTCCAACTAGAATGTTTCCTTACATTGGAAATGAAATGCTTTGTTTCATTTTAAAGTACTTGATAATTTTGTTTAAATTTTTTATTGTAGTCTAGTTCAATTATGGAATGGAAAAGTGCCATTCTGAAATGAAAAATAAAAGAAAGTTTTATTGCTGAAATCTCAAAAGGAAACATTTTCATGTTCCTGAACTTTGCATTTTGTTTAAAAGACTTCAGAGTGAATGTCTCAAAATTTTCAATTAATTTGTCCAAAATCTATTTGTCATTGAAAGGTATTGCTAAATTCAAACTGACTTTGCAACTGCCTTCAGTCCATGTGCTATTTTTCTCTAAATTTCTTCTTTGTTATAAAAATAATATTTTGCCCACCTCTAACTGATTGATAGAACGTTTTCCTCTGATGACTACAAAAATTCCACATGATGAGTGACTAGCACTGAGAACCCAAAAGGGACGAAGATGATGGTACTTTTTACAGCCTGGTCCTATAAATATTCACTTACTGAGTGTAAGGTGTCCATTCATCTTTATCTTACTGTACACTGCAGTGACCGTCAATGAAAATAATATTCACAGTAGGTTTTATTATGCTGACATTCAGTAAAGAACTAAGAATGTGATTATATCCTCTTTTAGATGGGGTTTGCAAGACATCAGACTGTATAAAATCAGGTAAGAACGAAAATATATACCTTTTACATTAATGTATATATTTTTAAACAAAATTACTACCATGTAATCTTCCCGTCTAACTGCAGACAAGTATGGTACATTGAGGTACGGGATCTGCTAAACCAAATAATTTTCTTAGCGTATTTCTTCTACAAATGTAAAATCTTGCGATGTGATATTGTCAGATCTTACAAAGTCGTCAGGGACCGGCTAATTTAAGACTTAGAAACACTCTCCAAAGAATGCCTCCAGCTTCAGAAAATGCTCTAAGTCAATCAGAAGATGGCTCTTCCCCACACCCACCTCCAAGTTAGAACTGAAGCAGAGGCTGTCTCTGAAGAGAGTACATAAAAAAGAAAGTATTGATCATTGATAGCCATTAAAGATGCCATTCTACTGGTTGAGGAGATGCAACATTAACCTTCATGTCCAGAAAAAATTCCAGATTTTATAGTCTGACAAGCTAACTTCATCCTTCAGTAAAAACTGCATAAAAAAGTCTTAGTTTACAACCTGGTCTGAACTCTGCTAGGAGGCTACTAAAATGCATCAGAGAAATGGTGAGTTCCATACTACATATCCTCTTGTAGGAGGTAAAGTGGTAGTTATCCATGCTCTCCCCTTTCCCCTCACTTATAGTTCTCTTACCCTTTCTGTTTTCTCTTCCAGATCAATTAATGGTGGTTTCCTTTTTTTGTGTAATCTACTTCTAAATGTCCCCGTTCTCTTTACAACACTTCCTCCACCTCATTAATACAGACTGATCCTAGGCTCAGAAGCAGCATCTCTCTCTCATTCCTCAAAAGGAAGGAGCATTTAGCTGGCTGTGCCAACACATATTTCGAAGGGGCTCTATACTAGCCCTGCCCTGCTTTCTCCTTTCCTGCCATCTTCCATGGTCAAACAGCCGACAGTTCTTCATGCCCTTGCAGCAGGCTTCTCCAGGCCAGGAGGAGAGCCCTACATTGCCAGTTATATCTGTGTACCCCTCTAACAGGTCTCTTGTGATTATGTGTTTTTCTGGGAAGCTTCTGAAGATGGGTCCCGTGAAACCACTCTCTCGGGGCTACTTTCTGGCAGGCATTTGTGTTTTGCTTTCTCCTCCCCTGTAGAGTAACTTGGCCACAGAGTTCACAAAGGCCGTGGCCCGGTCACAGAGGTTTACGGAAATAAGGCATAATGTAAACTGAAGAGCTATCAAGAAGTGGCTAAATGAATTAAGGAGAAGTTTTACTCTGTTATGCTTCCATTAAGAGATTCAGCAGCATGCAAATATTTAAGGGAATAAATAAACATTCTTACTAAATGTTAGATTCTCAATACAGAAGTAAAATTCGGAAAGCGTTACAGTAAGGACATCGATGGGGAAAAATAGCAGGCTCACAAAATTACATAACAGGGTGAAAAAGGAGCATTTTTAAAAATATAAATTGCCTCAATTCAACAGAAATAATCATGGTGAGGCACTGGTGAGGCCGCACCTCGAGTACTGTGTTCAGTTTTGGGTCTCTCTCGACAAGAAAGACATTGAGGTGCTGGAGCGTGTCCAGAGAAGGGCAACGGAGCTGGTGAGGGGTCTGGAGCACAGGACCTGTGAGGAGCAGCTGAGGGAGCTGGGGGTGTTCAGCCTGGAGAAGAGGAGGCTGAGGGGAGACCTTCTCACTCTCCACAGCTCGCTGAAAGGAGGGGGTAGTGAGGGGGGGTCGGTCTCTGCTCCCAAGGAACAGCCGATGGGACAAGAGGGAATGGCTTCAAGTTGGGCCAGGGGAGGTTTAGGGTGGATGTTAGGAAAAATGTCTTCACCTAAAGGGTTGTCAAGCACTGGCACAGGCTGCCCAGGGCAGTGGTGGAGTCACCATCCCTGGAGGGATTTAAAAGATGGGTGGACGTGGTGCTGAGGGAGATGGTTTAGTGATGAACTTGGCAGTGCTGGGTTAACGGTTGGACTCAATGATCTTAAAGGTCTTTTCCAACCTAAACGATTCTATGATTCTATAAACGTAAAATGAGAAAAAAAGGGTAGGCTGACTAAAACATCCCAAAAATAGAAATGTACAGTGTGTAATAATCTCTATTGATTTTTCATTAAATACAGCTTTATTTTTTTCATACATTTATCTCATTTACTCACTATCATCTGCCCCATATTCTACAAATTGTCTAGTTCAAACATTGAAAGAATAAGTCAAAAAGAAATGGTGAGAATTCAGTCTCAAAACATACAAAATGCCCAAGTAATGCAATAAATGTATTCTATGAAAGTCTTTTCTACTGACAGGAAAATGAACTACCTGACATCATAGAGCTTTTCTGTAACCTGCATTCTGCTGTCCCTATATAGGACGTGCAAACTGATCCACTGCAGACAGGGGAACTACTCTTGCGAGTAACTACTACTACCTGTGCAACGACTGCACACTCCCGCCTGGAACACACAAAATTTCCAACCAGGCAAAAGACAGCTTTTGTATTTTACCAGCTGTTAATACTTGGTATTTACATACCATACTGCAAGAGTCCTGGGAGGCAACCAGTGTATCTGATTAAATTACAATCCTTATAACTGTTTTAACTGTGGGGCTATACCTCAAATAAGATCTAAGCAGATGCAAAAGCGATGATGTCAAACTGGAACACTTACTTCTGACCATATTATGACCTGTAGCATTAGTATGTGCTTCTGCCTAGCAAGGGTTAATTACCAGAAGCAGCTAAAAATCTGCATGTTCTATTAGACTGTTGTAGCAATGACCTCTTACAATGCAGGAAGCAGTTAGGATCAGGGAGCCCCCACATAAAGTCCCGATATGCTAGTCATTACAGAACTGTCAGTTCCAAATACTGCATCTCTCCCTAAATGACAGAGAATGGATCGCTCTAAGCAAAGTTGGGAATGACCAGTTTGAATTTAAAATTGTTATTTATAACTGAGCCAGGATTTCCATGTCCCACCACGGCATAATGCATTTAAGGTAGAAATTGCTACTGAAGTGCAGGGCCTCCTCCTCACTTATATGGACATTAAATTAAATATAGTCAGATTATGAAAAGGGGAGGCCAGTGTTGGTAAGGACGTCATAACTAGAAGACTTGTTCGATTAAGTGGTCGCTAGAGTGAGTGAGTTCTCAGGTCCAGAAGCAGAACACTGTGAATCAGGAGCCCAGAATGGTCAGCTGGCATCTGCTCAGGCCTTCAGCGCTCAAAGAGCTTCAGAAATAGTTCAAAGAGTTTGTCAGAATTATATCATTTAATAACAAAATTAATTAATATTTTTAAAATGCAATGTGAAGTGCTTAAACCAGAGAAATAACCTGTATTATTGCTGTTCAGTAATAATTTTACTGGGATGAATCTACAAGTTGAATAGTACTTCAAATCAGGATTTTGTAACAGTTCATCTTTAATTTGGCTGCTTCTTCCAGACCATGTAGGATGACATACAGGAAAAGTTAGACAGATAGATACAGATCGAAAGCAAGAAGTATTGACTTTGGAAAATTGTGGTCTTTCAAGAAATAGAATTAGGAAGAGGCATTAAGTGAAATGGTAATGCCTTACACCAGAACTGACCGATACTGTGACAGTTTTTTGCAATTTTTGCAATTTCAAAATTTTGCAATAGCTACAAGCCACTGAAAAACAATAAAGTGAAGATACTAACAAAATTTATAGTACATTTAATAAAGGAGCTTCAAATAAATGACCAGAAGAAAAAATGTAATGAAAATTCAATTGGTTATATACATGGTAAAATATCAGTAATTGCATGATAATGTTATGAAGGTATGTGAAATCCTTTGCAGTGTAGCACATGAGGATACCACCTAATTTGTACATTTGAGCATTTTTTGAATAAGCTGACATACTCTGCTAATTTTCCTGAGCTCAGACAGCACCGACTGATGAGAATAGGGAATTTCGATCTCTCTCATACCAGTTTCACCTAGGTAAGCATATTGTGTTTCTCCTATATCCTCCCCAGGTCACTGGTTGTTATGTCAGCTTATATTACTTTATTTGTAAGCTATTAAAGCAACAACTGGCAATCAGGAGTACTACAATAAAATTAATCATTAAAAGCAATTGAGATAAGGCTCTACATTCTTCAGTGACAGTTAGGAAACTGAATAAACAAGGGAGAATAGGAACAAACCCAAACACTGGTTCATCAAAGCAATACTGAGGACTAAATAAAAGCATACTATGTATTGTCTGTATTTGTATATGTATGAATTCACCTGTATTAGATTGAAATAACAAAATACTCATCAGCCTCACACTTCTTATTTCCAGAGCGGAAATGTCTGGTGTGTACAGCCATTAACTTACCATAAAGCTTCTTCGGGCACAAGTATCAACTTACAAATAACTTGGAGCATGTTTAGGATTCTGTCCAGCCTAGTTGGTCCCACTGACTTTGAAGGGGCAATTCAGATGTCATTATGCTTCTGGGCTTGGTTGAGAATAAAATCACATTTCATTGATTTTAATATATCCGTGGTATCAGCCAGATAATGAACAGTTATCTTGGGGTTCAGATGTGCAAATTACACTCTTGAGGAGAGTATTCTTGAGAATACTTAATACATGTATTTTCCACGAAGGCCTAAGTGAAAGACTACAGTTCCCATGACTGAGCTCTTTCTGTTATGTTTGCAGTACGTCAAGTTTTGATAAAAGTTGATTAACTAATATTGGCTATCCTGGTCTTTACAGGGGAAACATGATGATAGATGATTATTTTTGTGTCACAGTAGTAGGTAAGGAAGATTAAACACATGCTGACTACAAAAAGAGCAACCTGATTCCACAGTTAAAGCAAGGTTTGATATTACACAGACTGTTAATAATTTCTCACCTTTACGCAAGATGTGGATTTCTCATTGTTTTGTTGTTGGGTTTGGTTTGTTTGGGTTTTTTGGTTTTGTTTGTTTGTTTGTTTTTAAGTGACAAGACAGTGGATAAGAGCCATCTTTTCTTGTGTCAGAAGATTTCTCTATCCTACCGCTACTTTTTGGCAGGCCTGGCACACTGTTCTGAATGAGCCAGCTGTGATGTCCAGTCCTGGCTCTTAAAGTCTTTGTTGCTGGATTAACACATGCCAAGATAATCCAAGGGACAGTGTTGCCCTTCAGATGATGCTCCAGTCTAGCTGAGAGAGTCATAAGGATACCCTTAAAACAGGCAATGTCAGTAATAATTAGCAATCTTCCTCTTTTACAGCAAATAGATGGAGCTAGGACACGAATTAAGTGCACCATTCAAAACATTCCCCTTCCCTTAAATGAAATAGGACAAACTAGGCAGAAACAAGTACCAGAACATACACAATCACAGGATAGTTGGGGTTGGAAGTGACTTCTGGAGATCACATAGTCCAACGGTCCAGTCAGGTTTTGATTATGTCCCAGATGGAGACTTCGCAACTTCCCTGGCAGCCCATTCCAGTGTTTGACCGCGCTTATAGAAAGAAGTTTTTTCTTAAGTTCAAAAGGATATATTTTTTTCTTGTCTCTGTATGTGTTCATTGCCTCTTGTCCAAGTTCACGGGCAGAGGGGAAGTTCCTTGCTCTAAGAGACTGGCCGGTAGGACTGGATGCTTGGCTTTCTCAACAACGGGTAAAAAGCAAGTATCAACCTTAGTAAAAACATGAGTGAATTTCACAATCTCTGGCTGTTGGCATGATCCTGTAGCCTTTGGAATTGAAGTCAGCCAGCCATTGTCTTCAGAAGGAAAAGAATCAGGTGCTAGGCATTGCACCTATTTCCACAGTGGTTTTTATGCTACTTAAGTAGTCTGAAATTGAAAATGCATGTGTTTATGGCTTTTTCCATCTTCCAAGCACTGGAGCATTGTAAAACCATCAGAGTTGGCCTAAAATATAACGCTTCTAAGCCAACTGAAGATCCCAAGAAAAATGAGGAGGGGGCAGGAAAGGCAGGTCAACACAAATACTCTAGCCTGTCTATCCACCTCACTTCCACCAGCATAACAGGCATGGGAAATATTGAAAGTACTGGAGAAATAACTATAAATATTTGACTCACCCATGTGGGAGGAATGAACACTTGAAATCACAAGCCTCCCCATTTACTAAAAATAATGTCTGAAAAATGGGAAGGCTATTCAGTATCCTGGGAAATTCAGAGGTATCACTAGCTCTTGCTTCATTCCTAGCATCTCTCCTTTCTGTGAGAGACTTTGTGCTAGCGTGCTAGCGGTGAAAGCACTCTAGGTGGAAAAGGAATACAAAAAAGAAAAAGCACGGAAGATTTATGAACAGCAGCTTGGAAACTCTCATCGAGGAATCGGATTTCACTAGAGAATCCCACGTCACGATCGGTCAGTGGCCGGTTAGTCTTTGATGAGCCACTTCAAGAGGTCAACAGGGATAGCAAGAGGCAGTAACAGGTCTAGAATAAAATGTGGAATAGGTCTAAAAGATGAATGCAGATTCAGGAAAGCATTAATAGGAAAACTTTCTTCACAAGAACTCAAACAGTACAACAAAGTATTTATTTTATTGAAATAAATTGGATTCAGCTGAGCCTACATCATACTTGATTACTTAAACTACATTACAATGGATACTTAACCTCTGATATGACTTGTGCTTTTAAACACTCTTTTCACCACATTTCAATACAAAGATATGTAAGTCAGTAAATGAAACATCTTACATTTTATTTAAAACGGAACAACCACTCACAGGGAGTAGGAACATTAGAGTCAGTTTACCCGTCAGTAAACACAGGCAACAGACAAGTATATAAGTTATGGGCGGTAAAGGAAAAATAATTTGTTGTTCACTGCTCAGTACTTTGTTTGGTCTAGAAGATTCAAGTAGGCTTGAGCCTGTTCTAAACTAAAGGAAATATATTTATTACTTCCCTCTTCAGAGCAAACAAATATATTCATTTATTTTCTCTAAAGATTCTTTATGCATTGATTTGTCTTGTATTACAGCAGCCCGAATCCTTGAGAACATGGACACCACTGCAGAGCCTTGTAATGATTTTTACCAATATGCCTGTGGAGGATGGCTTAAGAGGAACGTCATTCCAGAAACCAGCTCCCGTTATAGTAACTTTGACATTTTAAGAGATGAACTAGAAGTTGTTTTAAAAGGTCAGTGGGGTTTATGTTTGTGGACTATATAAAGTTTCTTCTTTGGCTTACATGTTATCCTAATAAGATGTGGTTGTCTAGCAAAGCTTAAAATGCTACCAAATATTTCAGTTTCTTTGTGTTCAGTTCAGGACAAATCTACCACAAACCGTTTGCCTGGAGAATGCTGTGGAAGTTATGCTCTTGTGTCTGACACTGGAGCGGAGCTGACCAGACCTGACCTTTCTGGTATCCGGACTCTGGGTGCTCATCTGCATATTATAACAACTGAAATCCATATCATTACCCTCATGCACTGACAACGGCAGCCAAGCTAGGTGAAGAAGAAGGAGGTCTGCCTGTGTCCAAGTCAGCTGAAACGCTGGAAGTTGCTCTCTGGCAGCCCTACGTCCTGCATATCTGTGTTCCATCAGCTAAATCTCAAAGAGCAGGCAAACAATTTTCTAACTAGTCACGTGATAAACTTACAAATATTCCTTTTTCCACAAAATGTAATAGCGTCAAATTGTCCATATTCCCCCTTTTCAGATGAAAATAACAGAGTCAAAGAAGTCAGTTTATACTCATGAAACATTCTCCAAACCACTCTCTCCAGAATGAATACCTTTTTTTTACTTTGCATAATTTCTGGTTTTGCCAGGTTTGCAGTTCATGGATGCCATGGTGTTCCTTAGGCTTCAGTTTTTGTGGAGCAAAGCAATTGTAAAGGAGTAATTGGAGTCATGGTAAAGGAGTGGCACGAGTGGGCTGCCCCACGAGGGACGGCGAGCCGGGTGCCAACTGTGACCCCAGGCAGGCAGGGACAGAGGCGTCACAGACAAGGGGCTCAGTCCCTCAGGACCCAAACCAGAAGAGCAGAGCAGGTCCGATGACGGTGACCAGGTTCAGGCAACAGCCCTGTGATCACCAGACAAGTCCACAGTCACACAGCACGTCTGCAGGCACGTCAGCCAGGCACGGTCAGGCTCAGCAAAGGTACCAGGCCAGGTCCAGCGTACCTGCGAGAGCGTGGGCAAGGACCGCGGGCAAGGGGCTGCGCTGGACTGCTGCTCCTGAGCCAACAGGCATAGGGTGCACAAGTGGAGGCACCAGATGAGGCTTCTTATGGCTCTTTCTTACAATTTAGCTGTTTTCACAGAAGTATGAGCTATGGTCACATAACTGCACCATATCAAACCAGAACTTGAGTGCAAACAGCTAAACTGATGGCAGCAGCGAAGAGACTGCAGATGAGAATTACAGGAAAAGCCGGTTACAGGCTGGGCAGTGCAGTTAGAGCCTGCTGGTACACTTAGGGCCCCGACAGCAATTCTCTGGTTTGAGGTAAAACAGAACCAATTTTCAGTAATTTTACTTTTCAGCTAAACCTCTTCTAACTAACTGCACTCATGAAATTACCAGCATATTGTTCAGACAGTGTCAGCTTCTGGCAAAGATAAGGCCTGATGTTTATAGTTAATACCAAGGAATGGTGTGCAGAGAGGCTCCTGCTTGTACTTACTGCTGTAACACCCAAGGCCAGCTCGTTTTGTTATACGCCCCATTGGAGGGTCAGAAGCAGAAAAGTGTAGAGGGGCCGCACCTGTGGGGAGGAGCGGACAGCCTAAACCACAAGAACACAATACCTTGGTCACCTAAAAGCTGTCCCTGAAAAGTCAGGGCATTTGTATTTCGTCAAGGGTGATCCACAGAATAGCGACCTGACTCCTTCATGCTCAACATACGAACACAGACTGATGTGACTGCAAGCCATACAATCTCCCCCCTCAGCTTTTGAAGGGCAAAGCTTCCCTGGAACTTGAGATGGATGAGGAGCACTTATCGTCCACCCTCTGGTCCTTAGGATGGTATCCTCTATGGTTCCTTCAGTATCTTTCCAATAAAGATCAGATATTAAGATATATTCATTGTCTGTGTGTTTCAGATGTCCTTGACGTACCAAGCAATAATGATATACCAGCAGTGCAGAAGGCAAAAACTCTGTACAGATCATGCATAAATGAAAGTAAGTGTTTTCTGAATTTATTGCATGTAGGATATATAAATATCATCCAAACAATCCCATCTTCACAGTCAGCTATACCTACATCCTCCTAGTTTCTGTGCATAATTTTTCAGGAATTCTTCATGAAAACTACAATGTATCTGTTCTATAGAGTCAACTAAGAATGTCAATAGTAAAATTAGTACTGTTTCTCCTGTTTTACTTGCTTTGGTATTGTAGGTGTGATTATATTACTCTTCAGTCACCAGTTTGCTGAAGATATTTAATCTCAAATCATTTCAGTTAAATGTGAGTTAAGTCCTTTTGCAGAAATTATCAGGGATGATGTGGAAAACCCACCACGCTCCTAGAAAGACAGGGAGATCATTTGTTTCAAGAACTGGAGTTAGGTGCTGCAACTAGAATGAGGAGCAGTAGAACAGTTAGCAGTGCTTCCTAAATCGCATGCTTTTTATAGTTTCTATAATGTTATTATTATGTCTCAAAACTATTATTTCAAGCTATCTGCGGAGTGAAAATACAAAAGTTCTTCAATGTCATGGTTGTAAGGATTTGCATATGCTGTTTGCAGTCATGACTGAAATATGTCTTTAAAATTAAATGTTAAAGCACAGTAATACATCAGAGCATACTCCTATTGTGGTGATGGTGAAAATGTATTTCTCAGCTTCATTATTCTGAACACATTATAATAGTATAACATTTGTGTGTTTTAAAATGTCATAGTAACTCTTTTTTGGTTTTTTTTCCCCCAAAGCTACCATTGATAGCAGAGGTGGAAGGCCTTTAATCAGTTTATTGCCAGATGTATCTGAGTGGCCTGTAGCAACAACTAACTGGGAGTCTACCTATGGTAAGATAATCTGTGCTTATTTCCTTTACAGTTAACATTTCTAAATTTCTGTACTTTTCATTGCTTACCAAAATAGAGACTGAGTATACCTTTCATTTGCTTAGGTACTTCTTGGACAGCTGAGACAGCTATTGCCCAGCTGAATGCCAGATATGGAAAAAAGGTCCTTATTAATTTTTTTGTTGGCACAGATGATAAAAATTCCTCAGCACATATCATTCATGTAAGTCTCCCTGGGTCGCATTGCCTTGTTAATCATAAAAGTGCAGAAACATAACTAGAAGCGTACACATAAATGTTAACCAGGAGAAACACTAGTGGTTTGAATTTTACCAGAGTAAGTTGTAGATGGATTTGTGAATCTATGTCGTTTTCAAACTTCAACTACCAGTTTCACAGTGCGCTCTCCGTTCTCGAAGTTAACATCTTTATTCTGTGCATTCCTACACTGTTATTCTCAGTGACATGAGAATAACGGAGACATACACAGACATACAGACACAATTTATGTGTACACTGAACAGAGGACAGACATGATCTACTTATATATACATGCAAGCAAATAAGTAAACATGATTTCCTCACTGTGTACTTCAGGCAGAAGGCTCTGTCACTGAAAACTGGGCTGCAGTCCCAATGGCAGGAAGCCCATAAAGGGAGTTGTGTTTTTACAAGGTATTCAGATGCCAAAGTACTAACACGACCTGCAGTCAGCTGGCACAGATACGAAAGTGGCTGAGGACATTTGCATAAGGAGTATGTCGAGAGTGCCCGGCCTGTAAATGTAAGATGATCTCTCAAAATGGAAAATCCAGAGGAAGACAGTATTACATATGGTGAATCTGCTCCTGAGACGTAACAGTTACAAGAGCAAAGGTCTAATCTTTCTTGTCAGTGGGTGGAGAGATCCTTGATTACTTTGCATGTATGAATTTCAAAGGTGCAGCAACTGCCTTGCTTGTCTGTGGACTCTTCTGTCTTCTGTACGTCCACTGTTTTCACACGGGTTACGTGTAGCATGCATTGTTCAGCAACACAAAAGAGAAGACTGAAAGGACAGACAAAAGGTGTAAAGAGAGCGAAAAGAATTAAAGGAGGGCAACAGGATGAGAGAGAAACTCTCCTTCGGCCAGAAGATAATTTGGCAAGAGTCACATCAGTGACCTATAATTGACCAAAAAATAGTACAATGCTATGCCATTTTGTCCTTAAGCACTTTTTAATTTTTATTTGAATTTATAGATTGATCAGCCTGGGCTTGGCCTGCCTTCTCGTGACTACTACGAATGCACTGGTGCATACAAAGAGGTAAGATGAAGCTGTCAGATCACTGACTACATTTGAGATGTTTCACCCTATATTTTCAAGGCAGGCACAGCCTCAAGAGTGGGGATAGGCAAAAAGCAGGAATAGTCTTTCACCAAAGAGATTCCAATACTGCCTCTGGGAAACATCACTGGGAGAATTGGGGAAACAGGAATAGAAAAGTAATAATGATGAACATTTAAACAAGGTTGATCTGCAGGTGAGAACAGCATGTGTGACAGACTGGAGAAAGTTCTAACGTGGGTAAGCGTGCAAGAATGCGAGAGAGCCAAAAGGGGAATGAAGAGGATACATACAAGGGGGATTAAGGACAAGTAGAAATAAGGTAGCTAAGAATGGGAGGGAGCGTAACAAGTGTCCTAAAGATTAGGGGTTACAACATTATGCCATAAAGGTTAGTGACCTGGTTTGATCTTCTGGCTGCACTAGGAGCCAAGGGTTTTTTGTTGAGGCTCCAGTTGCCAGTACGTACCAATTGCCTCTGCACTGGGTGAGAAGGCTGCACTTTCCTTTGGCACCACTACACCCCAGACATCTCAACCTGTCTCCCTTCCTGTTCTTCTTCCTTTCTCTTCCATTCCTCTTGTAATCATTGAACATATATATGGAAGAAAAGAAGTAGCTTTTCCACACAATACCTGTATGAAGCAGTCAGAAGAAGAACAGCTACTTGACTTTTTTAGGCCCTTTTGGAAGGAAATAAACATGAAACAATTTAACTTTGTTACACAGCTTCTGCCAGGCTTCACAGCTGAATCAAGAGGAACCTTATAACTGTGAAAGTTGTATTAAGATAGAATACGAGAGCTTATGGATCACCCCTGTTCTGTCACTACAAAAAGGATGCCATTTCTGCATTATGATCGACTGGCATCGACTGGCAAGTGCTGCAGGTGTCAGTGGAGTCCAGGTGGATTAATCATATCACTAATAGGCTTAGAAAGCAAAAAAAGAACCATTCAGAACCAAAGACGCACTTTTCTGCATGAACGATCTGAAAAGACCACAGTCCCCTAAGTCAACTGCTGAATAAAATGCAGCAGCTGAAGTATGTGATGTCATAGAAATTGCTTCAGATACCTAAAATCTCACATGGTCTTCTTTAATTCATGTTTAGTTATTATTCGTAGGCATTTTCATTAACCTGTTAGCACTGACCCTGTGTATCTCTCATTGCTAATCTTGGATGTGCTTTAAGTCCTTGAGAGCTGAAGTGTATGTATTTGCTGAAGTCATGTGGTAGCCGAAACTGCTACCACAGTAACCTCTAATTAGACAGTTTTCTTCTCTGTAATTAAATGAAGAAGCAATAAGAAAGCACACAAAATGGTTTGGTTTTGTAGGTATTTTGCTGACACGCTAACAGTTAATACTCTAATACTGATTACATTTAATTACAGATCATATGCTAGTAAAGACAATTATTACCACATTAACTGTTCAGTTACACTATTATCGCGTGGTACAGCCTTTAGGAGCTGGCTCGTGCATCACAGTTTGCTCCTTTCCTTGTATTACATTGACTGCAGCACTGAAAGACAATTCCCGTTCTAATCTCTGACCTACCAGAAAGTACCATACTACTTTCCACTGCTGGAAAGTAGAGGAGGATGTACTTTTTAAAAAACAGAGATTTATCACTGAAAGGCAGATCCACAATATTCTTACAAGCACGAATACTTCAAGCAAGAGACGTCCCTCCTTTCAGTCCCTGCACCCTGACAGCAGCCTTCTCTTGGCTCTGTTTCCTGCTGTGTCATTCTACTCTCTGAGCTGTACGGAGCAAGCGGGTATCTGCCCCCCGCACTTCAACCTCCGCCTTTGTCAGGACTTCCCACCACAAACTGCAACTGGAATCTGAACAAGATATTTTTACAATCTTTTTCTCTTGTAAGATGTAAGACTCCTCTGCTCATACAGGAGTTATTCTCACATCTAAGTTCCCACCAAAATAGCAGAGAGTATTTATACAGTCTACCTGAAAGTAGCTTTGTTATTCTTTGCTACCTGACCATGCAGTGATCTGCGCTTTAGGCCAAAAATAAGGTCCATTGATTGTTACCCGAAGATCTCTGTTGGTTTACTGGTTTGGGGTAATGTCTGTATTGATTTTTTATAAATTGTATTTGCATATTTTAAAATGGTATTTACAGGCTTGGTATGCACTCTCTTATTGCGACCTGTAGCTGTCGGTGGTTTCATGGGCTTTTTCTGGTAAAACAATCTATCTTTATTAAAAATAACACCGAGAGTTCAGTCCTTCAAGATGCCGTGAGCCACCCGCCTTTCTGAAGTCTGCTGTCAGTACCTTTCATGAGCTGCTCAGAGTTGTCCGGCGCTCACCGCCTGCTGCAGCGCAGCACTGCTGGCGGGGGAGGCCGGCAGGAGGTGGCTGGCAAGGAAGGTGGTTAGCACAGTGGCCGTATAAAGGTGGCGTTCGTTAATGGGGTGCCTCCCACTGCCTTAGGAGCTGAACGTACCAAAATATTTCTATTAATGAAGTTGACGACATGCACACCTTATTAATCCAGGGTTTTATCACTGTTTTAGTAGATTAAGCTATTTTGCATAAAATAGATTTATTATTAGATCGCTAATATAATATTCTGTATTTTTATTTGCATTTAAAAAGCCTATTGAAAACAGCATTTCTGTTGATAGAAAAATGAGTATGACTTACAGAGGAATCAGAATAATATAAATTTCCATAAAATGTAATGAGATCTGTAGATATTTGACAGTGTAACTTTTAAGAGAATATACTTCCATATTTCCATTCTTATTCTTGGTGAATTCTGACATGTTAAATTTAATGTATACTATATTGTCTATGTTATATCTAGGTATGCTAAATTTAGATAGAGCAACATGATTTCTAAATGTTCCAAGAAGCAATAGAGGAGGTACACTGCTTCTGGGAGCCCTTTTCCCACAATGCTAATTCAACACAGTCCATCAGCATTTCTCTCGGTTTTATGTTTCTGGGAACGCTGCTCTTTGGAAGCGGTATTTTTGGAAGTTGTAATTAAAGTGAGCTAGAAAAAACACGGGTGGTGGTTTAAATATGGACGTACAAATGTCTCATTTTAAATAATGAAAACACAGTGCAGTAGTTGAGACTGTTTAGCTTTAAACAGTGCTACAAATTATACAGCAATTTTCCATGAGGGAATTATCAAAGTTAATTTCTATTTGTGATCTAACAGTATTACAGAATAAATTGCTATTAAACTGTTTAAGAAAGGGACGAAGAACTGTAGTTCATAAAAATGAAGATGAAATCTTAAAGATAATCAAGGTATGCTATACTTTGAAGAGTTTTGTCTTTAAAATGTTTGTATTTTTTCCTGCAGGCGTGTTCTGCCTACGTTGATTTCATGATTTCTGTCGCTAAACTAATCCTACAAGAAAGAAATATTTCTTTCAATGAGAGGGATATTTCTGAACAAATGAAAAGAGTTATGGACCTGGAGAAAGAGATTGCCAATGTAAGAAAAACATTTTTAAAGTATCCTTTTTTCTTAATCCCTAAGAAAGCTAACTGTAAGCTGAGTTGTTAAGTTACTTGCTAATGTTATTTTGTGGGACCAAAAGCGGACCAAAAATGTATGGGGCCTGGAACACCTAAGAGGAACACATAGTAAGACAGACATGCCTTCTAAGGAACAAGGGAAAATATTTGAGTTAGCTGTTTTCCAAATAGCAAAATGTTTTATCCTAATCTGTTCACAGGAGCCCTTCAAGAGAAGAAAGAGAGAGCAAGAGAGAGGCAGACTTGGTTTCTGTTTAGTCTGTTTTAGGAAGTGAGTTTTGGGAGATCTTTCGGGCCTCTTCTCCCTTTGTCCTTTTTTCCCCTGGGCTGTTCGGTTATCGGAGCAGTAGATTCCCAACCCTTGGCCTGCCATGCAGCACAAAGTAACGTTTGTCCTGCACAAGCTGCTCCACAATGCTGATTGTTCCAAGTGCATTTTTAATCAAAAACTGTTCTCCATTAAAGTATGGCTTGGAGAAATAGCTAGAATTTGAACTTGCACAGAGAAAAACAAATGGAAATTCAAGCATTCACGTGCAAAAACATGGCTTATGATTATAAAACATTGCAGAAGGACCTGAAGCTGACGGTGACTGTAAAAGAAGCCAAATACAAATTTTCCAGCTTCAGCTATTTTTCAGGTTACACTGACAGTAAGGGCATGTGTCTGGCAGAGGAAAACCTTCCCCATCCCCCCCACTCCCACCCCCCATTTGTATAAACTAAACCCATCTGATTTGGATTTTCTTCACATTTTTCTGAGAAACACACCTCTGGGCTTAGATCAGAGATGGAAATTACTACAAGAAAAGGAATTCACTGGAGAAGGATTTGAAGGGGAGTACAAAAGGGAGCCACAACTGCAACGTCTCTGCAGCAGTTGCTGCTGGTAGAGAGTACAGTTGGTGGCGGGTAAGCCGCTGCTGCCTGGGGTTTTAACCTCTTTCATCGAAAGCTCAGCACCAGCCTGAATGTTACTGGAAGAGAGCTGGCATTGTGCTCTGGGGACTTTGTTAAAGAAAACGCAGAAAAAAATACTGAATGCACAATAGATTAGGAAAGAGGAAGCGGAAGAGAAATCTTTTTTTAAGAAAAGGAGAGAGAGAGAGAAAATCAGACTTGGCATGACTGATTTTTCAAAACAGTTTAAAAGGGTAAAATCTAGCATTCTCACTCCTGAGCAAGTCAGTTAAGAGTACTTGAGGTAGCAGTGATATAAGTTCTCCCACAAATTACTCTCATGGATCACAAGATCACTCTTTTCCCATAGTTGTGTACCTGCATTTTCTCTCTTTGCCATCAAAAAAAAGTGTAAGTTAACAGGGGGTGGAGTATGAGGGGAGCAAGTGCTGATGGTGTCACAAGGTTCTTCTGCATGAGAACGAAAGGATGAGAGTGGATACAAGAATGCTCTTCAGAAACCTGCAGAAGCATCCTGGTGAGAAACACAGTAGTGTTTGAGGAAAAGAACAGAAAGACACTTAAGAGAGCATTCAGAGACCAAGGCAGTAGTTACCATTAGGTGCTTAGTTTATCTGCTCTCAATCTACATCGTCCACACCCTAATTCCAGAGACTTCCCTGCTGACATTGCTGTCTAGAGCCTCCAGGGATTAACTTAACTCATAAAGCACCACCACAGCCCCAGCTCTCTGGCAGTCAGGCAGTTGTACTGTCTATAAGAAATGGCCCTAATACAGTCGTGCCATTCAGGTGTTAACATATGCACATTTTTAACGCACTGGTGCAAACCCACGTTGCCTAGACTAATACAAAGCTTATTTGAGTTACGAGTTATGACTCCCTTTTGACAGAGCAGTTCCAGAAGGAGCGTATCAAATAGCAGTGCCTCCTGATCAGAACGCACACACTGCACTCCTACCTCAGCACACTGGTCACCCTAACTCAATAAATACATCTCCTTTATTCCCTGCTCCCAAGATTTCACACCTTGCATCATCCCATGAATATCGTAAGCACATTCTTGTGTTGAGTGTATCTGTTGGTACGTGTCTGCTTAGTGCTGTGAGTGGTACGGGTCTGTGTTCTGACCAGTGTTCCTGCACAGCCTGAGCTGTTGATGCTCTAACACAAAACAAATCCAACAAGTAAAGCTCCATTTTACCATCAGAAATTTAGTTCATTTAATCTGTCCTCTTACATGCTTTGTATGTATAAAACACTGTCCATATTTACAGGTAAGGTGCTTTACAGTTAATGCAAACTTATGTTTTAGGCCAGAAATACTAATTTTCTTTCTTTTTACTTCCACTTACCAAAATTCCTGTGAACCAACTCAATGTACTTAGTAATTTTCCCATTATTAACTTTGATAGGCAACAACAAAATCTGAAGACAGAAATGATCCACTTTTGCTGTACAATAAAATGACCTTGGCGCAACTCCAAAACAACTTCTCATTGGAAATCAATCATAAGGTGAGTGATCAATAATTTGATGTTTTAACCTCTAATATAGGACTGATGAGATTAAACAATGAAGCCTGATAATTTTTTCTTTTAAAGACATTTCTTTCTTGAGCTCAGACACGTTTGAAATTGAACAGGGTACCTGATGTGCACACTATATTACCTAGACATCTGATGTCATTAAACATCAGACCGTGCTTTTGTACCCACTGTTTCTCCTAACCTGAAGGCAGATCTTGCCCTCTGCTTCAACATAAAGAGATGGAAAAGGACAAGGGAAAAAAAATATCATGAGTTTGACCTACCCTCATGGATTTAGGATGGTAAATCTTGCAAAACTTGCACGTGCATAACTCTTGCTGGAAATCAGAAGAGTATCCTTTGCGGAGTACAAATAAATTCCCTTCCTAGAAAACCCACAGCAGCTCCAGAGAGCCCAGGACAAAAGTTACGACTGTAGGCACCAACTGATTCAAGTATGTTGTAGTGTGAGACTATTCAGGCCCTCTCTGTCTATCCAGAGCTGCCGATTCAGAACAAAAAGTCCTGTTTTTCAAACATTCCCTCTGGAAGAGGGGCTCCCAAAGCAAGCAGAAAGGAGCCCAGGAAGTCCTGGCTATGGATCAGGAAAATTCTCCCCATTCCTCTCACTGTAGCTCCCCCAGGATGTTTCAGCTCTGCCCTTCTTTTACCCTGAGCCATGTGCTGTTTGCTCAGTATAACCTTTAATTCATGGCACCACAAAGTCCAGCTAAAGAACAGCCAAAGATTTGATAACATAGGTGTGCCTCAACAGGAACATCATGGCTTACGAGACATGGATATTTTTTATCATAAATGACTTCTACTTCAGTACCTTGCACGACAGGCAGGCAGGTGAACTAACGTGTCCCATGGAAAGCACTGTGGTCTGACTGGCAGGAGTGCAGCATTGAGGCTTTTGAGACGAGTAAGGGACTATGAAATACTATTACTCCTACCACCGTTTCATAATCACTGCTATTTTTATTGACTTTAAATTCTGCAACTTTAAATTGTATGACAGTTAACTTCTGCCTAGCTTAATTTGTTTCATAATTTACCTTCTCCCACAGGTCTTAGTTGAACAGTTACCGTTAGAGCATAATGGCAGAAACTAACTTCTCTTGTCACAGAATGGTACTGCCCTGGTTATTTTTAGTTCCTGGGGAGTGCTGCAGATCGGCAATAATCATCTGCTCTAAATTTATCCAAAAATGCTCAAAAGACACATGATGGGAGTTGGTAGCGTTGTTGTAATGGTCCAAGGACAGAACAGCAATTATTCCTAAGATTAGCTTCAAGTTCGCTGCTTCTCTTTCAAACCTGAAGTGATTCTATTCCTGAAAGCTTATCTGCTTTCCTCAGCTGCATTAGTTTGTCTGATGAAAGACGTTACCTCTTCCAGTAAAACTTTCCTCTGGGAAAAATCACCAATGCTTTTCAAAGCAATAGGCATAACAAAGATTTTAAAAATTAACAAAAAAAAATTATGAAAAAAAGGTACAAAGATGATTTGCTTTTCTTAAATGTAACACCTTGTCCTGGTTTGAGGACAAACCTGGTTCTGTTTTACCTCAAACCAGGACACACCTTCCTTTTCATTACAGAGTGAGTACCTACCCAATGTGGTAAAAGCTCCGAGTACCTCTAGAGTTTTGATGGTGATTTTCAGCACCTGCTGTGAATCAGTTTTGCAGTCAGATGGTGGTCCACAGAGGCCGTGGATTAGGAAACCTTGGGCCAACGTGGAGAATTTGAAGCAGTGTATATAGAGTTAGGTGTAACAGCAGTGTCATTTACTAAAGAAGTGAATGGGCAAATGGGAGGAATATATAACACTGTACAGTCTACAGTATTCCAAGCTGAAGGATCTCTCTCTCTCAGCTGGTATCACATGAAGACAAGTAATACACTTCATACTTGTGAAAATACTCTGCTTGACATCAGCTGCACACGTGGACTTCCTGGGCAGGGGACTGCAGCGGTTATACCCTCCCATTAATACTGCTTTGTTGCTTTGGGTTACGTGATGGAGGAACAGCAACATGGCTGCGCGCAGCCTGACTGCTCTGCCCGCTTCCAGCGTGACTCCCAGTGCTGTGAGCCCAGCAGCGACCACGGGCCGCGGTCCTGCAGTACGCACGAGAATGAGTCGCAGTTCTCCAGGCAGTCCTTTGACCCGTCTACTGTCTGAGGCGCACGATACCGCTAACCAAAGACTGACAAAGGGAAATCATTTTTCTTATCAGCAAACTAGTAAGGGTTTCCAGTTGAGAATGCCCACATGCTAAAATAATGCTCTGTCCAGACTAGGTGGACACCACACAGTGAAAACTTAACAGAAGATAGTTTTCATAGGTACAGCTCATGAAAGTTATGTGGGTCTCTCGCAAAGGGGAACACCAGCATGAAGAAAACGGGGGTTTAGGACCAGAGAGGCAGAAAAGCAACGAGAACTCTAACCTTTGTCTGAGAATTGTCTGTCGCAGCACGCTGCAGGCTGACCTGCTATCAAATCAGTGGCTTCTCCAGTATCTAGTACTGTGGCATGCAGAGGAAAATTCATTAAAGATAGTGGATTTAGTGTGTCTGTTTTAAAGCCTATTAAAATAAATCCTTTTATGGACTTCAGTGCACTTCAGAACAAGTCCTTACCATATGCTTCACAATGGATTGTGAAGCATACCACAAATCTTATTGCCCCGTAGATGTAGAATCATACTGTACTGAAAATCGGGCTTTTAGTCATGCTTTGATTTAAAAGTTTTTAGCGAAATACAGGAAAAAGGCAACTGAAAATTTTAATTAAAATACCATTTGTGCTTTTCCAGGCTAAAAGGAGGGGCCATAACATATTTAATTGTGTTAGTTTGAAATCAAAACAATGTCTCGACCCTTTCTGCTAAATACCACCCTATTTTAATAGGATTTCAGAGCACAGAAGATATGAATTATCTCAGATCAGTTATTATTATGATGACTTCATTTAAGTAGTGAAGCTATTAGGAAAACTAAACGCAGAACAGTTACGTTATGCAAACACATTTAAACTGGAAAAAACAGCTAAATACTGTTTATGATTTAACCATATTATAATGCCTATTGATTTTCCAGGTATTCAGCTGGTCAAAATTCATAAATGATATAATGTCAACTGTACAAATTAACGTTGAGAACACCGAACATGTCATTGTTTATGATCCAGAATACCTTATCAAGCTGAAGTCTATTCTTAATAAATACACTTCCAGGTAGGTATGTTAGGTATTTTTGTAATTTGCATTTTATTTCCTGTAAACTTAAAAAGCCTAAAAACATTGCCAGCTTATTATTGTTCTTCTGTTCAACAGAGACCTTCAAAATTACATGATCTGGCGATTCATAATGGATCTTGTCAACAGCCTAAGCCGTAACTACAAGGACACGAGGAATGCTTTTCGTAAGGTGCAGAAATTAATCTCTTTTTAAGTTGTAAAGATGACTTTTGTGAACCACAAAAGATAATTTATGTAGTTGTAGTGTATAAAAATTTAATGTATTTTGAATTTTGCACACAAAAGCTAGATGTGTTTGCTGAAGCTTCTGCTGGAGCGTCCACATCATTTATATGATACACGCTTAAGAGCTGGAGGGGATTTGAAAAGCACTGTTCTGGTCCTTGGTCTCCATGCTTTTCTGAATCTAAATTAGTCCCCATTTTGATAACAGAACAGTCCCATTTATTTAGAAATGATTACAGTTCTGTTTGGCTTGTTACAAACTCTTCAGCACCCTAAGTAATACATTCAAAGTCGAATGTTATGGGCCCAGTCTTGGTTTGCATTCATTTGATCCTGCAGATATTTTAGTACTTTTAAGGAAATGCTGAGCCATTTCACAAACAGATTGGAGATGGAAGTCCTTTGTATTTCCACAGTGGAACTTTCTACTTTGTAAGTTTGCTGAGCTCCATTAAAAAAGGTTAAGGTCATGTTGTTATGTCTGTTAGTGACATAAGAAACACTCTAACATGCACGTGCAGCTTTTTAAGGAGATCCTGCTTGTTACAGAAAAGGATAATAATTACTGGAGGAAGCCAATGAATGTTCATTTTGGTCAGTTTGATATATCTGAACAGGGCAGTCTTGTTCATGGATTATCTGGCTTTTTCCCCTACTCTAAAAGTATGAAAATATTTTAATATAAAGCTTCATATTTGATTAGTCTGCATCATCAGGGAACACTATGTTTTTTTCCACTCTATAAACTAAAGTCATCCCCCACTACATCTTAGGACTTTACTGAGGAAGTTTCATTTAGAAAAATGTCAACGCTTTGAAAGAACAACAGAAAAAGATTTTACCATAGTCTGTCTATAAAAACATACAATTGTCTCCTAATTAATAATGTGTGATATAGTATAGCTGGAGCTTCTCACACTAAATGCAGTGGAAATAAACTAGCATTCGTCTTGTTAAGTTTGCTTTCAAATATAAGTGTTAGGACAGTAATGTCGTTCCATGAATCTCCCACACCATTTTTTCTGGGTTATGTAGCTAATCGGTCATTCATTCATTCAAAACTCCATGTGGTTTAAATACAGATTGCTTAAAATGTGCTACAGAAAGTGCCAGAGTGCTCAGCAACAACCAAAAATGCCAGTGCGCTGTCACACTATTCTCATCCCAAATCCAAAACACGGCCCTATACCGGCTGCTAGTAAGAACGTTAACTCTATCCCAAGTGAAACCATGACAGTTATTAATTTCATTAGGTTCAGTACTGCTAATGCTTATTACTGTTTTTTCTTTAGGTTCTGTGGGGAAAGGGATTGTATTTCCTTTTGCTATATAAGCTTTTGCTATGTCAGCAAGTGACCACTGATGCAGCCTGTATGCCTGCAGGGAGTACCAAAGAAATAAATAGGTTTTCTGGTCTACTCAGCTATTTGTCAGTAATGAGTTACAGAAAGCTCCAACATCGCAGGCAGTTCAGGGAGATCTGCAGTAGGTATCTCTGTGCTGGGTTGTACCAGTAACATTTTCAAAAGACCATTCCTGTGTCCCTGATGCTTTCCCATGAAAAGAAACATTTGTCATTTTCCTCTTCAATGCAAGTAATTGAGTTCAAGGTGTAGCAGTTACAGAGCTTTTAACACCAAAAGTCATTGATCTGTACCTCTGAAGAGGCGGGGAGCCGCTTCATTATGGGATGTAAACTTCATTATAGAACATGATTTCAGAGCTTTGCCCTATAATGACACTGTCTGTTATATTCCTTGCATTCAGGTGGCATACCTGTATTATCCACTCAGCTTCAGCACATTCGGACAAAATCCTTGCATACCTTGTAGCAACAGCACATATAAGAGTAAAGAAGCTTCTACTTCGCAAGCTCCCGAAGGTGGGAGGCTCTGACAGAAGCTGCTGGTTGGGTAGAAAACACAATCTTACCACTGCAGAAATTAATTTGCTGCATAATCACAATGGCCCTGTCAGAGCTGGAACTGCAATACAGATCCCTGTAACAGTGAAAGCTTTGTCTCAGGGTGTTCCTCTTTAACCTCTCCCATTCTTAGTTTTTAAAGTTGTTTTCTTCTCTCTACTTTCATGTTTTGGAAGGATAAAGAATATTGCTAATGATTCTTGTATTTCCTCAGCCTGTGACAGATGTTCACATTACAGAGTGAGTCCACCTAACTGCAATAAACACAAATGTGAATTAAATGCATGTATTTAAGGTCAACTAGGCTCCTCTGAAACACACGTCTGACAGTCACACTCCATTCTGCTTCACCTTATGTGAGCCCAGATGTCACTAATTTACGTAATGTTTATGTTTCACAGGCACTTTACGGCACAACATCAGAAACTGCTGTTTGGCGTCGTTGCGCAAACTATGTCAATGGCAACATGGAGAATGCAGTGGGGCGATTATATGTAGAGGAAGCATTTGCTGGAGACAGTAAACATGTGGTAAAGCTTTTAGCAAACTTAGCCTGAGCACCATCTAAGTGTCACTTAATTGTCACTTACCATGCACTTACTTACACAGCTTTGATTATACTTTGTATTAACCTTTTCTATAGAGCAGGTTCGCTTGCTAAAACACCTAACCTTAAGATTTGCTTCTCAATCAGCGTTACCACTGAGGAGTAACAAGAACGTAAGTGCTAGGAGAGTCATTTCTTTGCACCCAAGTACTTCTGCATTACTTGCCTTGAGCTGGCGGGCTCGCCAAGCCAATGACCACAGCGTGAAGTAACGGGTGAAATACAGTCACGTCTGTGCACTTGGAGGGAGAGAGGCCTCTGCCTGCTCCGCTTGTTCTGCAAGCCAGCCTGAGCCTAAAGCACCACTGGCACATCAGGGACGGACGCACGCCCAAGGAACAGCACTTGCTGAGTGAACAGTCCCTGCTTGTTCTTTGAGACTGACGCTAGTTCTCATCCTGCCAGCGTGGGGCGCAGGGACAGCTGGTTAGTTCTGTTTGCCTTCAGTCACACAGAAGATTGCTGAAAATTACCCTGGAGTTAAGCCTTAGTTTCCTCCTATTGCTCCTACTGTAATCCAGGCTGAAGATATGCCATTTTTTGTGGCTGACATACACACAATAGTTTGATCAGATGCACAACATCCAACGGAGGGAAATCTGTCTGATTTTTTGTAACCTCAATAACTAAATTTCATCGCCTTGTGAGCTGACGCCCATTCCCTTTCCTCCCACAGGACAGGCTAAGTACTACTTAACTTGAGCTCCCGATTTTGAGTGTGGCCCATAAACAGCATACACTCAAGCAACTAGTGCAGGAATAACAAGTCAGTAATAAACTATGACCATGGAAAAATAGCTGGGTCATTTTATGTGGATTTGTAACATACTGATGTTTTTTCCAAGGTTGAGGAAATGATTGCAGATATACGTGATGTTTTTATAAAAACCTTAGATGAACTTACCTGGATGGACGCAGAAACCAAAAAGAAAGCAGAACAAAAAGTAAGTTAAATCTTAAATATTGGTAATCTCGTGATTTCTATAAAAATCTGTATTTCAATTATTTTTCCTGAAAAAAAATAAGCAGTAAAATCTATCACTATTTTACATATACAAAACCATATATATTTGTGTTTATATAAGCACAGCAGCTTACAGACTTCCTATATCAGATCCAGATTACGTGGGAAGGGGCCTCTGTGGAGATAAGCACACAAAAGAGGAGAAATCTATATAAAAAATTAAGACCTTCCAGGGAAATCAGTGATTAAGGGACTACATAATGAATAGCTACAAGAAAGTGATACTGAAAATGAGAAGGAATGATTTATGGTGATTTGACCAGCTATTAGGAGTGGTAGGACAAAACCAAAAAGTCTAACCACAGGCTGGACATCATCAGTGAGTTCTCTTTCAAGGGAAGACATAGTTTCAGGCAGTTCGTGTAAGTCTGGAGTAAGTAACAGAAATCAATTGTAGGGAGCCCTGAATTGGGAGTGAAGCAACTGAAAAAACTATTTATTACATCTTTATTTTGTTATACTCTGGAGATAATAGAAAACCTTCAATTTTGTGTTTATAATGATAATTTATTATTTAAATTTAATTTCTAAAAAGCTTGGAAAATATCATGGTTTTATTAATTATAGAGCAGGACCTGGTGTTTTCCTCCAGAATTTAGTGTTAGAAAATCTTAGAAAGGAACTATCAAAATACTGTTTTATCAAACAACTCTAGACTGTAAAGTCTGCAAAAAGCTATGATTGCCACAGATAGGTAAGAGGGACAAAGCGTCCCGTGAGCTTATCCCGATTCTGATGCGATCAGACAGTAAAGATGCAGTTGTATGAACAGGTGCTTATGTACATTCCTACTGTTACTGCCGTCGCTACACATATTGATCGGTTACAAACACACAGGAACTTCAAATCAGGAATGGCAGTTTAAGTCAGGTAGTAAATTGAAAGTCCTAACTAAATTCTGTACTATGGTTAGACATAGTCTATGAAATACTTCCACTGTTGTGAACAATTTATTTGACAAAATGAGATGCAAACTGAAAAGTTAGCATCAGAAACCCACATCCTCTCCCTGTGTCACTGCTGATGTTCACTTGTTTGTGGGAATAGCCTACATCATAAAATCATTTGTATAAGGAATGTGATTTTACTGCTAAATTTATTAAGACATATTTATATCAGAATTGCAGAAAGAATTGCTAAAGAATCATTTGTTCTTTGGTATTTTTAATAACTCCTGACATTGCCATCAAATACAAATCAATACTTGGCTATCAAAAGAAACTGAGTAATGTTTGGGTTAAAAAACTTTGTTCAGGACTTCAAATTGTCATAATTCGGGAACATTTAAATAAATCGTACATAGATGCAAGAGCTAGTTAAGACATTTGGATACAAACCTAAACTGAGTCAAACTGTACAAATTTCTGCAAATTTGTAAATATACTTTCCTATAATATACTGAAGTTAAAAAACATCCAGTTATGAATTCTATTTCTATTTTAGATGCTGTAAAATATGTCAAATATTTCAGGAGATCTACTATTTGTTTCAACCAGACTTTAAACTCAAAAGCATAGTTGAAGTATGTCTGGCTGTCTTGTGCACATTTCCGAAGTTTACTTATGAAAGAAGCAACAGAACATACTTTCTAGAATTTTCCATTGTTATAAGTAACCATAAACTTTACAGTGCTTTCAATGATTAAGAAGTAAACAAAAACTATACATGATTAACATTCTGGGGTTTCTGCAGTTGCTTCCATATTGCATTTATTATGTAATTTATGATTGATTTTAAAATATGGCTGGATTTGCTATGGATATCAAATTATCTTGTCCCTAGGCAACGGCAATTAGAGAGAGGATTGGTTATCCAGATGAGATCGTGACTGATGACAATAAGCTGAACAGTGAGTACCAGGAGGTAAGTATCCGCAATAGGCAGTATAATTAGAAAAGGGTCTTAAGAGAAAAAATGGTGAATTTGCCTTCATAGCCCAGCTAAACCATGTGCATCTGCACAGAATAACTCTGTCTTGTGCTCAGTTGCACAGGTGTAAATAAGGATGTATTAAAAGCCAGTGTAGTACAGCTGATCTAGTACAGATGGTGGTAAGTATTTGACAGTATTTCAAGGAAATGTATAAATTCTAGAGGGATTATGCTAGAACAGAACATGGAGCCAATGGTGTTGAGTCCAGCATTTCTAAATCTGCCACGTATTGACGTAACACTGGTTGAGTTGAGTACACGTAACTTAGTAACTGTGCCTGTTTATCCATAGATTGGAATTAGTCCCTGAAGTATGACATTGGACTACCCATGTAATTTAAACTGCATCTGAGGTTTTTCACTGCAAATTGTCACCTCAGTATTCTTTTACCTTGTAGGTTCATTTGTAAGAGCAACTCCAGTAATGTATTTAGTACACATGTATGTTCAGGCAGAACATGTCTTAGAAGTCAAAGTTTTAATTTTGAAAAATATAGACATATAACCAAAGTATGCTTTTTAAAACACCATTTGAGCCATATTCATGTGTTTTTTCTAAGGTGGAATCACAGCTTACCAGGCTGGTAGCTACTGGTTTCAAGTGCAAAACTCCCAGAAGTTAGGATCAAAACCAGCAAATGCTGAACTCCACTCAATATATATACAAAAAGAGGAAATAACGATCTTTGGGGGGAAAAAAAATATACAGCTGTTAACATATATCCAGCTACAAAATCAACTCTGTGATGTAGCAGAGCACTGCAAACCAAGTTCTAATAGTAGATCAAAAAATACTCTTAAAAATGCATTGCTTAGCTCATCGTGTTCATCATCATGGATTTTCCAGATCCATCTCTCTTTTATTGCAAATCAGTAACACCACCACTTTTTCCCTCTTTGTTTTCAGTTGAACTACAAAGAAGAAGAATACTTTGAAAACATTATTCAAAATTTAGTATTTACCCAGAAGAAAAGGTTGAAAAAGCTTAGAGAAAAGGTGGACAAAGAGGAGTAAGTATTTAAAAATACTGTGTATAGTCTTTCATCCAGTTTCCACAGCAAGAGGTACTTGGTTGGAGGGTAATCAGTGATGATTTAATGACCTTCCTTCTGCACTTTTTCCTCCACGAAGCGGGCAGATAAGAGGGCACTGCTCATTTCTCAAAGGCTGGACCTACATTAGCAAGTAGAGCAAAGGAATTGGGAGATGGTGTAGAAGGTCAAGTATCCTGGAGTAGGTCTAGTCCAGTCCCTTAGCTCCCGGAGTGGATTAAGTGCACTCCTGGAGAGCAGCTTTTTAATCAAGTTCATCTGTAAGATGAATTTCATCCCTGAGAATTTCGTTTCTCTTGCTCAGAGACTGCTGAGCCAAAGCAAGCATGATTAAATGAGGATGAGCAGGAATTTACTTCAGAAATGTACTCCTGCTCTGAATTAAAATATTAATGTAGAACGTAGATGTACCAAAAGCCTGACACAGCACATCCCCTGGCTGCTCTTCCTGTCTCAGCTCTGACCCGTTTGGAAGTTAATTTAAGCCAAACGAGAAAAATGACTGTAGTCACCACAGGCCCGGCTAACTTTGCAAGGCTGTCCATTGGAATAAGGGCTGCAGAGCTGGATTTATCTTGAGGAGAGGATAAGAGAACTAGCTTTGTACAGTCTAAACAAGAAAAGACTAAGGGGAGGTCTTATTGCTGTCTTTAGCTGCCTAATGGGTGGCGATACAGAGAAGCCTCACTCTTCTTGGAGATGCACAGTGATAGAACAAGTGGGAAGGGACACAAGTTGGAACATTCAAAATCCTGATTAGATGTTAGGAAACATTTATGTTCCACCTAACAGCCACCTCACTTCTGTTCTGTTTTACCTTCAAGCTGTGTTTGGGCTCGGCTTGTTCAATTGCTTCAGCTTAATTTAACACAACTCTATTTTGTTCTCTCAAGCGTGAGAGTTAGGAGTAACTACCGTGAGTTTAACTGCATTCAAAGATCACCTGAAGTGAGCCCAGAAGTATCAACCACAACTGAGTATCCTCGGAGAGTTATAATTTATTCTGCAAATTATTTTTCACTTAATCAAGCAATAGCCACTGTTAGAATACTTTGCATTGCTTATGATTGGCATTTGCAATACAGTAATCAGATCATTTATCATAGAAATTAATTTCACTCATAGACCACGGAGCCAGGAAATACAACTTCAGTTTAAGGCCCAGCTATTTTATTTTGTAGACCCATTACCTCATTTTCTCTGACATCTTTTCTGAAATACTATTAAGTGTACAATAATGACCCACAGCAAAACACTTGCCCTGCTTGTGATTCTAGGAATTTCATTAGGTGATCACTGATGAAAGCCAGTAAAACTGTAAACCAGAAAAAAAGAGTTAAAACTCATTATTTCCCATGTATTGAGATGGACCCAAAAGTAGTGCTGAGAGCCTTCATCAAGGAAAGTAGGTATTATTTAAATTAAAACATAGGACTGTGAATCAAGCCATGCCTCTGCCACAAGAGCTCACGCTGATCTCCACATGTACCTTCATTCCTCAAGAAACTGTGTTAAGGAAAAAATTATAATAGTTTCTAATCTGGTACTCATAATGTAGTAGGATTTGAGATGATAGCTGGAACTGAGACAGTGCTAGGTGACAGAAATTCTTTTAAGTAAACAGTCTTAAAAATGTTCCATTATCCCCAAATATTTAGATACCATTATAACCTCAGCTTCTGTGTTTCAGTTTCTTTATATGGGAAATTTTGCCAGTAGAATGCTGCAGTATGAGCAGAAACAGAAACAAAACCTAAGTATCGTTGTTAATCGGTTTGGATAATGAAGGGAAAGGGCGATTAAAACGATGAAGCGATTGGAGTGTCTGACATGCGATGAGAGGCTGAGCGCACAGGGGCGTTGGACTTGCCAGTGTCCACAGGTGCCTTCCAACCTCAATTATTCTGTGATTCTGTTACTCAGTTTCTAGGTTTGTTCCAGTAATCATTAACACTGCCATTAAGAACTGAAATTCTAACATTTAGTCTTCTTTTGTTCCTAGGTGGATAAGTGGAGCTGCTGTTGTCAATGCTTTTTATTCAGCAAGTAGGAATCAGATAGGTAAGGTTTACCAACTCATTAACTGGATACAGATTTAGTGACCAAATTATTTATATATATGTACATATTTTTAAAATCAAGAAGTGAAATGCTGTTAATATTACAGGGGTTGCAGAAGGGCCTCAGTGCAGCAAAATCAGAGGTTTCATTCATAGTGTTTTCATGTCCTCCTGTTTTGAATTGCCTTTGTGCAGAACAAGGACAGAGGCTCAGGATCAGCCATGAAAGCAACAGCAGCGTGGGGCGGTTAGAAGTTTAATAATCAAGTAAATTTGGTGGCCCCAGCCTTTTTATTTTTGAAGGGATGAAGAGGGAGTACAGTATTGCTTTTACCTGAAGGAAACACTGACTAAAAGTCAGTTGCAGAACTTCCTGCCATAGAGTACACGTGGCTTCCATTCCTTATAGCCCCGTCCCAATCCCTTTATACAAGTTTATTTGGTATGCCTTTGGGAAGGATGTTGAATTTCATCCTGCTGGTTAATGAATACACCACTTCATTGGCTGACCTGCTCAGAATCCTGTAACATTTCACAAGGTGGGCCAGAATCAGAGAGCCCCATACTTGTTCTCACGAAGCAGTACACTTTGCTTTCCGTAAGGGTAATTACAGAGAATGAGACCAGTCTAGAACAAATGTCGTCTCATCAAGGCAACGAATGTTCTGTGTTTGATGATGAAATAATGCTGAAACATTAGTGCCAAAACCAGCTTATTCTCAGTTTCTGTTTCCTCATCTCCAGCACTTTCCCATACATAGCTGTAAGATCCAGTGCTCAGAAGACAGACTCCAGTGATCAGTTTTACATAAGCTGTGCTGAGCCAACTGTCCCAAATCTACAAATTCTGACATTTTACTCTAAAAATGGATGAGGTGACAGGGTGTTAATTAAACTGAACAGAAAGCCCTGGGTATCTGCCTCTAGGGAGGGAAGATGGTCCCACAGTTTCAAGCAGAGGGCAGGCTGAGCTCCAGGCGAGTTACAGTTGGAATATTCCAGACCACCAGGACCGATGCGTGTCATTCTGAGTAAACCTCTTGCTAGCACTGCTCTCCAGAAAGAACAGCGTTCTGATGCTCTACGCTCCAGATACCACTCTGGTTTGCCAGTCATCCAAATACCGCATCACACAGTATGGCATTTACACTTCTTTACTGTCAACACTTTCCGATAACAAGAGCAAAACATGTGGCTATTTAATTCCATGTCAGACTAACAGTGCAGTAGAATGGCTGTGACAGCAGGCAGCGGTTTACACAGTACAGCAGAAATAAGCTTTTTCTAACCTGTTTATTATTTTTTAATTTTCCCATGGTTCTTTCTCCTCTTGAAAGAAATTGGATTTATGCTGAAATGCAAGAAGTATCTGTTTTCTTTCTTTTGCCGTGTGAAAACTGTCATCTAATTCCTCTTTTTTGTTCAAGTTTTGTAGAGTTACATACATCTTATTCACAGTGAGGATTAATATTTTATATTGCTGCCACAGGCTGGAGTATAGGGAAAAGGCCTGCATGAGATAGAAAATGGAACCAAATGTTTTATAGAATTTTAAAAATTCATTTATAAAAAGATCACAATTGCAACATGATTTCTTTTTGCTAATTTGTTTCTTAAAAGTCTAGAAAAATGAGCACAGAAGTGGGCAAAAAGAACCGCTTTGTTCCAGTTCTTTCATTGCCAGCTTGGCCTATTTTTATTGATTCTAGTGGGAGTTACTGATATTTTCAGTGGAAGAATAAATTCCTCTCTCTGAGATTGATTTGTGGTGGGGGCAATGATTAAATAATTTATTCTAGGGGAACACGCTCCCACTTTTCATGATGTTGTGAGGTTAATATAATAATGGTACAGGAATCTGAATGCTAAGTGCTGTAAATTGGAAAAGTAAAATGTTTTTTTTCAAAATAAGATAGTAACAAAGAAAACGTAAAAGCTGATGAGGATTTTGCAAGTGTCTGAAGAGCTATTTTGCTTTACTCCAGGCTCGAGGGGGTAGGGGAGTGGTCCTGCTGGTCTGTCCCTACTATCCTACAGCCATTACCATGTGTCAATTCACTTATTGTTGGTGGTAAATCTGAGGGAACAGCATGACTTTGGTTGAAGCCCATAAAAATGGTCTGTTCACGCTGCACACATAGGATAATGAGGCAGTGCCTTAATTGTGTTGTGGGATTTTCTTTTGCAGTCTTCCCTGCTGGCATTTTGCAGCCCCCTTTCTTCAGTGCATCCCAGCCCAAATCTCTGAATTATGGTGGCATAGGCATGGTCATCGGTCATGAAATCACACATGGGTTTGATGACAACGGTAAGGCACTGAGTTTCTGGTTACAAAACTTAAAATGCACAGAATGTTTTATATGCTTTAGCGCTTGATCATTCCAGAGAGCAGATAAAATGAAGTTTCCATATATAAGACCAAATCTGGATTTCTGAGGCTTTACAGTATTGTTCCCCATGATGATTCCCAAAAGCACAATCCGAAGAACCTCACAGACCCTCCTGTAGCTGCTACGCTGCAGCAACAGCCCAGGATGTGGGCCTGCAGCACACAAGGGCTTTTAGCATAGTTGTTGCCCGCTTGCTTTTCCCAAAGGCTGCATCAAAACCCATCATAAACTACCCCTAATTGTGAAGAGGCTGTGTCACTAGGCTGGCACAGGAGTGACTCAAGGGTCTAGCTATCAGACCTGCTCCCCAGCCATGTCATTCATTGCTAGACTCACACTATGACCAATCCACCTCTGAGTCACAGGTCAGAACCACACCAGGCTTCCTAAGAGAGCCTTAATCCCATATTCTGATTCAGTCTGAATTAGTTTGTTTTCCTTCTTTACTGAAATATAGCCTTGGGGGGGGGGG
>VUYV01000059.1:30840-52096 GCA_008711295.1 Anarhynchus alexandrinus | reverse complement strand
GGTGGTGGGGGGGGGGGGGGTGGGGGGTGTGGTTGGAGCAAAAGGGGCATCATATGTATGACTGCCCCATTATAGAGATTTTTTTTTTTTGCATGAGCAATTATATTTGCTTGCTACCCCTCTTACTGCCTCAAAAACCTCTTTTCCTGGATACATAATTCTGTTAACGTATTATTACAGGCAGAAATTTTAATGAGAACGGAGACCTTGTAGACTGGTGGACTGAAGAATCAGCACGCAATTTTAAGGAGCTATCCCAGTGTATGGTGTACCAGTACGGAAACTTTTCATGGGACCTAGCAGGTGGACAGCACGTATGTCATATTTATTTCTAACTAACAATGTTATTTTTAATGAGGAAGCACAAAATCTTATGTCCTAAACATGCAAGCCCTTATTCACAAGAATGTTCTTTTGGCTTATGGCCAACACTGTCCCCCCTACACAAAAAAAAAAACCAAAACACAAAAGAGATTCTTAAAGATAGTGATAAAAACTCCACACGTACACTGACTGTTCTGAAAGAGACGGGATATATGTTCTGAATGAGAGGCAGTCCCAGAAACCTTCTGGGGCCCTCAAAGGCTCTTTTTTAATTCCACAAAGGAACAGAAAAAGAACATTGGAAGTTTAAACCTCATTCCCCCAAATCTTGATGCACAAGCAATATATATCCCCATCAAAACAAATCCTGCCTGCTGCTTTCCTTCACTTAGAAGTTTCTCGCTCTTTCCCCAAGACAAACATCTGGACTACAAAGCAAAAAGGTGTGAGAAGAATTGGGTACAGTGGGAGAGGAGAAGATGCTATGGAGATTTAGGGGAGGCAGGCAATCTAAATGTGACCGCATTTGTAGCATTGTGCACAGTTAAAATCAGTAGGCATTCAGTGCAGTGTCTGAGTCTGGAAGCCCTAATTCCATGAGAACAGGTAGGACGATCAGGTCTGTTCTGTGTCGCAACAAGGTCAATATTCCATTAACTCACAGAAACGAGTGATGGTGATACTCATACTGAACAGGAGACCAGTTCTGTTCCGATTAAATGCAAGGTGCAAAACTGCCACTGGAAGGAGACAGCCCTGTATGTCACATAGCATGTCATTTATGGGGTGACCAAATGCTCTGCTAATGCACCTGCATTGTCTCTACTACACAACGCAGCTTTAATCATCTAGAGACAGCTTAACCATCTCCACACTGCTCTCACCTGCTGCCGTAGGGATTTTACTGTCCGGGGCTGGCAGTGTGCATACTTCAAAGCTACAGATAGCAGCTCCGAACCACAGTTACTAGCTGAGCTGCCACTGTTCTGTCAGCAAAGGTACATTCTGTACCAGGGCAGGATTTACCTCACAGTCCTGCGCCCTCCACCCAGCGAGTAACGTGACAAGTGAGTGTCAGCCCTGGATCACTGCTGTGCAGTAAAGAAGGGAAAGCAGTTTACTACAGGAGCACTCGGTTGTGCTGCACTGTGGAAGACCACTTACTTTTAACATCCACCGTGTTTATTTTGGACTTTGCTGGATAACCACATGCAGCATGGAACTGTGCCACCAGCTGTTGTGCTGTAAGGAACAAAATTCCTCTTGGATGGACCTCCTACAGTTAAGCGGTGAATGAGAAGACACTTAACAAGAAGCTGTTTCTCTGGCTACTACCGTCTGTTTTCTTAGGGGCTGACAATATATTTCATCATACAGAATAGGGAAGAGATAAAAAACTTCCAGCCCTGAGGTTTTCCTAATCTGTGTGTCAAACTGTTGGGACTCAGAGAGAGACCAGTAAAAATAGAGAAGAATATTTCAACATACTTTTCTGCCACTTTTTCACACATTAAATTCAATCTGATGATGTTTCTAGGTTGTGGACCTTTGAATATCATAGCACACTATCTTGGGCTACAGATTGAAAATAAAATTTTTTAAAAATAAAATTACAGATTCTCCATTACCAAAGCTTCATCATCTTTAGTGATACTTCACTGACTTACGAATACTATACCAGCTAAATAGCTATTTTCTATGTATCTTGCTACCAAAACTTGCCTAATATACAGGAAAATACTTTCTAGCAGATTTTCTGATATCTATTAACTGATCATTTCAACTATTTGGAGTTTGGATTTTAACTTGTTTCATAGACTATAGGGACAGATTCTGCCCACTGAAACTGTAGTAAGAAGCTGAGAGTTGAAGACATGGAGAAAATGAGAAGAATGAATGAACAATGACTAAGCATCAGAAAATCTGGGTAAAAGAGACAGCCTAGAAAGCTGTCTGTAAGGGAGGGAAGAGGATTAGGGAAAACAATAGTAGCTGCATGGATTTTTAGACAAGGGAGGCAAAGACTTTTCAGAGACATTGACATACAATCTTCTGCTAAGATTTCAGATTTTAAAGGGAAATCTCACCTTTAAAAAGTGAAAAACACAGTTTGACATGACAGGTACAGGATAAGCTCTTATTTTCAGAAAACTATACTTTTCCTTTCTATTTTACAGCTGAGTGGAATCAATACACTAGGAGAAAACATTGCTGATAATGGGGGTGTTCGACAAGCGTATAAGGTAAGAAGTACCCATTTTTCTATTTTAGCTGAAACCATCATAGATTAAGCAACTTTATTTCAGAGCCTTTGAAGAAGAAATGTTATTTTTTGTGTAGGGACAGGACCATACCTACTGCGTCATCAAGGCATGGTTTAAAACTGTTGACCAGCTGTTGTATTTCTTTCATCCTATTAACTATTTCCTGATACACATTATCTGTTCCTAGTGCACTCTTTTTCAGCTGACTTCTTTCTCTTTTTTCAGCTGACTTCTTTCTCTCTGTNGAATAGGGAATTTGTAGACTGAAAACATCTAATGAATCACACTTGGACCATCACCTAACTAAACTGATGATACTGAGCAGCTGTCTGCCTCTGTCTTCACCAGCTTTTTTATGCCAGGAAGGAGGGACAGAATGACTTTCTTCTAAGCTCTACCCATAAACAGTCTCTGCCTACATAGAACACTACTTACTGTTCAAAAAACTGATCAAAATATCATCTTGTACAAGTGACTTGGGTCCCCTGTACAGGTATCCAAATACGTCAGTGACATCTGGACGCCCTGTGCTAAGCCTTCCATGGCAGCTTGTGTGCTTTTTGGCTTTCCTTTCATTCTCTTCCTGAAATAGATACTTAACTCCTTAGATTGGCCAACTTCGAGACTGCAAGTAAAAGAAGCAGAAGTCTTTTCTTTGTGAGTGGGAGTTGGCAGGTGAGAAGCAAGTCAGCTTCTCTGTGAACTTGTCTTGTTACTTGCAAATCTGATGGTTGCAGGCCGTAATAACATGATCCTCCCTCTCCTCCCCTGAACACTTTGTTCTACAGCAAAACATTCAACACTTGTCAACTGGAGTGCTGTCATTCCTCAACAAAGTGCCCACTGGGATGCATGGACCAACTCACACTTCTCAAAGTTATCATCACAGCTTCTGCAAACAAAGCCATCAGCAACACTTACTTCATTAGAAATATACACGTTTGAGGACAAATACAATTATTAGTGTGAGTTTAAAGAATGATTTAAAAGCCTAAAAAAGGCATCAGTATGGCATATTAGATTAGTCTGATCTTCAATTACTGGAACATTTTTGCATTTAAAAAAAAAACAAACAAAACAGTACAAACCCATGAAAGGGGATACTTTCTGAAAGGAATGGGAGCAGCCATAGAAAAAATAGGACGTCAGAAGTATTACAAAAAAAGGATTTGATATTCATAATTATTATGACATCATATAAATAGTAGAAGAAGGTCCAAAGGCACCTTGAGAGGTTATGTAGTCTACCCCCCTCCTCCTAGCTGGTAGAATCAACCATTTCTATATCATTCAAACATACCGTAAGAGAAGTTCAGCTACCTCCTTGCTGCAGGTCGAGTGCCATCATGTCTTTGCTTTCAACAGTGGAAACAGAGAGCAATCTGTTCCTTTCTTTTCTACGACCTTTTACGTGTTTGAAGACTATTACATACTTGAAGGCCCAGACTTCTCTTCTTTAGACTAAACAAACCCAATTCTTTCAATCTTTCCTCATAGGTCATGTTTGCTAGACCTTTGCTCATTCTTGCTGCTTTCTTCTGGACTCTCTCCAGTTCGTCCACATCTTTCCTCAAGTGCAGTGCCCAAAACTGGACAAGAGTGCTCCAGCTGAGACCCGGCCAGTGCCAAGTAGAGTAGAAGGATTACTTCATGTATCTTACATAAGGCACTCGTGTTTACACATCCCAGTATGACACTTGCCTTTTTTGCAATGCTGTGGCACTGCTGGCTCCTGTTCAGCTTGTTATCCACTAAAACTTCCGGAGCCTTTTCAGCAGATCTGTTAACTGCTCCTTCCTCAACTTGCACTTGTGCAGCCGATTGGCTTTACTCGCGTGGTAGCTTGGCACTGACTTTAGTCAGAACATTTCTCCAATTTGCCAACATCTTTCTTTCAATAATGATGTACTAACAACACATTGTTTGATGCATGGTCTTCATAAGAAACATGAAAGCAGCTGTTCTTACTATGAAAAAGTTTTAAAGTCTTCTGCAATTTGTTTCAAAAAAAAACCAAAACCACAACAAAAAAGAAATCTACTTTTCATAATGCAACATTAGATAATTGATAAAATTGATTTCTTCTCCCTGCAGAATCAGTTTTGTGCTAGTAAAACTGGATCCTGGAACTCTGCATTGTATACAGGGAAAGCCTATCTTACCATAAGTATGTTATTTTAGACTCTAACCCAGTAGCTGGCAAAAAAATATGAAATACATTTATGTGTGAAACACTGGAGAGAAAAACAAACTGTAAACAGGACAGCAAATACATGTGTTCTGTAGAATCAGAGAGAAGGATGATTTTTTGCTACCACTGAAGCTTTTTACCCCACATCTCTCAAATCTAATGCAAAAAGGAAGGAAAGATGATGCCCCATCCCTGGAGGTGTTCAAGGCCAGGTTGGACGGGGCTTGGAGCAACCTGGGCTGGTGGGAGGTGTCCCTGCCCAGGGCAGGAGGTTGGAACGAGATGATCTTCAAAGTCCCTTCCAACTCTAACCATTCTGCAATTCTACGAATAAACGGGAGGAATGAATCCTTTGATCACATCTCGATTGTCTTGGAGATCACTTGTGCCTCCTTGAGCAGAAGCAGGCTGGGTTGCCCAGCCCAGTCACTTAGTCAGGGATCCACACACAGGGAATCCCCAAACCATGTGAGATACCTCAGGTATGCTTGTTTTGGGACTGTGCCTTAGAAAGCAGCACAAGCAGCATGCTTTTCCATGTGGATCTTTACCATGCAAGGTACATATTGAGGGTAACTGACAGTAATGCCTGACCCACAGAACCTGCAGGAGGCAGAGCTGCTGCAGGTGAATGTCCAGACAGCTCTGAACCCCGACAATTTGGAGGCTGGTCGGCAGAGCTTGCTGATGCCTCACTACACCTACTCCTCAGTCGATGTCAGAGAATCTCACAGTCATTTCCATTACGGAACAAGCGACCTTGCTTTATGCAGTCATTAATTAACTTTGTAAAATGATTTGCTAGGTAAATATGTAAAAGTGCAATGGATTTTACTCCATCAATTATTATAAAGCTTGCTGAAGAATAGTACTAACTCTGTGTGGCTACTGTATTTCAGAACACAACTGTCCTCCTTTGCATTCTTAATTTCTTCCCCTATAAAAAGATGCACAGTTATGCAAAAATCTTGTTATCTCGGTGTACCCATCTTACTGAAATTATTCCATTAGCCTTGACTTCTTTTTGCTACAATAAATTGCCCTCTTTAAGCCCGGTTCTCTTACATTTATTCCAATATAACTCCAGCAGCTTCAGTAAACCTGCTGTAAAGCACTACTGTAAAGCCCATTCAATGAGAAAACTGTCGTGATTCAGTCAGGCCACTGGTATTACAGTACTGAGAAATGGCCCTGTCATCTTCTGTTTCAAGGTGGCATGTGGTAAGATGGATGGCCAAGGGAGTCCATGATTGTCAAAGAACCCATTGTCATCATTTTATTCTGATTGTCTGGGCTGGAAGTTGTAACATTTCTACTCAATTCATTCTACAGGCCTACGAAAACTTTGTGAAAAAGCATGGAAAAGAAAAACTTCTTCCTGGTCTTGGAATGAACCATAAGCAGCTCTTCTTCCTGAACTTCGCACAGGTATTCTATACTTCTTGACTGAACATTTTGAAAATCACTCTGAGTTACAGTTTAACTGTAAGTCAGAAAGAGTAGGCTGACTTTCACAGTTTTACTAAGAGCTGGCAGAGTTGCTATGCTGAGCAGTGTTCACCACAAAGTAGTGAAAATAAAGTCTTCTTAGGTAATTTTTATCTTTCCTAAATAAATGAATTCAGCCACGAATAAGTCTGGTAGACAATTTCTTGTGCCCCAGTGCTGTTGTCTGAGGACAACGGTATGCTTTTTTTTTTAACAAAATATACTTTTTTTTTTTTCCTATGTTCTAATGTGAAATTTATTCTCATGATATGAAGTATTTCATAGTGAAATGACAGCAAGTCTCTTCCTGGACAATCTTACGGCTAACAAATGCTTTTCTTTGTTACGTGTGTAGGTATGGTGTGGAACATACAGACCAGAATATGCTGTGAACTCTATCAAAACTGACGTGCACAGCCCAGGCAAATTCAGGTCAGCACATATAACAATCTTCAGTGCAATTCCGAGGTGTAACACAGCTTTTAGCTATAGAATGTAAAGAACTCTACACAAAAGGCTAGGTTGCACTTCCTGGGGTAGATGCAGGCATGTACACATCTCTAGGCATATCATGCTGAAGATGGTTGAGAGAGAGAAAGACAGACTGTCCCTCTAGACCTCCCAGCCCCAGCACAGCTCTGTGTGGACAGAAACAGCCACAGTCCTTCCCAGGTAGCTCCACGGGCAGAAGGCGGATGGGGGCAGCTGTTCTCACCCTTGAGACGATGCAATTTAATTCTGTCTACACTGTTGAGAATCTTTGAACAGTCATCATCACAGGACACAAACACCGTCACCTGGCCGTTACCAAATGTGCATGAGTGTTACAGCAGAGTCCCAGTGACTGTGTCTGCAGTCCAGGGCTCTTCTGGAAGTCCCCTGGCTCCCGCAATACCTCCTGATAGGGCTCTCGTACAGACCAAAGGCTATGGATGGACTTCCGTCCTCCACTAAAGTCACAGGTAAAATCTCCAGTTAATCTGTGGAGTGCAAGGATTTTACTCTTCCAAACATGGAGAATTCTTCTTCTTTTATACAGTAATACTGACATGAGAGAGAAATGACCTTCTGTCATAGCCTTTGCTATTAGAATGAGGAACACCTTTGCCATCTAGAGCTAGAAAGATGTTCTTCTGTTCCAACAGAGTGGATTGGCCCATCTCCGCTGTTAGGTTAACAGCACTACTCGTAATGCCTGCAGCCCGGAACTGGGGCTCCGCTGTGCCCCAGGTGTTGCACAACGTCACTGTTTGTTCTCTCTTGCATGAGTAAGAGAAGTGAGTTTTAGGTGGAAGATCACTGCCCCTCAATCCGTACAAACCTGTATGCTGTGGCGCAACAAGCAAATTTGTCTTTGCTCCCTTGTGTACTCAGTCAGCCTTCCCAAGAACAGGTGTGCTTGAATTCAGTAGAGTCATGCAGGAAACTTGGCTGTTTGCAGTGGAAGTCTTTGGGCCAGACTAGGATCTTTTCAACTTCAGTCAGAGCAACCTGTCCATCAGTAGTGTAACAGTGGCTTTGCTCTAATAAATCTGTTTGGTCAAATGCTATGAGATCAATTAGTAACGTAGACATCACAACATCTCTGTTAGCTTTGAAAGGCTGTGTCATCTCCAGGATTCACACAATAGCTGATTTCTCTCCTGATACAATTCAGTACATTAATTCCAGTATCTTTCTTTCAATGGCTTTTCACCAAAGAATTATATTGTTTATCCCACATACTCAAATATTTAGTGAAAGCAGTGACTGTTCCTTCAATGGCTACTTGACTGGCATTTCACTGTGGGTGGATTTTGTGCTATCTGCAGATCTCTCCAGAGGCAGTTTATGCATCAAGTCCTACAATCAGTCAAATTTGGTCGCAGTGCTAATGAGGCTCTGCAGCAGTTCCTCAGAACTGTGCCTCCTCTTCGCCTATCTAATTTGTATGAGTCACGAGTCCTTTGAAGTTCACTAGTTCAGCATCTCTGTGTAACTGTATATGTGTATATTTTGGATATATTACATCATGTATTGTGCTGGTTTTACATCAGTATGGAAGGCTATATAACTTTATATGGAACTACACGAGTATTAGTGTGAAACCATACTGACATTTTTAGAACGTGAAGTAATTTTCAGGATGAGGCCCCCCTAAGAGCTCTAAAATAGAAAGCATTTCAGTACCTGAGACATACCCACAAAATTACTGCCTAATGACATACTATTAAAATGTCACAATGACTCCCAATGTGCCTTTTTTTTTTTTTCATTTGGGGGTGGGGTTTTTTTTTGTTGTTTATTGGTTTTAACACCTGCTACACTAACTGCAGGCTATTTCTCCTTACAGGTAGGACAGGCAGCTCTTCATAAAAATTGTTAATTGCATAGTATAGTTTTAGTTTATGGGCTAACAACTCTGAGTACTGGACAGGTAGAATCTTTTGTCCAGTAGAAAAATATGTTAACAGAAAGATGCCTTACATCAGGTAATTGTCAGAGGCAGACGAAAGGGAATCTCTGAGCATTAACATGCAAAATTAAAACATAGCAAGTACAGTAACAGATACAGGTCAAGCCCTGCTTATGTACCAAAACCCTCTAGTTCTGGAGATATTAGTAAATGAAGCAGGACTCTTACCCCACTACTGTTTTCTCTGTTTGTTAATAACAAATGTAAGTAGAGTTTTATTACACCCAAAATACTTTTTATTCCGTTTCTGGCAAAACCCCATTTTAGCAGTTCTAGCCCTTAAGAGCAATGAAGCACTGCCAGATGACTTAAATGCTTGCCCTTTTTTATAACCATCCCTCTGCACTCTCTCCTGTGCTGCTCCTGGCTCCTGAGACCAGTTACAAGTCGTCTTGCTTTTGATCTTGTAGAGACAGTCAAATTCTTGCAGATGTCAGCTGCTGAACTTCACCTCAACTTCTGTGGATGCTTCCTGGTTCTGTTAAATCTAATGATTAAGATCACTCACAGAATAATCACAAATTAATCAAAGAAATAGTTCTTCAAATAATTCCTGGTCCACAACCAATGTGCACCAGTATCTATATTTGCCATTTGAAGCTGAAGTTCTTTTCCTGCATAGGTATGTGCATGCTGTATTTCCATTCCCGAAGGAATAAGCAACTCCTAGCAGATATATTCACATATGTTCACAATTACACATATAAAAACTGCTTTAGCTGGAATGTCCTCATATTCGCTTGAAAGCTGTTCTTTGTATGAGGTTTTTTTCCAGGAAACTCATTCACTGGAACATTTGCGCAGAATGCCCAGAGAAGCAGCATGATCTCAGTTAAAACTTGATTGGTGTAAAATTGTAAATGAACATTCACTGAGAAGTTATACCGCAGTCCTCTACCCGGGGTCTTGTTTTCCCTTTTCCAAGAAACTTGTCAGCAAAACATAGCTGCAAAAATTCTCAGTGAAAACTAATGACAAACAATAAACTTGTTCCTAGGGAAATAGATGGAAGTTTTGTGAGAGCCAGTAATAAAGGAGGGACAGGTCCTATATTTTGGGGGGTTGCAACAGGGACCGTACAAACTGAAAAGAGAAAATACAGCCACTACTTGAGGTGAAATGGAAGCAATAGTCAGAGTTCAGAAATACAGGCATTTCCCACAGTATTTTGAGGTGACACAAAAAAAAGAAGTAGTTAAAAAATATGGGTCTTCTTGTTTGTTTTAAACAAAGGCAAGCAACAATGACGAGATGATGTTGTTTTATTTTAAAGGGTCATAGGATCACTGCAAAACTCCCCAGAGTTTGCTGAAGCCTTTTCATGCACCAAGACAAACTACATGGATCCTGCTAAAAAGTGCCGCGTTTGGTGATGGAACTGTAAACCTGACATCTCCAGAAGCTTTCCAGAAGAAGAGAAATTTTGACCTAATTTTGAGAGGGGAGGAAATATGCAAGAGTAGTCACTGTAATTCTTAGTAAACGGGCAAACATAAAAAAAAAATCACACATCAAAACAGCAAATGAAGGAGGAATGCCAATGCAGCAATTAGCTGCTCTAGCTGACTGGCTGCTTTCCTACCACTGAACCCTGTAGAATCTAAATCACTTGACAGCGTACAGTAACAGCTCACTTGTAGTTAATCCTGTTCCCCACTGGCCAATGGCTTTTTGGATTTATTTTAAAATGTCAAAGTATAACATATTATCTCCCACTGGTTGGTGAATGTATATTTCTGATCAAGCGGAGGAAGGAAATATTAAGTAACACACAGTTTTAGACATCATAACATGATAATGAGACAACAGTTTATATCCTAAAGTGTCAGACTTTGTACCCTCTGCTGTTATGATAAATCTGTTCTACCAAATGTTTTCATTTTTACTTGAAAACTTGAAAATACAAGAGGAGTCCAAAGACCTGCTGTACTTAAGTTAAGTAACTTCTCACTAATTTTTCCAGTGTGTATTAACTGAAGTCACTATTTACAACAGTTTATTTACTGCTTTCCAGCCAAACTGAAATTGTAGGTAATTTATTAATTTTTGAACATATAGTCTGTAAGATTGTGATCAAAGACCCTTTCACAGTTTTCTAAGCTTTTTCTTGCTTTCTCTAAAGTTGGTCTTTTTTAAAGTTTCTAGTAATGTATAAATCATAGTTTTTATATTTAAATCTGAGCTACACTTTTGACTTGAAGTATTGTAATATATTTTTATCAGTGGCTGCATAGAACTGGGAAATTTGAGTAAAGCATGGTATTAGGCAGTAAGACGAAGTCTACAAACCTGAGCTCTCCAACAGAGTATACCAATATTCAAGTTTTCAGGCTGACTTTCTCAGCGTTTAGGGTCTGATCCTGCACATAATTTGTACATGTTCTGATCAATGTCAGTCCTCACGTGAGTAAAGCTGCACAGCTGATTGCAAGAATGGAGCTTTAAGAAAGAAGGTAAAAGGCTTTAAATCTGCAGTGATATGTATTAAACATCCTCATGCAGATTGCAAAGGAACTTACTGCTTTGTATATCAAAGCAAACAGATTTCCAAAAATAAGTACCAGATACCTCAGATGACTGCTACAATAGGTATATTTAAAAACCTATGTTCCTTTTAGCTTTCTGAGTTTGTCATCTGATAAAAACATTTTGATAATAAACTGAAATTATGAGCCAAATGCAATGTGTGTTCTTTATTGGAAATATAAAACTACAAAACCCCAAATATTCTCTGCAAATAAATTTCTGGACTCGCCCCTGAGCACCACACTTCAACATCTATAGCAACTAACAAAAGGAGAATTCAAATCATTTCGTTCTAGTTCAAAAGCAGATGCCAATAGGTTACTTAGCATCCAAGGAAATCGCACCAAAATTGCCTGCAGAAAATTTCTTCTTCCAGGACTTTTCCCCAACAGCATGTTAAAGAGAGCAGAAAATGGAGTCCTTTTCATGAATTCCCAGGGGGAAGGGAGTAGCAGCCAGGGCAGCCCCACTGCTGCTGGAGGTGTGGTGGCCGTACCTGCAGCTTCTACCAAGCAGCGGAAGGACCTTTGGTTGTGGTGCACCCGACAGATCAAGTGGCCAAAGGCAGCCACAAAGCACGTTCCCACAGGCCCTTCTGACGGCACGTGATGTCCAGGGCCAGAGGGGCCTTGCGCCCCACCAGTCAGGACCTAGTCACTACTGCCTCTAAGTCACGCCTGACCACAAATGCGCAGCAGAGTGAAAACCAGTAGAAGTTAGAGAAAAGCGGCAGAAAAAAACCCCAAAAGTTGTATTAACAGGGTTTTTACCTCTCTGCTGGGCCCCTCTCTTCACTCCTCTCCATATGTTTGTCCGAGATCTTTTCATACTCTCCTTCACTAACCTGGTACATCCAAGTGAAACTCAATCCTTTACAAATTCAGGCCCATAAAACTATGAAACAGGAAGTACCATTTATCCCCATTTTGCAGCAAGACATGGTAACACTCAAGGATAGAAAAGGAATTCAGAAAGTAACTAAATAAACCAGTGGATCACTAAATAGAGAATAAACGTTATTAAATGTAACAATCAATAAACACAGAATCACTAATAATTAGTGAATAGAATAGCAAATATATTATATTCCTTATAAAAACACGAGTAAGTCAATACAAGTAGATCAGTTCTAACGGCAGTTCAATAGCGTATCAGCAAGCTTTTCTGGTACACCCCATCTTTCATTTGCCTGCTAGACAGACAAAAACTGGAAGAGCATATTTATTGTTGGAGATACAGATTCCTCCCTTAGTTTTCACCAGCAGGCATACTACACACTGAAGGTTTTTTCACTTCTGAGCAACGTATACACACATAAAAATAGTTGCATCTTGTTTCATGCTAGCTCCTGATGGAGCAGGGAAGATGAATTTATATATACTACCAAGAATATGGTCGCTGCTTTGACCATCACAGAAAGCAATAAAGCTTCTCTTATGGAAAGTATCCAGGCCAGTATCTGGCCAGAGCAGCAACAGATATTCTTTAAGGAAACAAATCATCAACACACTTGACAGCTGGCTTTAGACATGTCATCCAGCCCAGCTTTTACATTCATGAATTATAAGACCCTCTTCCCAAAACCCCCTTTTCATCACTGCTTCCTCTCCCATCTATTTTATTACAGACAAACCAGCTGTAACAATGAGCTAGGAGGTTGGAAAGAAGTGTGTGAAATATAAGTCAAACATAATGCATATGACCAGAAGAAGTGGCAAAGTTTCACTAGTCATGGCTGACTGCACAAAGGGCCAGAAATATCCTTTCATTACATGAAAACATGAAACCAAGTGAATGGACATCTAGAAAACAACCTACAAACACCTCACGTTTTGCTGTAAGGGAGTGAGAAAAGTTTGAAAAGAAAGGACCTGGTCAATGTAGGAACACAAATAGTCAAAAAGTTTGTGAAAGTCATGTTTACATATGCCCAAGCATCTATATCACTTCCATAAACAGCCCTCTGAGATACCCCCATCCTTCACACAACTATACGGGCCACACCACCAGCTCAAGCCTGTAGGCACAAAGGAGGCTGCTCAATTCCTTATTCCCCCTTTGGAGCAGGTGGGAAAAGAAACGAAGGGCTGGCTTTACTCCTGGCTAAAGCAGCTGAATCAGAACCGTGTGGGTGGCTGTGACTACTGAAGTAAGCCCTAGTAGGAAATGACTACACGCCAGGACCAAGAGAGAACAAAGAAATCATCTGCAGTACAGATCTGAATCTCAGTGTCCCCTGATGCCAGTCCCGGGGCTAGGCACATCATACACCACCGCTCATCAATTTACTCTTCTCCAAGAGTCACTTGGCACACCACCTAAGCGCAGGGAAGCCTTGTATTAGCATTTAACAGAAAACGAAAATGTAAAATACATGTCTTGAAAACCAAACTGGCAATTATGATTTCCTCACTCATGCAAAAGTGAAATTCAGGTCTTCATAAAAGAAACAGAGTGAGAAATCTGACATTAAAGAAGCAGTAACAATCAGAATGTACCTTTCATCACAGCTTGCAAACTAATTAGTGCCAGCGAGGATTCTCCTTCTAAGAGTGTTAATATGTCAGGAAAGTATTTATAGACACGTCATGGAAAGCATTTACCAAAGGCCTCAAAAACAACAAACGAGTGAAGGACATGGCACTCAATGCAGCATTTGTATTTTACTGCTTCTTGAGTTCCACATTTAAACACACCAACAGATTTCACCGTAGGAGTTCAAGTTGTGTGCAAATGCACTGGTTCTTTCTAGCATTCCCATGACCCTGGCACGAGGCACCTGTAAATTCAGTAAATTTGCAGATTTACTGCTGAAAGTTATAAAACCAATAAACATAGTATCACTAACACAAACATTGCATTGCTAAAGCATTTGCATTTTCTGTAACTTTCACCTGCCATGGCTACATTGCCTAAGAAAATGTGTTTCCATTTTACTGAAAAGATGCCTAGAATCAGGGTGGCATGAACACCAGAGATACAAAGAATTTATGACAATATGCAGAAAAAACCCCTAACTAGTGCCCTATGAAGTGTGTGTCAGTGTTTGTTTCTTAATGTTCAAAACCAGAAAGAGTCAAATAAAGCAAAAAAACATCAGTATTACCTCAATGGAAGGCAAAGAATTTCTGGAAGAGGAGAGTATTCCATACCTAAAAGAAAGAAAAATATGTGAATATCTGACAAGTATTTAAATTGATCTTGATTTGTGGATGAACATGCGATATCTCCTCCTTGTTAGATTCCTCTAATTCCCTCGCCCTTGATAGTTTTAGTCTTGGTTTTTGTTTTCTGGCCACCTAAGTCACCTTGCGTGTTCTCTTAGAGAAATCAATTCCTCGCAAAGAACCACACAACCCCATAGCCCGGCGGCTGTGTTTTCCCTCATTGCCTGCCCATTTAAGCTCCAACTTCTCCCTCTGCTGTATTTTCCTTTGCATACATTCATACAAATTTTGGCACTCTTTTCTTTGGTACAAAAAGCAGTTTTGGAGCCTGCAGCTGCGTAGGTCTATTCTTAAATCCAACACCTTCTGAGTTATAACTCAGCAGGAACATCTGCTCCTATCCGTTACTGGCAGAGTGAGCTGCAGTTAGAAATACCTGAGCAAGCACCAGCCAAGCGAAAGCTGAGGTACGATGGTACGAACACTGCTTGTGTAAGCAGTTAATACTGCCCAAATATTGGTTACATCTATCACCTTCATTTCCTAACCATCAGGGGAAAAATGGGGTGAAACAAATACCTAAATGAATTCTATAAAAGAACTGCTGTTCACTTGCGAGCTGGCTCTGCAGAGCCATTTCCAGCATCTGCCTGCAGGAAGGCTGCTGCAAGTCCAGGGGGTTTACCCTCGTGGGGCTCGGGGACAGAGCTCTATCACAGTATCCTTGTTAACGCCAATGAAATGTACAAAAAAACCCCAAAAACATTTACAGGTATGAAAAAAATATTTTTTAATAACTTTCTCTGATCTACTTCAGTGCAAGAAAGGACAGAGTTAAACTCAAAAATAAGTTTAATAAACAGTGTGCCTAAGATACAGCAGGATCCAATGGGCAAACAGCTGCATTTGTTCATACTTCTGGGGAAAATACCCCCACTCAATTTTACCTAAAAAAAAATTACTATAAACAACTTACAGTATCACTGTCAGCTTCCATAAAATCTAAGAGTCGGTCACTACAGTTCTACAGATGTATTTTGATTGTTTCAGGTGACTTAACTTGACTATCCATAGCAGTAGGCTGATAAAACTTTAGGGAGTACATAAACTACACATAAATACTGACACTGGTGAATTAATTGACAATGCATTAACGAAACAGCCACCAAACACACATAATACACAACCATCACTAAATAATTCATCTCAGCAGTGCTGAGACGCTGTCATTCACAGTCAAACAGCTTCGTTTTGCTGCCCAGGGACAGCTAACGCCATGGCACATCTCCTGCCAGGCTCTGCCCACAGCGCTGCGCCACCCCGAGAGGTGCCTGGCGCCCCGCCAGCTGCTGGCCAGCATCTGGACTCGGAGCCCGTAGAAAAACTCCAATGGTGAAGGTGCCACTGATAATGACCCTTTGGGACTTTTTATTCCGGACAAGTGACTCCTCAATCACTACTTCTTCCGAAGCAGGTGTTACTTATTTTCCTATGTATGCTACATTTACTTTTTTTTTCTTTCCTTTTTGAGCCTATCAGTTGTAGATATTGAATCATGGGTGTTCAAATTAACTCCAAAAAATAAAAGACCTGAGTTTTTTCAATCTTTTGTAATGCCCAGTGGTAAATCACAATACAGCAAGAAATAAGTAAGATATAGCACATACTGTGTCCAGAGGAGCCATAATCAGTACACACATCTTCTGTTACATTGCTAGGGGAGCTTTTTACCCAAATGGCTAATGAATAATAACTGCCCAAGAAAGGATTTTCCCCAACATTATGCTTAAACACAAAGAAAAATGTCAGCAGACTTAAGAGGAAAACTGAAGAGATTCAACCCCACAACCTACAGGCTGTGTTGGAACTCAAGTCGGAGATGCTCTGGCATTCAGGCCTGCCTGGGGCACTCAGAGCAGGCTGTGTGCTGCGCCCCAAGGTCTCCTTCCAACGCAAAACAGGGCACGAAGGCAGTAACACGCAGTTGGAGCCCACCCCTGGCACCTTAGTTCCTTCCCTCAGAGAGCACTACTGGTTAACCGTGGTCGGTAAAGTATTTTGTTCCTTCCAGACTGCAGCACCATCACATCCTAAACTAGTTCACAGTTTACGGGAGGACATGTTCTGGTTCAAGGCTACCATGTCCTCGTTTCAATTCTCCCAGGGATGGAGTATCATGATGTTAGTCCTTTACCTTAAGACCTACCCTTCACTCATGGCAAATTTAGGTGAAAGCAAGAAGGTAACCAAAAAAACTCACAGGACACAGGATGAAAGGTTTACCAGCCACAGATGTCCAGGAATGAAACTAATTAAGGCTCAGCTGTTCCTGGAACTGAGATTAACTTTTTTCCCCACTGCATAGTTCAGCTGCTGACCCACAGGATGCCTCAGCCTTCCCAGCACAATCGCAACCTTTGCGCTGCTGGACTGCCCTCCCGGGAAAAGCCTAGTGCTGGGGAGCTCTTTCTCTGGGATTCATTCAAATTCCTTGTTCTTCTTTCCCCCTTCCTTCTCCAGGACTTCTTACTTTTTAAGTCAACACAGGGAAAGTTTTGATTATTGCTGATTTTGATATCATGGTATTTGTTAATCTTCTTTTGGATATGCCCCAGTGCTTTTCTTACTTGACCAGCTGCTGACAAAGACTGCTAAGTACTGAATTAATTTTCTTAGCTAAACCATCAAGGAATTCTTACTCCACAACAAGGCAAAAATCTTTCCAGCTGCTTTGGGATGTGTTCTCTCCAAGTGAAGCCCCTCCATACACCGATCGTTACTACTTTACATCCACACAGAAACAGACAATTGTATTTCACCTGGACACGCACATGAGCTCAGTGCATGTGGCCATTTACTGGCATTTCACCAAAATCAGTGGCTCATTTTACTGCTCTGTCACACTTACACAGGCCTTACTGACTTTGTAAGAAAGGCAATGAAGAAGACCGCCACAGGAACACAGCCTACTTACAGTGTCTACAGCACTAACGAAGTACAGAAAAATAATTAAAGATTTTTAAAATAAATTCTGAAGCTGCAATATTCATAAAAGGTGGTTAAGTATCTCAAAAGTTATCTGAGAATTAAAACCTCCCACTGACCTAAAAAAAAGTCCAAAGATTCCTTTATCAGGACGTACTGGAATAGATTCTCCTCCAGAACAATCAAAGATGCACATATTGAGTCAGTCACACTGTGAGTGAGCATAGCAGAATTTGCAATTACTTTATATAATACAACCACCTTTACACTATTGGAGCAATGTTCCACAGAACAGAAAGCAGTCAGTTCAGAAAACAAATGAAAGTGGCAACAATGATCATTAAAAATATATATATACTGAGTTTTGACAGCAGGCAGATTTTTCCCAAATTTTTCAGATTCCACATGTCTCAATGTCTCCTTTGGTCTGCATCAACTTGAGCTGTTCTCGTCACATCACGCATCGAGATACCAGAACCAAATATGGGAGGAAGTGATGGTAGTGACTCAAGACACAAAAAAATTTTTTCCTCATAAAATCAGTATTTAATAGAAGTGAGTCCTAATGAGCTCCGACCAGCCTCTCAGACTCAATAATGGGCAAAAGGCTGGATCTGTGCCCTGGAGTCCTACTCACCTCCTCTTTTATGAAATTACATTCATTCCCTCATACAGGCTCAGCTGGCTGTCGTGTTGCCTGGGATTCCGCTGTGTAATGACAAATGTTTAGTACGCTTTGCAGCAAACATGATTACCTCTGGTAAGGGAACCGTTTCCTGCATCCAGGAAAGGAATATGTGCACTGACTTCCTAACAACGCAACCCCCTTAGAGCCTCTACAGGTACCATCCAAAAATCTTACAAACATAGCAGAATCTATCAATCAGACTCGTGGGACAAAATTTCTCATGCTGACACTACTCCGACTTCCCATTCCCACCTTCTGTGTTACACTCATCTCCTGGCAACAGCAGTACCACTCAGTATGCTCTCCACTGTCCATGCAGACCCTCATGAACCAGTTAGATATTACACTAATGGGAACAACAGAAAACAGTTTGGAACAATCATTTGTGAGATTACACGTTAAAGGTGACTAAGTAGACCATTTCATTGCTCTAAGGCTTCCTTCCTTATATGAGGATTTTATTGACAAAGTTTTAAAATTATCTGAGAAAACTCTGATCTATTTCCACTTTGCTACCAAATGTCCCACACCTATTCCAAGTCTTGTACATCAACCACAATACACCAGCAGAATACTAAACAAGAATAAGCTTGCTATTGTTCTCCTCACTACAATAGTGGTCATGCAATCCACTTGCATTCAGTTATATATAAGCATTGCCATATATTCATGTTGGAGAAGACATGGTCAAAGATGCAAGTATGGTGCACACAGAAAATTGTATGATATGGTTTCTGTTGGACCTTGGCAGTCAGAATTCATTCCAGAGTAGAACCAGATCCTGAGAAAGATCCTCTTCCTGCACAGGTCACCTTCTTGTAGTTACAGAGTGCTTCAAAAATAGGTTTGTCAATTATATTCTTCATCCAGAATTGTTTAGATATTCTGGTACTGTTTCAGTTAGAGCCTTGAACATAAGGACTGATACCGGCAACTTGATTTCCTATTTTACGAGAAGCTAACGTAGGAGCAAAAGACAGTTGCCCTGCTGGTGCTGAGACCTCCTACACTAGGCTGGACTTTCTTAGGGACTGGGCTTCATGCCCACATGAATTATGTGCCTGCAGTTCAGCTACAAGGTGATGAAGTGAGGCAAAGTCATTAATCACCATGATGAGGTCTGGTAACCTAGACAAAACGGATGGCAGAAAGCACAACTCACAACTGCTGTTATGGAAGAGCTTGTGTCAGTGAGGAAGCCAGCCGTAACTCCCAAAGTCTTCCTTACATAAAGCAGTTGTCTTCAACCAGATGCAACTACAGAAGGCTACAGACTCACCAAAATGTTTTCATGTGTTTACAAGAAACACCTACTACCTTTGTTGAGGACAGCTTTCAGGACTGGACTCAGTAAACCCGGCTGTCTTTGTCAGCCCTACGTTCCTAATTCTAGTTCACTGTTGCTCTCCAGGAGGGCATCTCAGCCCAGTACTGTGCTTCTCTCGCGACCTCTCTCCCTTACCATCCAGGAGAAGATACTTACACAGAGCACTACTAGCTACCATTTGACTATTAAATCAATAAGCTATTAAATCAGTTTTATATAGTTCAGCTTAAGGCATGTAATATTGGCGGAGAAACTCTTCATCCTTTTAAGACCGTCTCCAATGACCACAGCTATCTTTATACACAAGAGGTTACAATCATTAATTAAATCCTACAACTTCACAACTAACAACAGAAAAGGTTATCATAAGCGTGAACCGTATTTGCCTCTAGCCTGTAATTACACCTCAACTCATAAATCACTGGCACTGAAACGGTCACTGACTATTTGCTTGCACAGCACCAGGCTCAAGAGGCTGCGATCTGGAGGGCCTCGCAGCAGCATTGCGGTACAAATGTTAACTGTTGATGTATTTTAATCAACTCACTGTGACTGGAAACAGGTACGAGCTGACCTCTCTGCAGATGACTGAGGAGCTGCACCCCTCTTTCTAGACAAAGGGAACAGAGTAAGCCCTTTGGAGAGATGGCTGGAGGTGAAGGATGGGTCCCAGCCCTCAGAGGGATCCTTCATCCTGCTCTCCAGTAAGCGCTGCTTGCTCACCACCCCCAGCTCCCGCAGGAACGTCAAGAGCAAGAGACCACTGTTAAGCCTGACCCGCTGATGGCTACCACCAATACGAAGCACCCAGTTTGGGATATGCCCGTGCAGCTGCACACAGAGGTTGGCCTTTTAACCTGGATCAGAGCGAGGATGGATTCATCTCCAACTCCTACAGCTGGTGAAGGGCAGTAACATCCTGCAGATCAATGGACCTAAACAGGCCACCCGCTCCCCAGGGTCAGTTTCTTAAATGTCAGTAAACAAAAACCGCAACAAACAAAACACAATCTTGCTGCATAGCTTGGAGTATTTGCTTTGAACAGAAACAAGCTTCTCACGCAAAGGGAAATACTTAGAAGTCCTCTATTTTCACACAGGAACAAATGTCCTCTGAGCTTTTTACAAAAAAAAAGCATTTTTGAAATCAAATGTAATTGACCATGTGCTACTGAGCCCAGTGAAGGTACAAGGCTGCAAAGCCTCCGTGGCACTCTGATGGGAGCCAAGAGTGGGTCTGCAAAGCTGGGCGGGATCTGAGTCAGCCCTGGATTTCTACACATGGGAAGAAATACCATTACGGTTCTACTTGGACGTATTCGAGTTCCATGCCCCACAGCTCCGATACACTCCTGTTACAAGAGACGGTTAAGGAGTCAGCAAACTACGTCCAGCATTGACACAAAACAGAAATTGCTCCTACCTGTGGCAGCCCCATCTCTGTCGAGGTGTACAGGTGAAACGAGGCTTTGGGGTCTGAGCCAGCACAGCATGGCCTCCCCCGCCAGGGCCCTGGGGTGGGCTCAGGGCTGCCCCCTGCTCAAACGCATCCTGGAGGAGGCTCTAAGCCCAGCCTGGGCAAGCTCTCGCCCCGGGCAAGCTGCTGCCGCTGCCTCCTGGGCTGCCCTGCGATGCCTGGGCTGCCGGGGAGGGCGGATGGCAATCCCCACCTCAGGTCCACCGTGCCACTCACCCCAACCACAGAAACCTTCCACAGCCAACCCTGCTCGCAGCCAGGCCCTGCCCCTCAGTGCCCCTCCACAGCTCCTCCCCCTTCCAGAAGGTTCCCCAGGCCCCTCCCTCAGTGCCCCATGGCTCCGCCCCCTTCCAGAAGGTTCCCC
>VUYV01000059.1:0-30737 GCA_008711295.1 Anarhynchus alexandrinus | reverse complement strand
GCCTGCTCCCCCGGCCCCTCCCTCAGTGCCCCTCCACAGCTGCACCCCCTTTCCAGAATGCTCCCCAGGCCCCATCCCTCAGTGCCCCATGGCTCCGCCCCCTTCCAGAATGCTCCTCAGGCCCCTCCACAGCTCCACCCCTTCCAGAAGGTTCCGGGTGCCCAGTCCGCCTCCCCTGCTGGGCCAGGCCCTCCCCCGGCTGTCTATTTCCACTGCAGGCAGGGTGTCCCAGCCCAGCCCCGGCGCCATGCTGGGCTGAGCCGGTGGCTGTGCCGGCTCCAGCAGCGCAGAGGACGCTGTTCACGGTGAGCGCCGAGGGCTGCGCACGCCTGCCGGCATTGCGGTTGGGCAGACCTGAGGAGATCCCAGCCCAGAACTGCCACATAGAATCACAGAATGGTTTATGTTGGAAAGGACCTTGAAGATCATCGAGTTCCAACCCCCCTGCCATAGGCAGAGACACCTCCCACCAGCCCAGGCTGCCCAAGGCCACGTCCAGCCTGGCCTTGAACACCTCCAGGGATGGGGCCTCAACAACCTCTCTGGGCAACCTGGGACAGTGCCTCACCACCCTCACAGGGAAAAACTTCTTCCTCATGTTCAATCTAAACCTGCCCTCTTCCAGTTTGAAGCCATTCCCCCTCGTCCTATCATTCCATGCCCCCGTCAAAAGTCCTTCCCCAGCTCTCCTGTAGGCCCCCCATCAGGCAGCAGCGGGCAGGACTGAGTGGGTGTTCTTCACGCTTCACTGTAACCAAGAGAAGACGAAGAGGAAGGAAGCGTCCTCCATTGACACTGCTGGGGAAGGGGCTCTGGTGTTCCTCATGGGGTCAGGGCAGCGCCCACGGTTAATCCCTGGTGTGAAGGGCACGGCTGAGCAGGGGTAGGAGCAGGTTGTTGTGCTGGTGTTGGCCCTCGGGGCAGAAGAGACACAGGAGGTGGTAAGCGTGCCCTTTGCGCTAGGGCTGGAGCGGGAAGGGCCCCCTGAGATGCGCTCCGGCCGGCAGGCAGGCTGTCTCCCAACGGCTCCACCCCGTACGCGGTGGAGAGGAACACAGTTACACGCTTGTGTATACCAATATCCTTAAATTGGATTACAAGCATAAAATGAATACAAACAAGAGACTGGAACAGTGGCCAGGAAGCCGCACGCAGCACCCTGGGACAGATGGACAGGGGCTCGTCCCCACTCAACCTCCTCAAATAGCTGTTCAGCGGGGAACAGGGGGAGCCCCGAGGGGCTGTGGTGCACGCTTTGCAGCCATTCGCTGCAGCAGTAGGAACCCAAACAATGCCTACTTAGCTTTTGTAAACAAAAAGATGAATAATACATTAATCAGTAAAAAAATCATCTTAGTGCACAGAAAACATCATCCTATCTGGAAGGAAACAATAGAAATGAAAAGGGGGCTTGGAAAAGGAGCCCACCCTGACCATGTGCAAGCTGCCTTGGCTCATGGAGAACTGCATCTCAGGTGACGCGATACAGCGCTTTAGCCCTCAACGGCGTTATGCTGTAACGAAGCCAGAGTCCTCTCCAGCGTCATAACACCACAAATGTGCTGTGTCCTGGCAGGGCAACAGAAAAACTGAAGCTATCACCATGTGTTAATAGCAATGCACCTGAATTTTGGAAGAAATCTGAATGTGTATGTTTTCTTCTTCTACATCACCAGCATCTCTCCATTTGAGAGAAAAAAACTTAGCATCCAAACACTCATTTTATTTTTCAAGAAGAAAAAAAATCGAAACCTTTTGTTACCCAGTGCACCCCTGCAAGTGTGGGAAGCTTCAGCAGCGCATTGTAGAGTTTCATTATGCAAAGACGCCCGAGTGGGTTGTCCTGAAGGTGGTTGCAAAAGGCCACTTTGCAGAGTGGTCAGTGCACTTTAAGCAGCGGGTGGGATGGATATTTTCTTGGAATAATCCTCCTCTTATTACTCTACAAAACTGGCAGGAACTTCTTTTCCTTTGTATATAGCAAGTCAGCTTGACAATATTGAAGCCAACCTGGAAAGTTAGTTTGTTTTGCTCTGCCAAATCAGATCTTTCTGCTCTCAAAAATCAGGTAAAGCTAGAACGCATTGTAATGTTTATATTTTAGTTCTGTAACATTTTAATTTGAAGCATTCGATTTCAAAAGTTCTTAGACACCTGAAAAAGCTGCTTGGGTCAACTGGATCTTTCAGAACTGTTTTCATCAGTGCCTGGTAAATAAACTGAAATGTAAAAAATATGTACGTGGTCACTATGAAGTCAGTCTGTGCTGCCGTGTCCTGGTGGTGGCCGTGGCCGTGGCTGGGCAGATCACGGGCAGCTCGCACACCCCCTCCCGCAGTGCCAACCACAGGTCAGGGCCCAGATCAACGCTGCGAGGCAGATGCGGGAGAGCTGCTGTGGGCTCGGTGTCGCACCGCCGGCGTAACGCAAACCAGACACAGCTGACAAGCTGTGCAGGGCAAGAAACTCAGTATTTGTTTTGTCCACTTGCAAAAGGAAGAATGGGCTCGTAAGATGACACAGACTGGGACTTCGTATAATGGCAATCACTTAATTTCTCAGCACAGGCTTTTCTGGGAGATCGTAAAAAGTATGAGAGAACTGAACTATATGTGCACCTACCTCTGTCTTCAGGGAGCCTCCCTGTTGTCTAGAGTTCGGCCAGTCAGAGCTAGTATCAGTCTGGATGGTCTCAGCCTTAGAAAATGAGGCACTGGTCCTTCAAATGAGATAACGAGGTATCTCCTTGAAGTACATGCTTAAACTAGCCTCAGCTTACATAGTGTACGTGTGCGAGTGAGTTAGAATGCATGTTCTCATCTGGAAGTGACTAGAAGACAGTTGGTGATGCTGGAGGTCCTCGCATGGAAGCAGCTGCTGCAGAGGTTGGGAATCTTCAGCTCTCCAAGAGACTGCACGGTTTATCCCCTCTCTTTCAGGACATTTGATGGAACAGGATTGCCCCTTTGCCCTCAGTTCATTCACAGGCAAAGTAACTTGGTGTTAAGACAATTCCCAAAACTAAATGTCACGCTTCAGTGCTTCTGCGAATAGCTGCGGGAGTTGCAAAGGCATTTTCACAGTTGCACTATGGCCAAATATATTTCTGGGTTTTTTCCCTTCCTAGAGGATTAACAGACACTGGCCACAGATGGAGACTGGACATCTGATTGATGTGCCTTCCTCATGTTCTCAAAATGATACAAACTGCGTGAGCAGGAGTCAAAAACTAGTTTCTTTCTCTATCTAACCCCATCAAGGGTCATTACAGTTTTTTTCACATTCCCTTAAACATACATCTTGCTGGGATCTTCAAGACATGCCTCCCACAATCAGTTCTCTACTTTAACCGAGGACTGAATTATTAATGATTTAGTCTTCTGAGAGCTGAAACTATTTAGTATAAAAAGCACTGAGCTCAAAAGCTCAAAGCTGTCTGTGAAAATGCAGTGTCTCAGATTATCTGATGATCATTTCTGATTTAAATGACCAGGTCAGTGGAAGGTCTCAAGGCACACTATCTAGTTTGTGAATATAATTATCTCCAATTCTAATTAAGAAAGGCAAAACCTCTAGTACAAGATAATCAGGAGGCCACAGCGAGTCTAGACGCGCTATGCTGTACAACAGACCTCCCAACCTTAAATAAAGCTGATGTTCTCTTTCTGAAGGACATACACGTTTCTGTTTCGTAACAATAGATTTTAAGAAATTTTCCGCATAATAAGGCTAAAAGTACTTCCCCAGGCATCACAAGGAATTAACTCCTGCCTGTTTCTGAAAAGTCCTTTAGCTGGTAGCAGCTGTTTAGAGAGTTTGATATTCAGTGATGTGTTATCGAGGGCCAGGTTTGTAACGGCAGGCGTGAGTATCACACCAAGGCTGATTCAGGCAATGACTGCAGTATCTTCAGGTGACTGCAAGGCAAGCTGTTGAGTATACCACGTTTTGGTACGTCATGCAATACCTGCCAGCGCTTGCATGGCACAGCCTGTCTCACCTAGATGCCTGAGATCCTCTCAGCTCGTGCTCTTCTTTGGTAGGTGAGTTTGAACTGCCTCGGTAGCTGCATGTGAGCACGCCAACAGTAGGGTATGAAAACTGGGAAATTCAGAGAATCGGCCCACCCGCCCCTTGGATCAAACTATAGAAACGCTTCTCTCATGCCTGTTCCTCCTCTTAATGACTCGGGAAACATCTAGGCGGTTTTAAGAACATATGAAGTGAAAGCATTAAATACTTGATGGAAGGCTCAGCCCTTTCTGCTACGAAGTACACAGTTAGATGGCGACAATGGACACGCAGTGCATCCATTTGAACATTAGCCTCCACGGTCAGTCTCGTTGCTCTAATAGCACTGCTGCCTTTCTTCACATGGCTCTACCTACGCACCACAAGCGTGATCTGCAGCTCACCTCCTATTCTACGTCATACAGACTTTTCCTAATGCTGCAACCAGTATTAAAATGTTTTTCTTGTATGCCAAAAGCCTAATGTTGGAAGTCGTACTTGCCATGGTTACCATCAGTCGGCTCTGTCTCTGGTAACAGTATGGGAGTCCTTACAGTCACGGAGACTCGTGCATTCAGGGATGTCAAATAGTTGCCCTCAGGCACCAAGCCAGGCTCACCTGTACTCCCGCTGCATGCCCGAGGGATGTTTGTCCATCTGTTCTCAAAGGCCTCCGGTAATCAACAATAATACTGATTATTATGCCTAGAAATTTCTCCCAGTACTTCTGTGCCTTTACCATAAGGACAGCCTGAATCTTACTGGCTAGTTCATCATTACTTCTTGCCCTGTGTATCACCAATAAGAGATTATTCCCTTCCTCTTTCAAAAAGTCTGATAATATTTAAGACTTACATTTTCTTCTGTCTGCTCTTTTCTAGGCTGAACCACTCCGGTGTGCTCATTTTCGCACTGGTTAAACATTACAAACCTCAGTTCCCTCTTGCTGCTCTGCCCCGAGTTCCTTCCCATGGGCCCTGAGCTGGTTCCTGCGGGGCCCAAGCCAGCTGCAGCAGCCTGGGGAGCCCTTACTGTTCCTGGTAGAGCAGGGGGGTGATTTCATTCATCTCTCGGGCCATTTTTCTGGTAGTTGTCCCAGGACGATGTTTTGCTTTTCACACCAACATTATGACGTTGCTGACCTGAATTCAGGTTGTGATATATGGCAATTCCCAGGCTCCTTTCTGAAAATTGCTGTCCAGCCAGCAGCTCCCTGTCCTGTCTTTGTGCTTTTAAACAGTTCCTGCAAGGTGTAGAAATTGAATTTTCACCTATTGCATTGCATTTTTTCCAGACTGGTTATTTAGTTTCATTTTGAATTCTACCTTTGTTCTCCAATCTCCCTGGATTGCGCTTTGTCTGGTGCCAGCAGAGGGGGGCTGCTGGCATGCCAGAAAACAGGGCTGGAATTCCACACCGTCTCGATCCAGTCCAGTGCCCGCCAAGTCCAGCGGCAGTTAATTTGACAAGAACTGGATCAGTTGCCAATGGAAAAATACAAAAACAGGCCCTGAATATCATGTAAACAGAAGAGAGCAGCAGTTCATTTGTTATTTATCTACATACTATTCAATAAAAACCAAATGTTTTAGGATTTACAAAGCCCGAGTCCTAGGTTTTAGGATGCATTGCTTCCGGGTAACTTTCCCTGTCTGCCTTTCATTTTCTAAAGGACTTCTTTTGATGTATGTATTAGGATGCCTGTGTGACTGTTTGTTTGCTTTTTTAAAAAGGGAATTTAATGTAGTTTCAGAAATTTTATTTAGACACTAATGCTTCAGATCTTGGGACAGGGAGGGTGTACCACCACAATATTTTAAATTTAATAATTTATTTTTTACTACAAAACTTAAAAAATTGTCTTAACTCACTTAAAACCTTCCCAGATACATGTACATGCTTTGTCCCCAGCTCAGCACATCTCACAAATGAGCTTAACTCACTTTTTTGTCCACCATTGCATCACTAACTCTAGGAACAGTGTTTCCAAAACTGCTTAAATTCAAGGTGGCAACAAGCGGGCTGCAGAACAGGCAGCTGTCTGACCTTCCACTCTAAAAACTACTCGCTCAATTACAAACCATTTGAAAACTGGGAAATTGGTTTCACAATTCTTCCTAATGCTCTAATTAGCATTTCAAACTTCTGTTGTGGATAAAACGTGCACACTGTGTTTACAATATTGATATTAAAAAGAACTCATGCACATTTTAGTAATTAGAAATTTCACTTTAACTTCCAGGTTGTTCTGATCAACATCATTGTAAATTCTTCTGTCCTGTAAGACAAAGAAAATTGCCTTTAAAAAGGTGGCAGTGCAAACCAAGGAAAGCACGGATGGTGTATGATACTGTGCAAGTCACTTACGTCCATCAAGAGAAGACAATGTAAACCATTAGCGCACAACCCACTATCCAGCCAACTGCGAGGAGTATAGGTACAACGAGACGTGAAAGCGGGACTTGGGCTGAAAGAGAAAAGATGGTCTTTTTCAGAAAGGCCACATTACATTGACACTGAATTCACTAAATTAAACACATCAAACCCAAGATTATCACAAAGCAAAAAGATACCTGTGAGCTTAGGCCACATTATCTACGATTGCTATTTTTAGCATGGAGTCACTGTATCTTGGCAGGCCTCCCAACGAGAACACAGAGCAAAAGCCCAAAGACATTTCCCTGCTATGGTCTCTGCAATCAGATAGGTACAAGGCTTAGCGCTTCCAAAAGCAGCAGGGTACAGGGAGGAGACGGGCATGGTTCTGTCCTTGGTCTCCATAGGTCATCAGGAGAACATCTGTACTGGACTTTATTGACAGCAGCTGTCCCGGCAGATTCAGGATTCAATCCCTGACACGTACAGCACCTTCTAGAAGCCTCATTAGGTTGGCAACAGTAAATCAAAAATACAGTGAATATTAACATTGCGCCCATTTAAGCTCAGCGGGGCTGGGGCTGCAGCAAGGGGACGTTCTGCAAGCTCCCACTCCCCAAAGGGCTGTTCGCCAGCGGCTGCGCGTCAGGGATTCACAGCTCACCTCTGTGCTTTCTGCGCACGGTGCCCCACTTAGCCCGCCCCTCTCCTGCCTCTACAGCCATAGGGGGTAGTTGAGGTTGATGTAATTTTCCACTGCAAGGGTGGTCCCTGCTTTCAAGTAAGAAAATAACAAGAGTTTCCACTGTGAAGGTACCACCTGCCTGGCTGAGTTGGGCCAGGCGCAAATGTGTGACGTCTTGCCTGTATTGCCCACTAGCACCAGAACAAGCTAAAAAATTACATGGAGACGTGGAGTCCAACGCTGACGATGGTTCTTCAAGGCGCTTGCAGAAAGCAGGACTAGCACTTCATATAAATACATTTCTGTACAGCATCAGAATTTCAAAGACCCTTCTATCAGGTTCCTGCAAATAGCAGACGCTTGCCAGGAAGCAGCATATCAACCTTTGAGATCATATTACTTACCAATATATTACAACATTTTAAAGCACACCTTTCTGAGGTTAAAAGATTTCCAGGTTTTTGAAGGGCTTAATAAATAATGTAAAACTATTCACAACACCTTGCACAGTTTAGATCAAGCAGACAGGCTTCAGAGGGATGCTTAATAATTCAAGGTTTTCCACATTGCTCTTTTAAAGCTATGCAGAACACAAACATGTCTCACCATGATACTGCATGGTGTCTCTACCGAGAGCGAGAGAGAGAACAGCTAGATAGAAACTCTGCATGTGCTACCATAAAAATGTTAAACAGATAAGCAATCACACAGCAAGAAGCCAAATCCTGCTCTGAAACTGGGTGTCCTTTTGCCCCAGGGGAGTCCCGTACCTGTTTCATTTAAAGACTGTTTTTCCTTTGACCCTTTGTAAGGCAAAGCTACTTCTGTTGGGAATCATTTCTCTTTACTTGCCATTTTTTCTAAAGTTCCCATTACAAATAAAGGGCTGGATCCCACTGGGGTACATGGAAGAGTTCTGACAGAGCTCTGCTGAGTTGCCATTGTGCCTACTGGATATGGTGGTTTGTTACAGGAGATCCAGTCGAAATGCAGTCAGATAAGACAGGCGGGCGAGTCCTGATGGGTCAGCAGGAGCGCTGTGCCCAGCATTTCTCATGAGGCAGCATGCAGCTGGCTCCGAGGGATAGAGTTTCATGGAAGCCATTGGGAGTACTTGTGTTTCATAGTTTAAGAACAGAAATGACCATGAGATCATTTGCTCTGATCTCCTATAAGTCACAGGACAGATACCCCAAGACTTGAGTTAGAGTAAAGCAACTGCTTGGGACACTATATTTTATGCCACGAGCAGGAGAGACTGAAGCGCGAGATACGCACAGGGCTCGGGCTTGGCCGGGTGTGACGTTTGAGCAGGTAACCCCTTCGTAAAGCCTCAGAAGAAGGTGACAAACTCCAAGGTCCCAATATTTGGTCCAGGGGAAAACTACGCTGACTCTAAACCTGAGAATCTGTATTACCCTCGCCACGGAGCAAGGCTGTGCGCACCCACAGCCAGAGAGCATCTGCACTCTCCGCTTTCCAGCCCGAGGCGGAGCTGGGGTCCGGAGGGACTAGCAGCAGAGGAACAAAGTACTTCTAAGCAACTGTGTTTTGGAAAGAAAACTCTTTACTGACGCCTGCAGGTAGCCAGCTCAAACCCTAAACCAGGCGGTTTCACTATAATCACCATTTAAATGACTGCACATGAAAGCAGAACACTGAGGGAAATGTGGGTTATTGCAGTCACAAGTACTGCTTTCAAACAGAGCACGGAAACAAAGCCTGGCTTCTGGGGTCTGAGCCAGAGCCTGCTGAAGTAAAAAGGCCAATTCTGGATGGCAGTGAGAATAAATAAAGGAGTCTTACTGTGACCTGTGTATGTGAACTGGCGTTCTAGCTACAAATTACTTTATTTTTCCCCCCATTATAGTGACTTTTCTCGACTTCAAACATGAATTTATCTCAAAATAAACAGAGAGAGGCTGGTCAGGGCAGCAAACACCCAGCACGCCTGCTGTGCTACAGCAGGGTTCCTCCGCATGTGATAAACAGACTCCCGAGCTCTGCGCTTCCACAGGTCGGAACCCCTGGGAAGGGCCCACCATGGGACGCCCGAGTACCACAGTGAAGCCAGGGAACCCCCAGCTATAGGAAACAGCAGCACAGGCTTCCAAGCTAAATACAGCCTAAATATACTGATAAACTTCATCTGATTGCTATCTTTTCTTTCTGGGGTTTACCTTTTATCCAGAACCAGGAGTTGGCTTGGGTTTGCTGTCTGTAGTTGGTCAAAACTCCTACCAGCTACCATGAGCAAAATGATGCCTGTGGTCTCACTGAGCTGCCTTCACGCCTCAAATATCTGAGCCTAACACTGACAAAGGCGCTCCGAGATACCAGGAGGAAAAACTCCCACTGACTTTGAACGGGCAGAGGCTCGGCAGGTAAAGAAGGGAATGTTTCCCTGGCCGAGCCTGTCAAGCTGGAACTCGCAGTCTTATGTTCCCTACTCCAAAACGCCTCAGAACTTCACATAAGTTTTTTTTGTATTGTATCTCATATGGGCTACACACGCACACACACAACCACACCACTAACCCGTCACTGGGATAGTGAGTCCAGCAGACTAGGAGGGAATGCGTGGGCATGGCCAGAGGACCGTGTCTCCTGCATGCCTCCCAGCTGCCAGCCCCAACAGACAAGTTCTTCCTTGTTCCTCAAGTGCTGCCAACAGAGGCTGTGGCGCTCCGAAAACTAATTTAACCACAGAACTGATGTGGACAGGCTTCGGGTTGATGGCATTTGCCAGCTTCATATTTAAAACTCCTGTGAGCCCTGCAGTGACTCCTTTCAGCGAGGTTGCCCAACCGCTTCTAACCTGGGGTCGGGGCGGAGGCGTGCGCGGGCAGGAGGCAGCCAAGCCCAGCTGCCCGGGCGTCGCAGCTCCCGCTGCTCCCGGCGCCAGCCTGCTCCGTCTGAGTGATTATGGACACATTGCTTTTTTTTTTAAAAAAAAAAAAACCAACAACAAACCAAACCAAACCAAACAACCAAAAACTTTAAACACAACTAACAATACATATCCTACCAATGCAAAATGTGGCTAAGTACTAATTCCTAGTGGAATACCACTATCTGTATAATTTTTGTGGATATCAATCAAAAATAAAATTAAGAAACAGCATTCAGGATGCCATTGTATCTGAGTTTAGTAGAATTGCACTATCCTTCTTAGATACCAGTGGTAATGGTGCAAAAAAAGGGAGCTAAAAGTCTTTAAAAACTTTTAATATAGCTGTGAGATGTAGAAAAAAGTTACTTTTACAAGGAAAAGTACTACCTGAATAACTGTGTACACAGCTAACACTATATTTAAAATTATAGTCATTTTACTATCCAAACCTCTTACAGTGAAGTAATAGAAAATGACAATGAATATAAAATACATATTTATAAAATGCCTTTTCTCCTTGGAGAAAGGGGAAATGTGCTTATAATGAAAAGGTCATTATTAAAATTTCATTTTGCTCTGCCACTTGGGTTTGTGGGGATAAAATCTAAATTATATGTTCACCTAGCATTGCACTCACATTTCAGCTACACAGACAGTATATTTAAAACACTATCAAACACAACTCATTTTATATGGTTCCTTTTAATTATGTTAGTCAACTTAAAATCACAACTACAAAGAAACTAAAGAAAACCAAACTGGGAGGATACAGAAGCACGGGAGGAACCCAAGCTACTTTAAACTCCGTGCTGTTAATAGAATTAGCTTTTAAACTGAGTACACTTTCTTACTGAAAAATAAAATCTATGGTGTATCCTACAAGAATACAAATAGCTGAGTATTTTCACGTAACATTGCTCAGATTTCTGAACTTAGAGAATAGACGTTACATTCACATTTAGCTGTGCATCTTACCTGGTTCTGCCATTCCCCCCTCGGTTGGTTTTATTGGCAAGTTTTAAGGTTTGCCTCTGCAGTTGTTCTTGTGAGCCTTGGGATGCTTTAAATAGAGCAATATTTGGAATGTGCTGCAGCTGCCTTGCTCACTGATGCCAGTTTTTGGCTATATGCATCCAATTGTCTAAAAAGGCAGGAGTTCAAGGGATCCAAGGTTACCTCTTCCTGCAACCGCACATCTGTTTCAGAGAAAACGGAATAAAGAGGGGTCGTTTTTTGAAGAGGGAAAGAAACAAGGGCAAAACCTGAAATTGCTTTATGGTCTCTTTACAGCCATGAAATGCCACATGATAAGTTCATATAATATTTATGTGCATCCACATATTCAGAGTATGACGGGGATCCAGTTCGTTCTTAGCCTCCCACGGCTCCTCTCGTCCTTCTCCTATCAAAAACCCAAGCCAAGTCCTATGCAGTAATACTTGTGTATGTATTTCTATAGTTATTAGTTACTTGCCAGGCATCACCAGCTATCTTGTACTCCACAAAGCACAGACGTATGTTTGGTGTCTTCCCTCCGAAAGGTTACAGCGTACACTTGCAGGTTTTCATCACTCCTGTGGGTAGTGAGTAACAAAATTCAAGGGAGGAACATTCCTAAAATAGCCTGAGAATGATTTTGTCCTAAATAGGACAAATTCAGAAGAGAAAAAACATGGCGACGAGTACCAAATCAGAGCCAAAAGGACAAACTGCACACTAGCTTGTGTCACATAAAAGGGGAGCGCCACATAAAGATCCCTTGGAGTGATCCTGGCCACAGTTTTTGACCAGTGAGCATAAGAGATCCCCTCAAAGTTGACTGGGGAAATGAAGTCCTGTACAGAACATTCAGAGGAACACACAGGTGCAAAAAGCCCCGAACCAAATGCTTTTTTTGAGACATAGGGAGGACACTTCATCTAACGTTCAGCAAGTTTATACATAATCCCATCTCAGAGCTGTGCCTAGATACGAAATGAAATGAGGATTCTTCCTGTGTGTTTCTGAAATGGAAAAGGACACAAACTGCTGTCAAAAGCCATTCCACGTCGCAGGTGCACAGGATGTTTTGAAGTGATCTAATCTGGATGTTTGTGTAGTTTGGAGGAATTGGTCGTGGGCTCCCAGAAGACAAGACAGTGCTCAGAAACACATTATGCAGATTTTCTAAAAGAGATTATCCCTTTCTTATGTGCTCGTTGATTAAAGATTAAATAATTTACATTAAAAAAATAAATTTCAATTATCACCTTTCTTCAGAATTGCTTCCTCTCTTCCTGTGGCTGTGGAGATCACATCTTCCTTGGAGCTATCGTATCAGACAGCCAGAAGGAAAGGAATTAAGCCAAAGTTAGACTCTAGAGTACCAGGCAGAAAAAATACTGGCTTTTCATACCAGCACCATCTAACTTGTTCTAAAGCAGGTTCATAACTCAAGTATTTAATTTTGGAAGGACTAGAACTGGTTAGGGTGGAAGTGTAATCCCAGTCCCTCCCAAGGAAGGGTCTGTTCCCAAGCACAGGAGCTGCTTTTCCAGGGATCCCTTTTCAGTTCTCTGCCCGCTCCCCAATCCCCGGAACTGCAGCGCCGGAGCAGAACGGTGCAGAGAGGTCCAACGCTACACCTGCGAAACAGTTGGGAGAGACAGCCTGCACCATACCCGTAGGAAACGCAATTAAATGCCTGGTTATTTTCACAGAAATAGCATTTTTTTGTCCTAGATGCAAGAATGGAAACTATGGGCCCCAGGCTACACATGACTTGTGTCCATCTGCAGAGTACTTTCATCTGGAATGAGCAACAACAACAAAAAAGAATGGCAGCGAAATATTTCAAATACAATTATTTGTATTGCTGTGATCAGTATCTTAGAAACCACGCTAACATACAAAATGTGACTGAGCAGCATTCAATGCTGGCAAAACTTTACTGAAGACAGTTGTTTTACATCAGTGATGAATTTAGCTTTGTATAGATCGGTTTCACTGCATACTATAAACAGTCCCCATTTTTTTGGTCTTTTGAGTTTGGCATGAATTCTAAGATGATGATTACAGAAAAATAACTGAGGCCAAGTCCTGTCACCTAAGGAAGTTTTCATCAATTTCTGCAATCAATGTCTTGACCAACGGGTTCCTCCGTCAGTTTGTGCTCACTGTCTCTTGGGTTCTTGTGTTTCTGTTTGTACAATAAGATACTTCAAAGCAGGTACTTTGAGGCATTATTTCCAGTTCTGCAGGTGCAAAAGAAACATTGAGCTTTATTGTCTGCCCACGAACACCAGGTCCACACCAGTAAGTCTCTGCTGACAGCAGGGACTCTGCTGCCTGAAGGATCAGACTCCCACTTCCTCTAGTAGGAGCACAGGACTTAAAGGATATTTTGGAACCTGAAAGTCCTGTCTACCAATTAACAGCAATCATGTGATAACATCTTTTCATAAATTTTAACATCGTCTTAAAAGCAGCAGAATTTCTGGGACGTGCTACGTTCTAGAATTCCCCGCTGGCGGTTTCCCAGCGCTTGTGGCAGCACTTGCAGTATCTCCAGACCTGCACGTATTCCACAGCAAAGGCCCAACGAGTCCCCTCAAAGGATCATGTTCATGTGCCCAGGGAAATTAGCCAAAGGACTTCCACTGGTTTTGAGAGATGGGTTTGACCAAACAGGTACGCTAATATAATAACTGAAACAGCAAGTTCTCTGAGTACTGAAGTTCCATGGTACTGGACATGCCTACTGTGTCTCACTGCTGGCTTTTGCCAGTCCTCTGCATGCTTCAGCAAAACAGTTCTCCTTAAAAAATGCTTGCCTTTCCCCAAGCGCCACATAAGGGAAGTGATTTCATTACTGCTTATCCAAAATGGATATGCTCATAAAATAAAATTCAGGGCTATATAACATCTTATCGTGCCATGTACAATTCAGTGCGGCATGTCATTTTGAGACACGAGAATAAAATGGGAGCTTTACATTCGCTGTCTAGCTTTGCTATAGAGCAGACTTTTTGGGTAGGATCCAATTTGTTGAAAAAAGAAATATGATTCTGTTCTCTGTGTAATAGATTTATTGAAAAAACCCCAACTCTCTGATACAATAACTTCACTGGCCGCATAGCTGTTCCCGTAAGAATCCTATCTGTTTTGGTTCTGCTAATTATATATATACATCTGATCTAATGGAAATAATTTCTACCAGGAACCGTGTATTCCTAACAAGACAATCTGACCTTCACAGATTGGGATCTTTCCAGACCTAGTTGCCTTAAGCAAGGACAGAGAGTCACTGCTGTTCACAACAGTTTTGCTAACTACTACCCTAAGTTAGCCGCAAGCACAGGAAGCATTGTTCTGCAAGTCTGAAGCATGAGGTTAAGGATATAAAAGTTGTAACTGCAGCAAAGAATAGCGTAACAATATAGACATTATTTTAAACAACACATCTTCTGTTTGGAACGGAGGAATGAACTGCAGACATAAATTCTACAATAGATCGCAGTCCAACAGGCACACAAAAGCAGGGGGACACTTTCAAAATATAAAAAACAAGGAGAGTACACGATGCTTAAGAAAAGCTCAAGAGAGCGATTTGTGGCAAAAAGCGTCTACTTTTTTGCCTGCTGAAGAACAATATACAAGAAAAACAATTCCCTCATTTTTATTGGTGTTTCAAATTACATTAGAATTTGTGTATGTTTTCTCCTCTGTGTTTGTGCTGGGATGATGAAACACTCAATATTCAGAGTTCGACGCGGATGGTTAGCTGTGCTCTGAAATGAGATCTCTGTTTTAGCCTTCAGTTCACTGAGGTACTCCAACAGATTTGTCTCACTTAAAGCCGTCTTTTGAGCAGCCTCCTTGACTTCAGCCCCATTAACTGCTCCAAGCTAGGAATGCACTTTAAATGCTTTAAATGCCTTCTGTACTTTAAGTGAACTAGGGCCAAAATTAGGAGGAGGAACTGAGTAAGCCAGCAGGGCGGCAAGTCTTTCCTGAAGAGAAAGCAATTTTAAGGGGAAAAACAGTACCGATGTTTTAGAAAATATTAAATTCTCATCTTCAGATCCACGTGGACCTTGCCAAATGGATAAAACCAAAAAAAGGCGAGGCTGCCGTTGGACTCCCTGGCTGGCAGTTATGAATGCCGCCGTTCACAAACTCCTGCTGTTCCCCAGCGTGGCCGCACACGCCGCTGGCTGCGGGGAGCGGCGAGAACCCTCTGCAGGCTGCTGGACTGCTTTTGTGCCAAAGCTTTGGTGAAGGGTTGGGAGGAACAATGTCCCTAGCTGTGTTCAAAAGCATCCCACCTCATATTACAGAGTGCATTATTCCACCGATGGCTATCTCTTGGCTATTCCTCCACTCATACAAAGGAGTCTGCCACGGTTTGAAAGACTTGACGCCAGCCTTGTCTAACCCATTTAACTGCTTCTGCACTAAAATTGCCAGGGAAGACCTGGGGAGCTGTCGGTGCTGCCGCCTTCGCCGCAGGAAACACAGGACCCGCAGCATCTGCCCTCGAGCACGGAGGGGACGACAGCTGAGTGCTCATGGAAAGGTAACGGCCAAGGGGGCAATTAAAGCCAGAGTCCAGTCCTAAAGAAAACAAGCAAAAGCAAGCCAACACTAGTAGAAATGTATTTGTACAGTTCTCTAACAGGCAGACTGGTTATATGGGAGCTTTCCAGCCGGCTAACCTAACAGCGGGGCCACAATGCCAACATACGTTGCCACAACGCGTTGTTGGTAATGTATTTCCTGTAATAACAATGGGCACAGCTCTAACACCAGAAACCACAGCATCTCCCCATCCCTCAGCCCGCCCGCTGTCCTGCGTTTGTAGACGGGGGGGTGTTACGGTGAGCAGAAGTACAGGCGGTGCTCGTTCGGAGATCAGAGCCATAGACAAACATCTCGGCTTCATGAGCTTCGGGTTTCCTCCCCCCGAGTTGGTGCCGCTTCCTTAGACAATATGTTAGGGAAAGATTTAGCTATAGACAATCATGTATCACCTCAGTAAGAGGCAAACTCTTCCCCTTTTGTACCAGAGACAGGATTTCTTCCTAGCACAGTCCCCTCTGAGCAATGCCGGGAATACAACAGAGAAAGCAAATACCAAGTGCTGGGTAACAACAACACGGAAGCATTTGCTCTGCCACTTCTGCTGAATTTGGGTGATTTAGTGGCTGATGTTTGGGAAGCAACTGTCAGAACACCTCATTAAAATACCACCCATTTCGCAAAGAAAATTGGCAATATTTATTGTTTAAATAGCTAATATGTTTAGAGTTAATATGTTTAGAGTACATTCTAATCTTCACAATTTCACCAGTACCTAGATAGCAAATATCACAATGTCAAATTTGTATTTTTGTTCTCCATACTTCTAACATCTGTGAGTCCACGTGCAGCATTCTGTACACTGGCAAAGAAATGCTTTCAGTTTTACAAATCCTACAGAATTCGTATAAATAACTGTAGGCTACGCTGCTTTATATGGGATTAGAGGGACATATCAACTCATCTTCACAAAAGGAATGCTCCAAGTAATTACAGCTTTGTAATATTGGTACTATTTTTTAAAAAATCACATTTCTTTCTTTCAATTGAGCTTTTTCCTTTAAAAAAACCCTGATTTACTAGCAAATCAAAAGCCAGGTTTATATGCCTTGAATTGTTGTATTACTTTGCCATACTCTCTTGTGACCTGCAGACTAACCTGTGAGAAAGTATCAGATTACTGCACTCACAAACTAGATATATGTGGAAAAATTGTCTAATGAGATGCATTTTATTAGTCACATCAATCTTAGCATTTGAAAGCTCCCTTAAAAATTACTGGAGATTACTTCCACTCACATTCACATCATGAAAATAAGGACTGATTGTTGATTTATTTGATAACTATGCAACTGAAGACCTGAAAAATTCCATTTATTAAGCTACTAAATATTTAATTCCTAGGGCTCAGGGTATACACTTCATTTCTCTTGGCAGAGCACTTCAGCTGAATGCTGAGATATCTGATAAAAAAAGCTGTAAATATAATGGAGAAATGGCAGTTCAGTGTAGACATCTACATGTGCAATGTCATTTCTGGATTAGTTCCCCACTGGCGTCTAAAAATAATGTCGATAACGATGTGGGTTTTGTCTTTGTATAGTTTCATTTCAGTGGCTGCTGAGTGATTGGTAAATACCTTTCTAGCTGGCACAGCGATAATTGCTGGGAATAAATCTGCCTGACACATAATTTATGAGAAATTCTCTCAGCTGGATTTCTTAGTACCGAGCGTCAGACAACTGGAAGGCGAGCTGCACCACTAAACCACGGCGCGCGAGGCCATGCCAGATCTCAAAGCTGCCACTTTAGTGGCCGAAGTCTCAGCGAGCTCCGTAGCCTGACCTGTTCCGCACAGCCTGCCCAGACCACGGACAACCGCCCACCCCGCAGGGATGGCAGCAGGGGAACAAAGAGCCCAGCACGCTTAACCGCAGATATTTGGAGAGAGAAAGCAGCTCTGGAGCCCTCTCTGACCAGGCGCTGCGCACCTTCGCCGGCCGCTGAACTGAAGGGCACGCAGGACACTAAACACCTCCCAGGAATAGCTCAGCAACCAAAGCTGCCCAGCTCAGGGTCAGCGATAGGCCAAGTTTCACGTACTTCATATCAAAACTTCACTGAATTTCTTCCTCTCCAGTGATTAGGATTCAGGAAGAAAACCCAACCCATCATACACCATAAATCACCATGGGATTTATGACTTGGGAGATGTCAGCTTTCTGGAGGATGCATTTTATGATTTATACATTAGCGTAACCTGTTGGTGTGGCTTTTACTGTGACAGCTGAAGAAAAATTGGCATTTTCCTCATAATTTAAAGGCATTTAAAGTGTTGCTCAGACTTCCACCGAATGTTAACTTTTCAACCAAGCTGCTAAGCCCAAGTTTAAATTCCAGCTTTATCACGTTACTTCTTCCATGTGATTTTTCTGCTACCACAAAACCATGAAGTTAATAATTACTCCATTCTATCTCTTTGGATAAGAAACCGTAACCTGTAGTGCGCCCCATATGCAGCAAACAGTTTAAGGAAGAGGCCTCGGTGCAGGCGCGGGGAGGCGTGTTCGGCAGTGGCCAGGTGCCAGAGGCATAACCTCTGCCATGGCTCCATTCTGCTGGCAAAAAGCTGAGGAGCCCCAGGCCACCCCCACCACACGGGCAGAGCTGCAGTGGTTTGCAGCAGTTGTGGCCATGACCTGTCTTCAAGCAGCCAACTTTTGAGGCTGTCCCTGCATGACATCCTTGTCTCTAAATTGGAGACACATGGATTTGATGGAAGGACCACTCGGTGGATAAGGAATTCCCCGTATGGCCACAAGAGATACGTTTTTACCATTTCAGACTCAAACAGGCAGGAAGAGTGTCCTTCAGAGGGTGGATGAGGTAGGGAGGCAGCAGCGCAGGAGGCCAGGAGCAAGGTGGGACGCTCCAACAATGGGTACCTAAGGGGATCGCTATTCTCGATTTGATGGGTTTTACCGTGATGCCCTGATACGTGATACCGTACCCAGACACAGAGATGGAAACAGCTGGATATTAAATTACACTTTTGGTTGTTCCCTTGTTCTAACTCCTGAAAAACAAATAACAGAACTGCTCAGCTGGGATGTGTGTTCCAGTTCTTGGTTCAGCCCTGAATTTCCCGGTTGAAAACAACTTACTAGACTGAAGATACTGCATTCAAAAACAAACGCTGGCTTGTATGATTTCAGCTCATGTGCTGAGCAAAGTCATACACAGGCTGAAAACATTTTTATTTGATTTTACTGTGTCCTCTGAAAGAACATTAGATCATGCCAGCAAGGAATACAATGACAAAACACAAACTGGCTAAAGAAAAAAGGATATATTCATTAACATAAATTGTGAAAGACTTTCTAAGATGCTTTGTTTATCTAAGATTTAAATAATTTATTTCTTGATCTGATCATTCCAGTTAACCATAAACACTGGATAAAGTGGAGCAAGATGATTTCAATTGTCCTCTTTAGAGCAAAAGGAAGGATTTCTTCAGAATCTTTTCTTATACATTTCCCCATATATTAGAAAACTACAACACAGCTGAATATCAGCCAGCCCTGGAATTTGTGCCCTGAAGTCACCCATCCTAACCCGCACCTTCCCCAGCAGAAATACCCAGCGATATCTCACTCCTATCTGTACGTTTGAGGACTCCCTTTTCTCAAAAACCGGGGAAAGCAAGCCTGCGCAAGGTTGGCAGGCAGAGAAAGGGGGCAAAATTCAAGACCAGAAGAAAACAACTTCTGATAAAGCAAAACCAGACTAAGGTCAGCAGAGACACACCAAACTGTACCAGCTGAGCCCCAGCTGTCAGGAAACGGCGTTTATATGAGCGGTAGAGAGCTCTGCAAACTTACCGCTTGGGAACGCGAGCTGAATCCGCATGATCTCGATGCAAGATTTGGCACTGTCCTCCTGGAGGGACGGGTTCAGCGTTCCACTGCGCTTTGCAGACAACTAGTCAAGTCATTTTCTCTCTCCTCTTCCAGGTGACTCTGGCATAAGTTTGCCTGGACTCTATACCTCTGTGGAGATGACCCCTCCTTTTGCAGTCCCTCTACTTGTAGGAGAACATGAGATGGATCTTTGTTTCTTTCCTTGTCTCTAGCTTATATTTCCCTTTTTAAATGAATCTTCTGTGCTGGGGAAAATACGCATATTAAAAATTACCAGAACAAATCACATACTTCAACAAAGCTTTGCAAGCCTTAAAAAGCCATTAAAATGTTACCAAGTTTTATCCAACCAGAAATAAAGTTCTCAAAAACATCCAAAAATTGGCACTTCTATGCAAAGATTTTTAAAAAGTATCTTATTTGTAAGAAGATAGCCAGCTTTACTAGCTAGATATGCACTGTGAACACCAAGTCCTTAAAGAAAAGGTAGTGTGAAGAAGAGCAGCTCCTACAGTTGTGCTGCAGTACCCTCTTGCGACAGACGGGGCAACTTCAGATTGAGAGGGACCCCAGAGGATGCTCTGCTGCATCAGTCAGCCGAGGCACTGGAGCTATAGCACAAAAAACGTGTGGGTTTTTTTTTAAGAAACTAAATGTGCTGTACTTAAAACTTTTCTCGGGAAAGATATATTTAGTGTTTGGGGGCTTTGAAAAAGCTGAGTGTTCCCTCACTCTGGGGTGTCTCTGCCCCTGTTCAAATGAATCCGACTACAGTTCCAGGAAACCAAGCAGGGCACCTGAACCTCACTGCCCCCAGCCTGGCGTACCTGCGTGCACAAACCCAGGATGCTCAAAAGTGAGCGAGCGCAGGCATTTTGGCTACCGTTCAGATCACTTGAGTGACTTGGAGTAAGATCTACAGGTAGAAACACAGATCTTGGTGTTTGCTTGACCCTTCTCATTTCTGCAGGTTCTCACTGAGAACATACTTTGCACCAGACTGAGCTCCCAGAATTTGTTGGGTTTTGCTTTCAGAATCCAGTTCTGTTATAGAGTCACAAAACCAGGGCTCAACACTGTCTGCTTAGGCTCCTCTGTTCCACAACAGCCACAGATCGCACGCTCTAGTTAAATCTGGCCACTGCAACAGGGTCAGGCTGTTTCCTAAGCAGGAGCCACACACCCGCCTATATCACCTCACCTCACTTTGCCCGTGGTACAAAAAATTCGTGATATTTGTTACTTCTCACGTTAGACTGAACTGTTGTGATCACAGCAAGTCATCCAACTTCTCCAGGACTTCAGGAGTCAGGTCCCACTACCCAAAACCTTCTCTCCTGCCTGAGTCACCCTGGGACGGCTGCATCAGCCTGTGCGCTCCCGCTCGGGGCTGGGGTGGGTGGTGGCCAGCAGATGGCAACCCCTTCCTGCAGTCCCGCAGCCAGGCCCGCCGCCTGTCTCAGCTGTACAGTGTCTGAAAAAAATAGATCCGAATGATAAGAAAAATTAATACAAATTAAGTAGTTCTATAATGAATTATATTACATATTATTTACATAGGAGAAATATCATTTTGTCCTGGATTTTTTGGACAAAAAGCTCACCTCTTAGGATACAGAGCCTACAGAAGGAAAATAAAGAGCCGGTTCTCCCTTCCTCTCTCACTGCCTATACACACAGATATACACTCTTAGCAAAGTTTTGGTTTTTAAACACTTGAGGAATGGTTCCTCTTCCGTTCTCTCAATGATATATCGTTGTCACAGATATGAGAAAATTATTTAAAACAAGCACCACATGAAAAAAAGGTCCCAATTTAATAAACATTTGGAAGACAGCTCTTTCTGCAACAGCCCTGGACAATGTTTCCATGATCTACATTTCTGTTACACCACTTCTCTAACCCCCTCCTCTGTTTTTACGGAGCAAAGAATAAACGGCAGAACTCACCTGCCCTTCCTCAAAGAATCAGCATGCTTTGTAACACACCCCAAGTGACAAAGGATGTCACAAGTAAAATTTTGCCAAAATTGGTCTTATTTTTACTATTTTTAGTCCATTTATGTATGCTTTTCTACTAGCACATTCAGAGCAAACATTGCACATGGTCGTACACGCGGGATACACACAACGAGAGCATTTCGCATGCTTTCATTGCAACGCCAACCTTTTAACGATCAACTTCATAAAACTAAGTTACCTCTGCGTTAAGATAACCAATTAGTAATTGCTTCAGCCAACGGCGGCTTAAGTCACCCACTGCGCTGAGCGGGGGCTGGACACGTTCTGCTTGCTGAGCTCCAGCCCTGCCTGCAGCAACCCGGGGCTCCTCTGCCGCAGCCTTCGCCCCAGCACCCCGCTCGCTGGGGCAGCAAGGTCCTGCACAGGACTACGCTTTGGTGAGGGAACTAGAGTCAAATACGCTTCTCCTACAAAAAAAAAAAATTACATTTTTTTAATAGGTTATTCTACTTTGTTCTATACATTTATATACAATCAACTACATATTCATGCTGCTGCTGAAAGCTGTAGCAGCGGCACAGTCTAGGGAAGTGGAGTAATTTGGCTTTACCTTGCCAGTGAAGGCAGATCGGTTTATAAAATCATCATCCAAAATATAAAAGGCCAATGGTAATTTTTGCAAGGCCTTACTTGCGCACAGAAACTCACCACTTTAATTACTCTAAGTTAATTGCTGTAAAATGGAGACATTCTTAGTTCAGTAAAAGCCTTTTCTCAGATTCAGTTTATTCTCATTTCATTTATCCTAAACTGAAATAAGCTATCTTTAAACCTCATAAAGAGCATGTTATCTTGTGTAATGGTTTAAGTCCTTTAAAATTATGCTGCAAGTAAAAGGGCACACAGATAATTCCAAGGCTAGGACAGAGAGAAAAAAAGATACTTTTGAAGATTTTTAAAGGGGAATAATCTCTAAGAATAGGCTTTTAATAAGTTATCTTGAAGTTTAAATTTAAAGCAAAATCAGTGGAGAGATTGCATGTGGGCTGTATTCAATGTGTGTAAGAAAACAGCCCTTCCGGGGGTATAACGATCTCTGCTAGATTATATTATTGGCAGATAACAAGAAGTTCACGTTTTGCGACTGTATTTTTATCTGAGCACCAGTGACTTTGCTCATTCAGGAGATGCTCTGAACTAGCCATAACTTTTTCTAGGTTACAAAATCACCAAATGTGTTGAAGTCAAAATATTTCATGTGGTACAAGAACAATTAGAAGCATCCCCAACTGCCAGCAATAGTTTACAACATACTAAACCCCCCCCAAAAGCACAAATTCACTTACTTTTCCTCTCCAGAGAAACTGATGCTGCTGAAAACTGACTCAAGTATGTTCTGTGAATACTAATATTATCATCTATCCCGCAAATAAGTTACTCATGCAAAATGATAATTGTGAAGTCCCAATGATTATTTTTATAAGAGCATATGCGTGGGAAGGAAATAGAGGAAATAGGAAAAGTCTGAAAAATTCAAAAATTTTTTGAAATTAAACTAAGTGGACCTGATTATTTTTTTTCCTGGTAGCTATTTCTAAACAAGCAACTCCAAGTTTAAATGCTGTCAAGTGTCAAAGGATGTTTTCTTCCAAATGAATGCTAATTAAATTAGTAGCATAGGTAATTACATTGACTTTAAATTCTGTATATATTATGAGAGATCCAAGCCGAGACGATTAATATTCAGTGTCATGTGTTATCCTTTTTCTTTTTGCATCGATGTATTACCATATATTTCTTAATTGTGTGAAGTCATTACATTAAGGATCTCTAATGGACTGATCATTTCCTTGATCAATCTTCCTGCAGCTCCTTTGGCCCTGAGCTACTGACTGTGGACCTCATGGCACCAGGTCCTCCTGCGTCTAATGACGACCAGTGGCCGCGTCCCGTAACATCGCATTGTACAGCACTGAGGAGGGTAGGAGGAGTCTGCACGTCAATGCAGGATTTGGGAATACGGCTCTGTATACTTTTAAAATAAGCTCAGGTGAATTAAGTATGATCCCGGAGACTTCCCACTAAAGTAGTGCCCTTCACAGGCAGCTTAAATTAATCTTTGGATGATCTCTGCTGCGACTCCTTCCAGGAGCTAAGAGCTGTCACAAACCGTGCCACCCTCCCGTCCTCGCTGACACAGCTCCGCGGCAGCAGCACCTGGGAAAGAGCCGTTCTGGCCAAAAAGCCGTATGCTGCAGATGCAGTTGTCTCCCTGGGGAAAGGGCAAAGGCAGCATGAACCGTAACATTCAGATTTTAGCCAAATCGTGTCACAACCTCAAGTGTGGCAATGACAGCATAAAAGACCTACTTAAAATAAAGTAGTCTCAAACCCCATTCTTTGGCCTTTGTCCTGTGCCTGACAACTGCCTACATGCCAACGAGAGAGAGAGGCGGCTTTTGTGACACCGGCTCATCTCAAACTGGCCACGTGTCATCATGTGGAAACAATTTCCAGTCTCTGTTTGCCGGGACCGCATTTATGGCAGCGACAGGTGAGAAGCGCTATTCCTTTTACTCATTGTCAGGGCCGCTGTGGCACGAGGCCTCTTGACTGATTTTGGGGGCTAATGACTGACAACGTGTCATGTTACAGGCTCGTACACAAGACTTGGTGACGTGCAGTGTATTTTTAGTTGACCTATTTTTATTTAACTTCTATATTGCACTCATTACTGCAAAATCCCTGAATTTCATTCCCCACTGCGGTACTGGCACCTTGCACCCCGGCCACTTCAGTGATACCACTCCAAAAGCATGAAGCTACGTCTATATCTAAGTCACTAAGATCAGAGTTTTGGTCTTTTTATGGTATGCCATGGACTCTAAAATTGGAGTAATGACATATGAAAACCTTCACGACTGAGACACCTAAAAATATTATCCCAGAAAATGTCACGACGGCTGCACTGGCGCCCCGGCCCCGGGAGCTGGAGCGGTTGCAGTGCGAGCTGTGACGGCACGGCACATCCGCGTTCCCCTCTGTCCCATGACAGCGCTGTCTGACACCGCCACGCGCGAGCGACTCCGCAGGGCTCCACGAACGCCCAGTTCCTCTTCTCGAAGCGCTGTTGAAATGCCAATGCAAGATCTGATTTATGTACCTGTACATTTGTAGGACAGCCCAGCCTCATTCCATAGAGGGGGAAAAAACACCGCGGGAGGCAGCAACCGCGGGTTACATTGCACCGAGATCACGGAATAAAGTGTGAGATCACCTCCGAGCTGAACGGCAGCTCTCTGGAGGATACCCAAGAAACATGAGCCCTGGCACTGCACTGACAACCTATGTAGTTCATTTATTGACATTTTAAAGCATATCAGCTACTTTGGGGAGGCTAGAGGGAACTTTCTCCTGTTAAAATAAGAAAGCTTGGACAATTGTCTCCAGGGTAGTAAATAATACTGATAGACGGAGCTATTTTTGGAGTTCTTGACTAACTTTCATGAATAGTAAAGAGCAGCCTAGGCTTTAAACCACAATTATTTCTATTCACTCTGGCAAATCATTTATTTGCTTCCTTTTCTGGCTGGGAGGAAAAGCCCTCCCCCTGTTCATCTGTGTATATCCACCAAGCTCATCACACTACCAGCTGACCACAGGATAACAGGCTATTGGTGTCCCTACCAATTACATCTCCCAGACACATGAAAGCAAATGATCCCATCAAATAAACAGCCTCATCTTTAACTACTGCACCTGGAAATGCATTTTAAAATTTAGCATGAGATAATATTAACAAATTCCCAGTATTGCACTTATCCCTTATTTAAAAGGCTTAAGATATTATATCCCCTTCTCCTTGTATAAACCAATTCAAGTTATATAATGTACGTGGATTTGCTTTGACCCAATTCCAGATGGCAATATATTATTAAGCCAAGGCTGTACAATTGCAATTTGGTGGAAAACAGGTCAGGATTTTATTACACGTCAAAACTCTCAAACTGTTCTGAATATTTCAAATTAAAAAGGCAAGTAGAAAATAACCCTTGTGTTGGAATGATCCTATTGCATTACCTCGCTCATGAATTTATATTGGGTGCATATTTTATCGGTTCTTTCGCTGTTTTTCAACATCCGTATGTGCAGTTTGCTATGACAAATGGTGGGACAAACGCGGGCTGGGATTGCACAGATACAAGAGGAGGGCACCAGCAGCCTGGCAGCTCCTGCTCTCACCAAGTGGAAGAGTTTCAGCTCAGATCTCACAACGTAAACACAGTTTCGGGTGAAGGAGGAGCAGAAGGGCAAAGAAGGGACGCAGAGCAAGATCTTACACGCAATGGGCTTGAAGGTTTGCTGGTACCGACCTCATCCCCCGGCAGGACACTGAAGTCTGACTGTCAGGCGGATGTACGGTTCTCAAAGTTCATTAAAAAAAGAGGAGAGATCTCTGGAGCAAAACGGGCTTCCTTCCAGCAATCTGAGGAACATAGTTGCCTTTTCACTCTATATCAACATCTCCTTTGAACCAAAAAGCATGCAGAGAGTCAGACTGCTAATTTCCCCTGCCAGCTCAGGGCCAGTCCTCAAGAAACCCATTAAATCCATTAATTTCCAGTCTCATCCTTCTCGTAACGCCTGATGCCAATGCTGCCTGTGAACTGTATTAGTGGGCTGCTTGTTTGGACAGATTTAGTTTGTCTGATGCTATTACACTGCTCAGCCACTTCCTGGCCTATATTAATCCTCTCTATATTATTTTTCTAGTTTAATTAGTGCTGTTAACTAATTTGTTGTTAACAGTTGTTTCCAAGTTCATTGAAGGAGAAACCAGAACTACAAAGAGTCTCTTTGACTCTCCACTGCCAATTTTAACATATACCACAGAATGTCTAATAAGCCACGTTAGTCATTGAAATCAATCAGCATATTAGTGCTCCTTAATTTTTTCTCTTTTGGGGAAAATATCATCATAATGACACAGATCTTAAACTAAAAACAGATCTTAAATGATGGGACCATCTCTCTCCAAACAATATATCCCAAAACTATATAGGGTAGCTGACATTTATGTTCTCATACGCATATCCATTCGTTTCACTGCTTTAGGAGCCACTTAAAAACGATTAATGCTGTAAACAGCCAGATGTAGGATCAGTTCCCTGGGGTGGTTCTTCGTATTCCACTGCATTATGCTACGGGGCTTAACACGCTGGGCACAAGCCAGCTTCCCCATGCCAGGCTCCGCGGACAACACACAGCGTCTCACTGAGCACAGATAAAAGCTGTAAGGTCATGTTTAAGGTCCCTTCCAACTCCAACCATTCTATGATTCTGTGTTCACTGATCAAACTGCAAAGGAAAGAGAAATGCAGCTGGACCACTTACAAAATGAAAGTCTCTTGTACGTCTGATTTATACTCCCTCACACAAAGAGTATCTTAAATACAAATAAGTGTATGTAACAGCATAAGGAGTTACACAGAATATAAGCAACGGCTGTTTCTGAACTAGCCCTTACTATACCATTTTATCTTTGTGTTGTGACATGCTGTTATGTGGATTGTTTTCATAAACAGTAACTGCTCCAGCGGAAAAAAAAACCCAAACCAAACCAAATCAAAACTAGATCATTTCCTTCCTTATTAACTATCTTTCCCAATTTGTCTTCTCAATTATTCTTAATAGCTTATTTTTGAATGATCCCTCTACGCATTTTGACACATCCTGCACCTGTGAATGCTCCCCCACAACATTTGTAGTATTGCTTTTTTAAGGAGAAAACCAGGACATTTTTTTCATTACGCTGCAAGGCTGATCATCTACTGCAAAAAAAATAATGAAGCATATAAGATCTGGAGCACTGTCATTCCTGATTCCAGCAGGCAGTGGAAGTACCACATTATCTCATATCATCTAATGAGGTAAGAAGATGCAGAACACCACATACCCCGTTTGATGCAAGCTGACAGCATCACTGCAGTTCGTTTTCCTGTCTTCTCTCAAAAGCTCCAGCGGGCGAGCCCGGGGCTCTGCATCGGGGGCAGCAAAGGGCAGTTACTGCTGTGTCACGTTCTAGGGGAAGGCAGAGACCGAGCTGCTCTGCTACAGAACCACCTGAAAGTACATTTCTGTCCAAAACAGAAGGAAAGACAAGGCTGTTCAGAATCAAAGGGGTTCTGGGTACATACTGGTTTGGGCTGGGTTCCGTGGGAGGGAAGGAAGACGAAGCTCAGCAGGGGACAGAGCAGATGCGGAGAGAAGCAGCAGCCGGAGGAGCAGCCGTGCTGGGCCCTGCGGAGAGGACTCTGTAGGCGAAGGGCTGGATGAAAGAGTGATGAGTAAGAATCGTTTGCCGCTTTGTGCATTCTGGTTAACAGAGGAATGGCATTGCACCACAGATGCATCAATATAACCCAATAACGTCACTGATTTTTATTTTTTAGGGGAATAGCCTGGTAGACCTGCTTCCCCCAGTTTTAGCTAACCCCCAGTTTTGGCTAGCCCCCCAGCTCAGACGGGAGATGTCACTGTCCCAGGCAGGAGAGAAACAGCACCAGCCCATGCCTGGCCACTTCGCAGGACAGGGAGAGAAGAGTTCTTCCACACAGTTTGTGTCTTCTCAGCAATGATGGGACGCTCAACCCCCACAGTGAGGTTATGTCAGGCAGAAAAAAGTACAAAATACCCCACGGTAGCAAAAGAAAGGTTCTAGTAGCTCTGTCAACATTATCTTAAACAGCAGAGCTGACCTGGGACAAGACTGCTGAAGTGAAGCAGATCGCTCCCTACGGAGAAGAGATGGGTGGCAGCGCCTCACGTCTTTGTAGTTTCAAGTATGGTTCCTTACAACTCAACAATCAGGCCACTTCCCATGCAGTATCCTGCCTTAGTTTCAAGTACTGCCAGTGGTTCCTTGGCTTTATAAAAAAAGCATTCATAAATTCCTCCCCTCTGCAATTAAAATGCTTGTAGAGTAAGTGTGGCTCAAGCCTGTCTAAACAGTTGTCATCTATTAACTTATGTTTTATGGCGCTAGCACTACTGCTACAATGAATTAGTCATTTATTTATTCCTGACTTATTATGCCCTCATAAAACGCAGCATTCTGTATAATACAGAGAAAAATAGAGCACTTCTCCCATAGCTACTAAAACTCGATACGTAACAGTTTTCAGAACTAGATGATTATTGTGTAGGCTGAAACCTTACAGAACTGTAACACTGCAGCGGTACTGATGATCATTTCCAAAGAACTTTATAAATCCTATGCAAATTCATCAATATTCATCACATTCATTATTTGTGTCTCCTGATACGTGAAAACTCATTGCGTCACAACTTAATGGATTTTCATTGCCACAAACGCATTTCCCCCGGTGCATGTCTGGAGCATCTTTGCATACATCGCTACAGCAAGGACTGGATCCCGCATCCCTCCCAGCTCGGTAAGGACCATTGCCACAAACAAGGCGTTATAAACAATCTTTCTACATGCAGGTCAGACTTGCACATTCTCTGCTTTTATGCACCATCAAATCACCTTCTCAAGGAAAACTACATTTACTATATAAATTCAGTAAAACATGTTTTGCTACACGATCTCTCATTTCCTGGCTGGCACAGGGGAAAGCTGCTGCGGCATTTCCAACGAAGCACAGTCCGAGGAGTGAGCCAGTTGCTGGACAAATTAAGCTACGGACTAGGAGCAGGAATCCTCCTACGGGCTCTCCTTATGGGGCAGATTCCACTGCTGTTTCACAGAGACTATTTGCTCCGCATCCAGGAGACATTTCCTCTTCCCTCTGCTCTCCCACAGCCACCTCAGGAACCTGCCTGGCTCCTGCCGCAGCCTTCCTCCAGAGGCCCAAGCCCAGGGCTGCCGGAGGGGAGCGTTCCTCCGGCCAGAGCAGCTCCGCTCCCGCAAGGACTTACCCTGGAGACTAAAGTTACTGACTGCACAGATGCCCAGCTCTTGAGAGGACTCATCAGCAACTGCCTTGCCTGTTTCACAAGGACAGGATTGAAACTGAGCTTTTAGTTTTAATTAAAAAAAACCCAAACAAAACACACCAAACATTTTTCTCTGCTGCCATATCTCAAGATTAAACACACTACAACTCCCTAAAGCAAATGCTGAGGAAGTAAATTATCCTCTCTGATTCAGTAATACTTGAATGCATATGTAGGGAATCAAGGGCTGTAAGGAAGTTGCTGATTATCTAACAAAACTAAAGCAGCACTGTACATAGTATGTTTGGCAAAATTCTTAACTTGAGATGCGTGAATCCTTAACAAAGTCAGGCTTCATTGCTTTATCCATCAAAGCTCTCGCCTTCAAATGGGGCTCAGCACACTGCAACCCCATCACAACAGCAGTATTTAATCATGGGAAGTTAGATGATACAGACTTTTCTATCCCTATCCAACAGCTCATGGATTCAAATATACGTATGACAAACAAGACATTTTCCACCACGTTTTCCCACCTCCTCAGTTACTGTCATTCCCAGGTACAGGTCCTTCTGCCTTTGATTTAAAAGGGAGCGGGTGTCTGTCTGACAAGAGCTGGCACACACCTTTCCTGCCCAGAGCAGCGGCTGTGGGAGAGGGGCTTTTGAGAGTTAGCCTTTGTTTTCAAATGCAGATTCACTCATGTTTATTCCACTGAATTTTAATCTAAAGTGTAACATTCTGCATATGCCATTCTGATTCTTTTTTCCAGTTTCTAGAAAGTTAAAAGATTTGACAAGGGGCTAAAAGAGACAGAAATGCCTGAGCTAGTTCCAACAGCACCTCGAGAGCTTCTGCTTTGCTTTACGAAGTTCCTGGTCTCCATAGTTACGCAAAAGTTGAAAAATAATGATCAAGTGTTACCTTAAATGCTCCCATCCAGAATGAAAAAATAAAATTGCTCAGAAACTCCCAGTCTGACAGCCCGCTGGAGCGTGACTCCGCTTCTTTCCGCTCCTGTGGGCTGAGTCCATCCCTCTCTGGATTAGGTGATGCCGGACACTCCCCACCTTGCTCCGGGCACAGCTAGGACTCCACACATCTCTGTTGCAGCCCAGGAGGCAGATCACACTCCCATGCGTGCCGCCGATCTTATTAGGATTTAATAGACATTGTTCGCTTCCTTTGGCTGCCTCAAACCACCCAGCCGGCAGCCTTGACTTCACACCTACCCTAACAGCTGTAGGCAGCGATGGGCACTGCTGCCAGCTCTGCGCTCCCTGCCCTCCTCACTCCAATCAACCTGGCAGCCGGGTCCTCCCCGTGGCCGCCACCAATGCCCCGGACTGGGACAGCCCGTGCACTCCTCCTG
>VUYV01000058.1:4882104-4991853 GCA_008711295.1 Anarhynchus alexandrinus | reverse complement strand
AAAAAAAAAAAAAAATACCCTCAGCTGACTTAGTAAACTGTCACTAGAAGCTTGCCCCATTAGCTGCTCAGCCTGAGTTTGCTGCTACTGAACGTGGCTTCTGGCTCCCTTCTGCAGGACCACGGAAGCTGAGTACTTCAACTGCATTGCATTAAGAAGTTTCATTAACTCAATTTGTCTATTCCAACTTTGCAGGAGCTCTAAGCCAATGCTGGGAAAACTAAATGAAAACATTCAGCTCATGTTCAGAACAGATTTTACAACTCCTTTAATGAAGATGGCTAAAAAGAATAAATCCATTGGAAAGTTAGTGTTTTAGACTAGCCTTTAGCACTGGAGACAGACCTGTAACTGTCAGCTTGATGTATCACTGAACAAATAGCATGGGTGCTTCCATGCTTACTTTTAATACTGTTTTATTGGTGTGGTTAAGGGGTTGAAAACAAGTTATTGAAAGGGAGTTGGTATCTAGCTTGAAATATAGGTCTTATGGTGCTTCACAGAGAATCACTGATTACTTTTTTTTATTTTACTTTTGGCTGCATGGCAACGTATAATTTAGTACTCAGAGATACAATTAGAACTAAAAAAAACCAAAACAATTGAGTGTCTTGGCACTTGAGTGAAGGAATATGTTTACCAACATTTGGGTTAAGCATCTAAATGACTATTTGCTGGTCACACTAAAATTAACAGTCCCACTATGCTGGAGTTTTGAAATAGCTGTCAGGATGATCATTAAGAATTACTTAGCAGGACCTCTTACAAGCTGGCCAAAGATGCTTGCTGGTCTGCTAGCTTAGTTTGCACAGCTGTTTACTCTGATTTAGTCTGTCTTAAAGAACCATGAGCTGTGGTGGTGCATGTAGGATCAACTGAAGCAGATATGATGAAACAACACAATATGTGTCTGTCTTGCATTCTTGCTCTACAAATGAGTTTAGTACAACTGGACTCATCAAGCTGGACTGAGGCTCCATCAGATTTAAGTTCCTCTAAACAAAATTATCACAAATTAAGGACTGAATAGGGAAAAAAATTGCCTGCCCTATTCCACATAGTCCTATCTCCCTGCCACAAAAAAGGGGGAACAGAAAAAAAAAAATTTTTTTTTACTTACCCGTGGTAATTTGGAATATCCTTATATTAGATGATTATTTTAAGCTTTTAGATACTTAATTCTTAACTGCTAAACAGCGGGTTATTTATGAGTTATTTCTGTCTTGTGACTGTATCCAACACATGATGCCTTAAATCTGGATTACAGCAAACTACTGAAGAGGAATGCCCTTCTAAAGAGCTAGCTTGTGGTTTGGGTTTTGGTGACAGAGTGAAAGCTAGACGAGTTTTAGACTCCTTCAAAACCACAAAAAACTGTGTTGTTCTCTTATGTTGGCTGGGGGAGGAAGCAAAAGGAATCTCGGGACTTTATTCCTCCAATACTCCAATGAGGATTCCAAAGATGTTAGACGCTGAACTTGCTCTTATAAACAGCTCTGCTTTAGGAACTATTTGTTCTTTATGTGAGTCACTGCTATGACAGCTTTTTACTAGGCAGCTAACTGTTCTCTAATTAAATAGAAAATGTCTTTCCCATATTTAAAAGGTAGTAGTAAACAAAAATGGTTTGTTTTTAATCTTGAAACTACACTGTTTCCCAGTCTCCATGCAGGAAAAAGTGGAATTGTCTGAAAAGTGGACTTTAGAGCACTTACCGTAAGGCAGTTCTGGCTAGTAACTGGCATTCTTCAGTAAGCACTGCTTTTTGTTTGTTCTCTTGGTAATAAATAACAAAAGGAACAAATAAAGACATTGTAATTTAAGTCATGGCAATTCTTGTCTATTCAGCTACAAAATGAGAACCATGCATGTTATCCTGCAGCTTATATCCATACTATGCAATTTAGAGGTGTCTGCCTCACTTTTGGGGGACAGCAGAAGGTAAGTGTCCTCGGTCTTCTGCAGATGTCTATGCTGTTTTGATTCTCCAACACAGAGCACAAATCTCCAATGCAGACATTTCTAATGGTAGCTTGCTCAGCTATTCAGTGAAAAGGAAAACTACTTGCTGTATTTTAAGGGGTCAAATAGTAATGGTTTATCCGTGTATTTTGGATGTATGTGGCACAATGAAGGTGACTGATAGCAGTCGAAGCCATGTTCGTGCAGTGAGGTGGAGCTCAGGCAACTTTTCTAGTGCATGCTGAGTGTGAAAATATAATCTAATTGCAATCTGTTTCTACTTGGAGATGCACAATTTGATGCTTACAGTATTTTCCTATTTGAAGTCTCCTAGAGTGCCTATTTCTAATTCTTTGGAAATACGGCCTTTGTTCTTTTCACTTTAAGTGTTCCTAGAAGAACTAAAGGCTTAGTCCCTACAAAAATATAATGTGAAAACAACTGAAGAGCTACACTACTTGAAATAAAGCTGCCTAGTCTATGTGTCATTTATGGCAAGTCAGTACTAAGTGGTGAAAGACTGTGAGTCTCATAATAGATATAAGTATGTTAAGAGTAAATTGGGATCAATCTTCTTCAAGACTTAAATTGTAGTATGCGAAGCATTTTGTGATGGCACGTGAATACTACCTGAACAACCAAGCATTGCCTTTTGCATAGGTGTCTAGGCCTGAGGGTGGCTGCTTCCATTATGTCTTGAAATACCTGAACAGACTTTGAAGAGCAGCCTTCAAAATTGTAGACTGCTGCTTTCCTCTCTCCTTATGTTTTGGTGGTTATTGTTATTTTGGCACTCAGCTCTAATTAAAGCACAGGTTTGATATATTCAGTTAGAAACAGTCCAGCCAGAAGATACAATTATTACAGAGAGTCCAGAGCAGGTAACATGGGCCAGCAGCTTGATTTCACATCATACCAAAAACTATGCAGCTTCATGATGGTGCTAGCAACTACAGTTGGCAAAATTACGCCCTCATGTGATGCTATCATGTCTCCAAATTCAAGAGTGCTGTGCCTCCTCTCTTGGCCAGTGCTGATTATCCAACTAAGACTTTTTCTTAAGTCATCAGTTTTGTAACTGATGAACTGAACAGCTCTGTGTTTTGATGTATGGATCAACAACAAATCACGAACGCTGTGTGGCCTGAGGGTGTACAGAGAGTACTGTGCAATCCAAGACAAGGTGAGAGCAATTTGGTGTACTTATTCTGAAATGGCTTTTCCTTTCTCAAGAGCATGTTTCTGCCCCTCAAAACTTCCCAATAACAGATAGTAGAGAAGGTATTTTGATTTCCATGCTTGTCTCTGAAGTTCTTGCTCCCAACTGCCTCCTTCACTGACATTCTTCAGTAGCTGAACTGCTTTTATCTTCACTCCTATTTAAATTGAGTGACTCAATAGTTCCTGTTTCAGTATGGTTTTTCAATAACCCTTTCTCTCTGGGTTTAATGTAGAGGTGACAAGCCTGCCAATTTTCCTAATATCTTTGTTTTTTCTAAAAAATGATGTTGAAAAATATGGTCTTTCCATACATGTCCCTTTGAATTTCCAGAACAATCTGGATAGTGGATGTGTTGTTGGCGTTTCAGAGTTCATGAGACTCATTTGCGATGAGATTTTTCTGATTTTTTTTTTCTTCTCTAACCTCAAGTAAATCCAAAACCCTGGAGCTGGATCTGCAACAAATCATGTGAACCTTATACACTAACCTGAAGGGAGCCCAGGGGTGTGTCCACAACACTTAATGAAATTGCTCAGTTGGGGTTACATGAAAAGCTGTGCCATCTGAAAGTCAGCTCAAAGACTAACAAAAGTTCAACTCAGTCTTTCCTGCTTGGAATTTTTACTTTAGACTCAGAATAATGACTTACAGGAACCTCTGGGAGACTCTTTAGATTCTGTATTAGCTTGAGTCTGATTGCTCCTTTAAGCACTCCTCCTAGACACTGCTCTTCATGGTTTGTTCTTACTGCCTGTAAGGGATTTTGGCTGCATTTTTAAGGTAATAATTTAAAAGTTCAGAACTGCATTCAGTGTAAACTTCTACAGAACCTAAGTACATGATAATTGCTAAGAATAAGATATCCATCCGCCTTTAGAAATCCTATTAGGTGCCTCGGTATATCTTTAAGGTCTAGTGTCTGCAGGGTCCCACTCCTGCTATCTTTAAGGACAACCTGTCAGTCTTCAACCCAAGATGTCAGAATAGATGTTGTTACTCAGAGGTTTACAGTGCTACATCAGTAAGGAGATGGAAGGGACCTCTGGAGATCCTGTACAATCTTCTGTTCAAAGCAGGGCCTTAGATTAGGTTGCCCAGGGGTCCTGTCAAATAGTCTTGAATATTTCCAGTGAGGGATGTTCTACCATTTCCCTGGGTAACCCATTCCAGTGTTTAATTGCTCTCACGGTAAAATGTTTTTTTTTGTATTCAGATGGCATTTCCCCTGAGGCAACTTCTGCATCATGTCTCCATCTTCTATGCAACTACCTTCTTGGACACCTTTTCTGTAGAAGTTTCTAAGAGATGCTGTAGACTTCTGCCATTTTCTTTCCGATTTTTGAGTTGTAAAACTTAATATAACACAGAGTAAATGTGACTGCAGTGCAACTTCAGGTAGAATTATAATTTCAAAAATCTGTATCAGTTCCTGGGCTGAAGTATCATTCTGATGTATGTAAGCCCACCTTGCAGGGTGTTTTGGGATCTGTAAACCTCAACAGCACTGGAGAAATAAAGCTGGCCCCTAAGTGGGTGTATGAAAGTAGAAGAAAAGGCTCAGATTAAAAGTACCGTGTTGAATCTAATCACAGTCTTTCTGGGTCAGAGAGACAGCTGATCCATGATCCTATTCCTGATAGTCATCATTAAAGGATGCTCAGGGAAAAGTGTAAGAGCAAGGCAGGTATTCAGTGCCATCTCCTAAGTTCCCAGTGCTTTCAGCTGCCAGCCAGTGTGTTTTTTATTTAGGTGCTCAGAGTCCACCAGAGAATTGGTGAAAGGGAATTCTGTGTAAAATGGACTTGGGTCTGCATCCTCTATCAGGTACCCCAATTCCCAGTGCCAGGCATACAGCAAAGCTTTGTGCTTCCCTACCAGCTAAGAGTTTAGGAAGACCCTATTGTATGGAGAGAATTCTTAATTCTTTATCTCATTTCTGCTGTCCATAGATATTGGGCATATTTGTGCTTTTTGCTGTTTCCTTTTTTTAGAATCCCACCTGTTAAAAGTAACGTCCTCAGCCAAGGATCCATTTACTGCAGGTCCTAGCTTGAGGTCAGCAGACTTCTGGGAAGAGAGCCATTCAGGAGCAGCAGGCAAGACAGTGGGAGTGTGTGATACAGACACTTCCAGCAGCAGCCGTGGTGCGTGTTTACTGCTGGTATGTGTGACAGCGGAAAGTCTGAGGCATCAGAGCCAGTCAGGGACAGCTGGCTGCATAAAAGGTTGCACAACAACCCTGTGATCCCTGAGCTGTTTAAGATTCAATAGCTGGAAAGAGACACAGGCTGATTTAGTGTCTCAATAACAACTTACTACGTATGTAACCTGAACATATAATAAATGGCACCAGAAGGCTGAACCAACTGGCATGTCTTCCTGGTCCAAACTGCAGATTTCTCAATCTTGTGGAATCAGGTTATATTTGTTTGGACTCCTGACATATTTGTACGAGGGAAGGGGGTCAAAGAGTGGAGGGCAAGGCCCTGCCTGCAACGAAAGCCTATACATCCCACCGCAGGAGCTGCAGGTCTGCCAACCGGCTGGGCTCAGCAAAGAAGGTCCCACTGTAGAGCATAGGCAACAGCGTTAACCTGGAGAGGTGCAGAGAGAGAATTGCTTCCCAGTGGATGAATACTCAGCATGTAAGGCCAAATCTGAATAAATTACAGAACAAACCAGGCAAGTTAGACTTCAGCGCTCCTCCATTCCTCTGCTTTCCAGCATTGTTGCCCGCAAAGATAAGGTCACCAGTAAACTATTGGCCTTGGGTTTTAAAATTAACAAGTCATCCTACAGTGCATCAGTTTTTAATGTCTAACTGTGGGTGATTTAAAGAAATTCAATTTCTATAAAGTGATATCCTTTCACTTACTGAGAGACAGGAGTTTCATGGTACTTAAAACTGGGCACCAAAATGAAGGATCACTCTAGAAAATATAGGCCTAACTGGTAAAGTATTCAACTTGACAAGCCAAAGAATACTTACATAGATAAACACTTGTCTGTTTTTTCCAACTATATAAGTTATCTTTTTAGCAAATAATGCCTTTATTTATGAGCCTTCTTTCAATTCAGGAAAGCATTTAAACTTTTATCTAGGCTTAAGGGCAACCCCATTAAAGTTAATAAGCTAAAAAATCACAGAGGCATGTATTGTAGTGCCTCGTCTATTTGAGATGTGCTGCTGTGCTTTTGTCTTCAGCTTTAAGTACGGGCAACACAGCCCCTGTCTGAATAGGGGAACTGCAGATGTTCTCTGTGTATTATCTGATTCTTTTCAATAACATGACCCACCAGAAGCGCGTGAGTACACACAAAGATCTAAAAAAGGGAAAAAGAGCTGGTTTATTAAGTCTTCAAGGTTTTTTTAATCTAATTTTAAACCAACAAAGAATTTGAGATTAGGCAGCTGTTTATACTTCTAAGTACCAAGTACTGCTATGAAAATGAAGCAGAAAACAGCTTGAAGATGCTTCTAAAATGTTGGTCTATGGTTTAAAGAAAAACTCACATATGATTTTAGTATACTGCCCAGGACTGTACTGGAATGTTTTGTTTGACAGCTCTTCAGAAAAAGGTCTCCAGAGGGGAACAAGAGAACTGAGTGCTCCGTCTCCAATAGATTGTAAGCTGAGCAGCTGGAGCGCATGGGGGCCCTGCGACCCATGCACCTATCAAAGGGTAAGCTATCGTTAGAAGTCTTTGTTCCAAAGCCACAACCAAAGGAACGTTAAGTGTCTGCCTTTTGGTTATGGGAAAATATCAGATTCCAACTATTAATATTGTATGTTCATGTTTTGATGAAACCCATAATCATTTCAGATCTGAAGATATAAGAGTAAGAAAAGACTAAATACAGACGTACAAAACTGATCAGGCATTCTCATTCAAAATGTTTTGTTGATAGGAATTACCTGTTTTGGCCAAATGAATGTTTCTATACAGAACATTACTTTTCAATACATTTTCCCTTTTTAAATAAAAAGCATTTTTTTTTAAATCAAAAGCAGATTTTTATTGTCTTAGGGTAGTTCTTCTTGTGAGACTTCAAAAAAATGAAATACTTGAAAGCATATGAAATATATATGATGCATTTCCTCCCTGGATGAAAATAATGAAAATACTGAAATAAACTAAATGGGGAAAAAAAGCATTTCTACATACTTGCTAAGGCATTATTAATTCAACGTTCCTGTACACTTTTTTACACCATGAGATGTGACTGTGGATTTTCAACCAAAAATTTCACCAAAGATGATTCATTGTGAAAAGTTCCAAGTTCAGCTGGAAATCCTTCAGTTCTAGTAGTTCTGTTTTCTCTCTAAGCAACGCTAACAGTGTTATTTATCTTTCAAGTTTCGCTCAAGACGTATTGAAAGCTTTGGACAGTTTGGTGGAAGACCATGCCTGGAGACCTTAGGAGATACACAAAGCTGTAAAACCAGCCAAGTCTGTCCTGAAGAACCAGAACCAGACTGTGGTACTGACTTTCAGTGCAATTCTGGTAGGTTTTGTTTTCATGCCGTAGCAAGTTATGCAATAATTCAGGAAACCGTATTTTGCTTAGTTCTGTGAAGAAGTTAAATCTGTTTCCTTTGAGGACAAAATACATACACAAAAAGAGAGAGATGCTTCAGTGCTTTTCTGTTTGGGGATGATTTCCTGAAGCAGTGCCTTATTGCTAGGGTTTAAAGAGAATATCTAGTATGTAGACAGGTGGGTTGTAAAGCCACAATGCCAAAACCAGCGCATGAACAATGCATAAGAAGGGGTATATTCCTCTCATCTCCCATTATAATTTGCATCTAGTTTAAATTCTTCTGTAATTTCTTCTCCATGGTTAAAAGCCAACCATACTATGAGTGTTCTTTCTTCTAGCATAACTGCTCCACCTGCTACACAATCACTGTTTTATGAAAAATCACTGGAAAAAAAACTAGGAGTGAAGGAATTTTAACAAAATGGATGGGAAGTTTACTGACCAAAGTGGTGTGATAGATGCTAGCTGGAGACCAAAATGCCTCTAGATACAAAGTAAGATGTAAATGTGTAAAGTGATACATATATAGCATATGAATGTAATGTTCAAGATTCATCATAAATCAAAATAAAATAAGAAAATTTAATGGCAATAAAACTAGTCAAAACAGAAAAGGAAAGATGGTAAGTGAATTTTGAGTCCCAAGCCATTATCAGTATTGTCTTTATCTCAAATACTATGAAGTGCAAGTAGAGAAAGAAAAATTAGAAATTTTGTGTTTAACTGCTAGCTCATAGCCATTGTGTGGCACTTACAGGTGAGACAGTTGACATCCACAAGTGTTGTTTTATTATGCTAAATTTACCCCAAATCTTTAGATCCTGTAGAAAAAAAGTCATTCTTCATAAAACTTGTGATACACCACCTTGGGAGAATTACTACCTCACTGTTGCTTTAGAGCACAAATCTCTATAGTTTTGGACACTACAGTGTCCAAATAGCAACAATTTAATCAATTTAGAAGTAATTCTTTTTTGATATTGAATTAATATTTTCCTGTATTCTCTTAATAAATTTAAAAAAAAAAACAACAGCACACTAGTAATTAAAGATTAATATAGAAGCAATCACAGGAAGAAACAAATTTCTGCAAATGACAGTAGTTCTCCTATCACTTACTTTTCTTAGCCATCTTACTTAACTCCTAAGTAAATACAGTAGTATGGGATATTTTTCATTTGAAATAGACAGGGTGTAGGAGTGGAATTCCTCATGACAATAATAGATATACATGAAGATAGAGATCATCTAATCCAACCCCCCTGCCAGAACAGGGTCACCTACAGCAGGTTGCACAGGATGGCGTCCAGGCAGGTTTTCAATGTCTCCAGAGTGGGAGACTCCACAACCTCTCTGGGCAGCCTGTTCCAGTGCTCTGCCACCCTCAAAGTAAAAAAGTCCCTCCTCATGTTTAGTATGCTTTTTTTAACCTTCCTTTTCTGGCTGACATACCTGCAGAAGCCCTAATTATTCTTTGCATCCCTTGCCAAGTTCAGCTCCAGCTGCACCTCGGCCTTCCTGACCCCATCCCTTCACAGGCAGGCAGTGTCCCTGTACTCTTTGCAAGATACTTGTCCCTGCTTCCACTGCCTGTGCATCTCTTTCTTGCCCTCAATCAAGAGTAACTCAATAAAGAGTAGTAGCTGGGGTTGTCTTGGAAAAAAAAAATGCATTCATTCAATGTTTTATTCTTTTATTAGGTCGATGTATAAAGCAACGACTGGTGTGTAATGTAGATAACGACTGTGGAGACTTTTCTGATGAAGACAACTGTGAATCCGATCCGCAATCACCATGCCGTAAACATGATATCGATGTGTCTGAGGTTGGCAGGACTGCAGGGCAAGGGTATGTAATGAAGGAAAAAGTAGTATTGGTCCTTGTGAAGAGCCTAGGACTGCCTCCAAAGCCAGATGAAAATACTGGGGCCCACTAACATTTCCCAGGAATCTGAATCATGTCCACATTTGTATTTAGAAATGCTACATAGCTTTCGGAAAGAATACCTAACTACTGTTTTATTTTGTTTACTTGGGGAGGATAAAGTATTTATACAGACAGCATAAATCAATCATTATGTTAATACACAGAATCATGTGTAGAAGTTACATGAATATACTTACAATACTTATTATTTAAAAGTAAGGCTTATAGCTATATGGATATGTTTCAAGTGATATTTCATAACGAATCAGTCACTCCCAATTACTTTACTAACTTGCATGTCTAAAAGGGAGAAAATATATCTTGATTTATTTATGCAATGGGATGCCTTACTGCAATAACACTCTGCCTGCAGCTTTTTTCCAGTATTGCATTCTCCACTTCCCAGATCTTCATTGTTTACAAGAGTTTTTCTCATTAATCTAAGTCGAAAATTAATCTTTCTGTTCTCTGACCCTGCTGGATTTCTTTCGTTTCAAACAAAAAGAAAGCGTGACATGTTTTTTATCTACAAATCGAGTTAGAAGGCAGCTATCCAAACTGGAACAAATGAAAATAAAAGTATACTACAGCACCACCTTGTGTTTAAACGAAAAGGATACATCTTTGTCTTTTAATTTTGATAGTGTTATCACACAAGGGGAAAAATGCTGCCCTTGTAGCATGAGGAAGTAAGCCAGGTACTCAGGCTTCTTTATTATTTCTATTATAATCTCTTGCTAAAATCTTCCATGAGAAAATGTTGTATAGATGTGCAGTAGTGACACTGGTGTCTTTGATGAATTGGTAACCACTTTCTACACTCAGATAGGTATATGGACATGTATTAGACATAAATATTGGTAATACTAAAAAGATAAAAATCTATGAAACAGACATGGAAGGGCAAAAAAAAAATGATACAGAATCCTCCAAGAGCAGTTATTTTTCGAGGTCTCTCTTGTACATCAGTACATAGACACATAGAGCTATACAGCCAATATGCCCTCTTCTCTGGACCTGTAATGGTTCACATTTCCTCTCCTCTGCTCCAGGGAATGCTATTACTCCACTAGGTCACACCCTGCAAGAGGAGACAATGCTAGGAGTAGCTGTATTTTCCTTTTACAGATTTAATGGCTCTTGTACACACTTGATACCAAAGTTCTCACCAGCAAATAAACTAATATAAATTACGAAAAAAATCAGGTTAAAGATAGCTGTTGAGATGTCCATTTTAAACCTATAAGGAATGCTTCCTCACAAATACATTGGTCAAGAAATGTTTTTTATCTCCTTTCATTCCTAATCTTCTCACTGTGTTTTATGTTTAATATCTATCTTTTATTTGGTTTTGTCTCATACATGGCCCTTAAAGTGCTTTACAAAAGATTTATCATTATCTCCATCACACAGGTGAGAGGACCACAAGAGATGAGGCAAGCTGCTGTGGATGAAGCAAGATTCAGTTCCACAACTACAGTCTTCATCTCTTACAGTATCTGACTTTTCCAGTCATAACACCATTGTCTACATGTTATGGGTGCTGACAGATCCTTTTTTGAAGCATAACATCTCCTGTATTTCTCTTGTAGAATCAATGTTTTAGGAATGCAGCCAATGGCCAGCCCATTTGACAATGACTTTTTCAATGGTCTTTGTGAAAGGGTGCGTGATGGAAACACACGGACGTACTACCGCAAGCCGTGGAACGTGGGTGTTCTCACTTACGATGTAAGTCTAAGTCCTTCTGTGCAAACAGAAGTGTTTAACTGAATGCTGAATCCTGACATGCTCTTGGAAGAGTCAGAACATCCTGAGTCAGGCAGCAGCAGCTTTTTAGTATCAAGCTTTTGATAACAGGTTATGTTATCATTTCCTTTAGCAGTTAAGCTCAGTTGTGCGAGATAAATTCCCACACATTCTTTGCTGCACCTGTGCCTAGTAAATGAAACTATTTCTAGAATGTTTACAACAGGAGCGGATGAGATGAACAGGAGACGTACAGAAAGGAGTATGATACCGGGTAGAGCAGCAGTTAAGCTACTTTTTCAAGGACACACAAAAGACACCGATAAAAAGGCAGGAATAATATTATGATATTCTGGTCCTGCTTGGGTTTTCTAATGAGTGATGGCTTTCTCTGTCCCACTGAAAAAAAAACCTACTAGGCTTTTGAGATTCAAACTATGACTTCCAGTGAGGTTTGAACACCAAAAATGTTGATGATCTTAGAAACATCAATGTCAGATGCATGTCAGAAATCAAAGCAGTATTTTGCTTACCAAATGTTTTGCCTATCACTGTAAGTAGGAACTTCATAGAACAATTACAATTTAAACCAGATCCTGCCCAAAATGAGTAAATCTGAGCCAGAGATAATTGCTCATATTTAATTTTGACACATAACCATTTTCAATTACTAAAACTCTATAGTCTGCTAAAGTATACAAAAAATAAGCAACACTGAAATAGGTATTCTAAATTAGCTATTGTCTGTTATAAGGAAAGAAAGCAAAATCAAAATTCTGACTCTTTTCAGATGTCGGGACCTATTAGCAAGTCTTGTCTGCATTCTTGGAAGGAGCTGGAGACTACTATTCCTTACATGTAAAGGAGCTGTTGCCAAACATAAATTAATTTGACAATGTTCCATGCTGAGATTTAACACTCACTGAAATATTGTCACTGCAGTTTTCTGTTCACTTTTGAACCACTGACCTGATTGAGATGAGGTGGTTTGGGGAGGGAGTGGTATTTCCATTTGTTTTCTTCTAAAAGAAAAAAGCTGTAAGAAAATGTATTGCTAAGCTGTGTAAAACGTGTGACATTAAAGGGCTACATATATTTTTCTATTACCATCTGGTTTTTTTCCTCATATAACCTTTTCATTACCTTTCCTAAGACAAAAGCTGACAAAACCTTCACATCTGTGTTCTACCATGACCGTGTAAAAATGTTACGAGAGGTTTACATAGAGAAGCAAAAACACTTTAATGCTGACCTGTCTCTGAAATACATACCTACCGAAGGAAGTAACAAAAGTGGTTCAGAAGGAAATTTCAAGTATCACTATAGCAAGAATTCAAGTTTAAGTTCTATCCTGGAAAGCTCCACAGAAAGGGTAAGTTTAATCGAGCTAAAGATTTTAATGTATCTATTTTACAAACACTAAAATTTACACAGTGTTAGGATAACGCAATACTAATCTTTCTAAGTATTCTAGTTCCTACTGCTTTTCTCTCACTTATTGACAAAAATGAAATACTGGCAATACTAGAGTTAAGATTTCAGATGTGGCCAAAGGGTAACCAAATGTAGCCTTGTTTTCCCACTGTTCACCCTTGACTAGCAACCACCCTCATCTTCAACAGGAGCTTGATGTTAGAAAGGGCCAAAGATCTCTGATCTCATCTTGATTAGAGAGCAGCTCTGACCTTGTGCAATGTGGACAAATCAGGTGAAGTCTTGGGATAAAAAATTGCCACTGAGTAGGCCTGCATTTGATAAACACAAAATAGACATGAAGAAAAATAACTGAAAGGTCAGATCTCAGCCATTCAGGTATGTCTGTACTAATAAACCAGCCTGGGCCAAGAGGCACAGGCATTAGCACTGGCACAGGATAATCCCTAGTTTTATTAGCATACTGCCATGATTTTGGTCTGTGCCAGCTCCTGTGCTCTCATAAGCAATGCCCATCCCGTGGTTCCCTGCAGCATGTTTGAAGGGAATGTTCTTAGCAGGCAGTCTGAAGAAAGCAAGCCTGCTTGGGGTGCACACAAGTCATACCACTCTACCTGCCCTTTCAGACAGAGGAAAGTCCCTATCCCATTCTATTTACTAGTAAAGAAGTAGCCTTAGCATCTAGTGATGTCAAAGAGAGAGAGACCACAAAAAGTAATACTAGACATGCTAGACACTATGGCCTACTCCAGAAGCTGGGTGCTGGTGGAATTAACGGACCAGGTCATATGCCCTTTCCCACCATATACACCAAAGTCTGTGATCGCAACATGCCATCATGTACAAGATACACCAACTCCATAGTGATGAAATGCACCATATGCACGGAAGAATAGATATGCCTCAACTAATTCAATCTTTTAAGTTTCTTGTCAGCCTTGTTGTCTAGGACACATTCAGAGCTCTGGAGGTCAAAAGGATAGAAAGGAAAACTAAGATAACTTTTATAACTGATTAACTAAAATAATGCTGAAGAGAAAGGTCTGCCCTATAAAGCAAAGCTGACATACAGCACTGACTTTGTATTGGTATGAGTTTTCTTGGGATTGAAAGAGACCATTTAAATCTCAAAGCATTTCTCTCTACACATGCAAAAGACCAAGTTCTATAGCTCAGGGTGTATTACAGGCTGCTCATAGTCCAGTGGCTTGTAGGAGTTTTGGCCTCAAATTCTTGCTCGGAGATCAGTTCAGAAAATGAATCATGTTGTCTCACCAGCAGAGGTCTATCACGGTCAATTCATGTTGCTGCAGTTTAGTGGAGTGGCAGGCAGTCCCTGGTCGAGAACCCTCCAGGGCTTACCTGCAAGTTAAAGCCAGGAGCAGCCCGGGGACACCAGGAGAGTAAGGGATTTTGTACATGCTGGATGGCAGGAATATTTGCACCTACAAAAATTTCCTCACAGAGATTTAGATGCCTAAAGATTTCTGCCAGGCCTAAGCAGCATCTGAGTTGGCAGTTTAAGATCCTTTAAACGGTGCCAGCTAATGTGATGGTCAGTTGCTAAATCTTTTTTACGTACACCCTATTAGGCACTACGGCTAAGAGATTCACATAAGTACTGCAAATAATAATGGGATTTAGAAGGCATGTGTTTGCTTAGAGTCTTAAATGCAACTATTTCACAAATGTCATGTGTTATGGGCAGCAGCTAGGTCCTAGTTTAGATTATGATATAAAACAATCTGCAGTGTAATTTATGAAAATATCAGGCATTAAACCTAGAGTTAGAATGTGTGTATGGGCCAAATGCCTCAAAGGGATGTTTTCCTGATTAATTTTCATTTTTTGATGTTATTTTGGGGTTTTTGTTTTTAATTGGAGCTGTGCCCTTCCTTCTGACAGTGTGAGAATAACAGAGAAGTGATCCAAAAAAAGAAAGAACTTAGTTCTGCTCTGACTATAAACAAAGACAAAACTCCAGCTGACCTCAGTGGGCAGTTTCTGTTATCTAGCGAGCCATATGGAATTACTTTTCAATGTTATGAAAGTCAGAAAGACACTTTTGGTAGATATTGTACTCAGAGAAGACCTTGTCAAATAGATCACAAAGGGCTTACTGAAATTAGTTAGGGGAGAGTTCTGCAAAAGTGGAAGAACTGAAATGATCTCAATCTCTTGCTGCTTCCTCAGTTTAAATTGGAGAACTTCTAATTTGAACTAAACAAGCTTGTCCCTGTCCCAAAATGCTAGATTGAATGCCATGTTTAAAAGTGCTGCAGTTTCTTTGTACGTAAAACAGAACAGATTTTCCTGCTATGGTCCATACCAGAATGGCACTCTCATCTGCTTTCTTCTCCCTGCATTCAGAATCAAACCTTTCTGCACATAAAAGGAAAGATTCAGCTGGGAAGATTCCAAATGCGGAGTCGTGATGTCCGTCTCACAGATAGTTTCCTTGATGATCTAAACTTTCTGCCTGCTGAATATGATAAAGGGGAATATTTCAAATTCCTAGAAGACTATGGGACTCACTATGCGGTCTCTGGAACTGTAGGAGGAAAATATGAACTTGTGTACTTGCTGGATAATTACGCTATGTCTCGACTAGGTATGCATTTTGTCCGTCTTGTTATGGTATGCAGATTATCACCAAGTCTCCAGTCATGCAAAAAGATGTATGAGAATAGATTTGGGTATATGGAGCACTACTGAGAACAGCACAGTTCAGCGTGTGCTGCTTGTGGTATGCCAGTGACATTACAGAAGTACATGAGTTCAACAGAGATGAGAGTCAGCCTTTGTAACTTCCAAAATTATTTGAAGCCTGTATTTTAAGTCTGTAACTGGGCAAAAAAAATCTTGCACAAACCTCTTCAAAATCTTAGCAATACAATTTGGTGTGAAACGATCCACAAGAGATCACCAATGCCTAGAAAATCTGCCTAAACCTTAAATCCAAATTGCTAGTTGGTACCTTCTTGTGGTACAATCACTCGAAGAGTACGCTCATGGCAAAAAATAAGGAATGAATTGAAGAACTTCCTAGATATCACATAGTGCACTTGAGTGTGTTGAAGCTGGTTTTATAAACTTTAACATTCACGCTGCAATTTGACTTGCCCTGGTTAAGATAGGAAAGTAGCAACTCAATCCTACCTCACGTGCAGTTCAGATATATGTGGTCTTGTGATGGATTAAAATGATCACTCTGGAATAAACTTAGAAAAGGCCATATTTATGCTGATTTTGGAGATCTGAAAATAAGTACCTGCTGCATGCAACACCAACAACAATATTACTATCAGGTGTTCAGGTGTTCAGACTATGCAAAGGGACATATGTCACCTATATATCCCAGTATTACTCTGTTCAGCACCTAGAGATTGTGGTGCTGGATTATTTTCTTTTCAAGTTCCAATCTTAAGTAAAATTCCTTCTGAACACAAAAGTGAAGTTCCAGACAATATGTTTGATTTTATTAAATAGAAAGGAGGTGTTGGAGGCAGTAGCAGACAGAGGAGGATTAGAATTTATGGGAACAGAGTACTTGTAAGACCTTAGTGGACTTAATTAACTTTATGGGGGAAAGGAGTGGAGAAACACGTTTGAGGTTGGAAGAGGGAGACTGAGAGAGAGAGACTGGGATGACTGAATAAGTTAGCACATAAAAAGAGCAAATGATAAGCAGCTGAGAAAGACAAAATTCCAATAGAATATATGGAAAGAGTGGTCCCTAGAGGGACATCTGCTTTCAGCAGACCAAGGAAAACAGAAATCAGTTTTTGGAGGGTTTTGGTATATTCCTAATCACTGTAGATCTCACCTGCCTCTTTGCAGGCACTTCAAATACAGTCATCCTTACATTCACTTTATGGAAAAGGAAAAAGCAGAAGATAAATGGAAAGAACAAAGCTGTAAACATTTGCAATGGCCCTGAAATTTATTCTGCAAGAATAATAATATCACATTATTTATGGTCATTCAATTTCTCTAAGCACTTATTTATTCCCACTTCCAGGTATCACTGTAGAAGATGTGAAAAAATGCCTCGGCTATCACTTAGATGCCAATATTGCACATGAAGACTTACATGCCAATGTTAATATTGATCGTGGTAAATGTGAAAAGATTCATGTGAAGGACAAATGTAAGTATATCCTTATTTTACATTATATCTTTCGCTTAAGGAAAGACTATACCAATTCCTTCCCCTTTTATAATCAATATAGTTATTGCTGTTAGGGAAAGGACAAATCTGATAGATCAGCAGAGGTGAGGCTGCCATGCTCTCAGGTCAAGCCAGGCGGAGCATGTGTTCCCAGTAGGCACACGCACAAACACACTTAGATAACATGTAGATACATACACACATTACTGACCACAAAAGCACAGTACTCAGGCCAACACAAACAGCACAGATGTCTTCATCCTGTTCTCTCCATTTGATCAAGGTGAAAGTCTGTTAGTGGGAAATATCACAGAATCACAGAATGGTTGAAGTTAGATAGGTCCTCTGAAGGCCACTTTGTCCAACTCCTCTCCTCACACAGGGTCATCTAGAGCAGATGTCCCTCCCAGTCAGCACAACCCTCAGGTATTTCAGCCCCTCTTAAATATGCTTGTATAGCCAATACAGATCCGTCCAGCAGCTGACCTTAGCCGTTCAATTGAACCAGCAACTGGATCCTTAGTCTTCTCTGTTACTGGCACCTGGATATACAACACCCTAAGGCCCACAGCTCCGTTCCTATTGCTGGTAGAGACCACCTGATGCGCACCAACACACACACTATGGATGCTTCCAGTAACTGGCCTTAAACGCTTAGTCTACGCAGCAATTGGCCCTTGGATCCTCTTATCTCCGGATGGCTTCCACAGATACACAGTCACATGCAAAGAGGTCTCAGTCAACCCCAGGACCATGGGGTGTCTCCAGTATTTGGCCTAGAACCCCTGGTCACTCCAGTAGCGAGCTCCTCCAGTTCTCTCACTCTAGAGACAGGTACATATCTAGGCCAGACTAACAGGCACGTTGATATTTGGTTCCCAAGCCACCTACCCTATTCACCTGCTAGTCTGGTTTGACATTTGCTAGTGATCACACACTGACATATGTATCATCACTCACTCCAGTTATTGGCATGAGAAACACCAGGTCCCTATCAGCCATTGTCCAACTCTGGTTGCTGGCACACAGATTTCCATACATGCACATACATGCAGAATAGAGTCCCCGCACCCAGGAAAAAACTTAGAAATGGAATTTACTGGTAAGCCAGGACAGACTGCAAAGGTCAAGGACAGTACAAGCTCACTGATCAGTACTTTTCCATATGCAATCAGTCTCCTTTTTTGCCTTTAACTCTGTATTTTCCCATGCTTGTTCCTCCCAAAGCCACTGTGGCCCTCCCTTCACTGAATCACAGAATGGTCAGGCTTGGAAGGGACCTCTGGAGATCACTTAGTCCAACCCCCCCTGCCAGAGCAGGGTCACCTACAGCAGTTGCACAGGACGGCATCCAGGCAGGTTTTGAATGCCTCCAGTGTGGGAGACTCCACAACCTCTCTGGGCAGCCTGTTCCAGTGCTCTGCCACCCTCAAAGGAAAGAAGTTCCTCCTCATGTTAAGATGGAACTTTCCAGATTCAAGTTTGTGCCTGTTACCTCTTGTTTTATCACTGGGCACCACTGAAAAAAAAGACTGTTCTCATCTACCTGGCACCTTACCTTTAAGTATTTATAAGTATTGATAAGATCCCCCCTCAGTCTTCTTTTCTCTAGACTAAAAAGACCCAAGTCCCTCAGCCTTTCCTCATAAGAGAGATGTTCTAATCCCCTAATCATCTTTGTAGCCCTTTGCTGGACCCTCTCCAGCAGTTCCCTGTCCTTCTTGAACCTTCTTGAATCCTTACCTCTTCAATGGCACTCCCCTAAATATACTCCAAGTGTTTAAGTTTGTGCCATCCCAAAATGCCCTTCTTTGCACCCAGAGACCCTTTCCATTGACTGATCTTGTTGTTGACTCATCCTCAGCCCCACCCTGAGCTGCTGGGACAGGCCTAGGAGGAGTCAAGGCAGGTGTTCCCTTTCTCTGATTAGGATACTTGTGTTCCCTACTTGAGTAGCCCAATGGCTATGAGCTCCATAATGTCTTTCATTTTGCTCTACCCCTTCTTTTCCTTTCAGATATAGGGTTTTCTAATTTAATTGCAAAATAGAAGGTTTCCTCCCACACAAGAGGTATGAGCAAAGAAAGATTGAATTCCACCACAACGAGTGAGTGAAGGGCTCTTCTCTCTATGGTCATCTTAGAGAGATGGACTTGTTGCACTAAAAGGACAGCTGCTCTTCAAGATGCACGGGCATTAAACCTTCTTCTTCATCCCCTCTTCTTTCTTTCTGCAGCAGAACTTAAGGATGATGCTGTCATTGATGATGTCATTTCCTTAGTTGATGGAGGAAAGATTGACTTTTCCATTAAAATAAAAGAAATGTTACTGCGAGGATCCAAGATGGTTGATGTAGAAGATTACATACAGTGGGCTAAGTCTTTGGTTGATGCTCCAGTAGTGATACAGCAACGGGTAAGTACAACTTCTTCAAAGCTGTAGCTCTTACAGTTCAAAAGCTTTTGTTCTAAGATGGAGGTGAGACTCCAAGTTTATCATAAACTTTCAGGTATTTTCTTCATCCTGACAATTTCTTCAGATGCTTGTTCTAGTAACGGGTATATCAAAAGGACTCAGAACTTCGGAAAATTCTGTTATGCATGGGCTTTTTTCTTTTACAGCCTTCTCCAATACATACACTTGTTCCAGTTAAGATGAGACATGCATATTTAAAGAAACAAAATTTGGAAAGAGCAATTGAAGACTACATTACCGAATACAGTGTGTGCAAATGTGAACCCTGCAAAAATGGAGGCACCCTAGTGCTAGTAGATGGAGCCTGTACATGCATGTGCTCAAGCTACTTTAAGGGAATTGCTTGTCAGATTCCCAAATCTACATTAATTAAAGGTTAGTAAATACTCCAGACAGACTAAAATGACCATATTTGTTATTGTGAACAATATCCTGACAAAATGAGCCTTCATAAGGACAGAAGGATGTCATAATACTCCCTTATACCTACTGCTGTGAAATCTCATGAGTATATGGTGTGGAAATTAGTGTAAGTTGCTGAGTTCTTTCCATAAAGAGGGCACTCTAATTTAGAGTTCATGGTCCTACATACACTATCGTGCCTTGGAATGATACCCTAAGTTCATTTAAGTGAATAGCAGCATTATATTGCAGCATGGCGCAGTAATGGTAAACTGATTTCAAGCAAAAGCAATCTCACCACATCATAAGCTATTTTGTCTTCAGTTTCTTGCAAAAGCACTGTGTTTGCTAACACATGATCACATTTCATAATTACTGTGCTAGCTTAGTATTAGATTGGTCCACAAAGAGGAAGAGGGAGATGAATACAGTTCCGCAACTGATAATGTAAAAAATGTATTGTGCAGTAAATTCATTCCCTGTGGCCAAGTTTTTAAAGCACAAGTGCTGAAAATGGGCCTTAGAACTGTTATTCAGGGAGCTTCCTAGGACGACAAAAATATTGAAACCTCTGGGCTCTTAAGCAGTGCCACTGACAAGGGCATTTTCAAAAGCCAGATCTGTGCAATGGGTTGTATGCTGGAGGCTGCAATGATCTTCAGAGTCACCATAACTGAGAATGTAAGAGTTGAATCATGGTCTACCTTGTCCACCCTTAAAAGTGCCAAGTAAAAAGCTCTAATTGATCTTTCTGCCACTGCACAGAAGGCAGAGAGATGCTGGACTAATCCTAATATGGTGTCTTAATACCAGTTGTCACTGATGGAGGCTGGAGCTGTTGGAGTGCCTGGTCCCGCTGTATCAATGGAGAAAGCACTCGAACTCGCCAGTGTAATAATCCTACCCCAGAACCTGATGGCAGACCATGCCAGGGAGAAAGCATTGAAAAACGGCCCTGTGGAGAACCATAATAGTTAATGCTGCTCAAAAACAGGTAAGCAGCCTCTCTAAGTACTAATGTGTTATTGCTGTTTAGAATAAATGGTCAGCCAATATCTGGGGCATTTCAGTGACACAATTGAAGAAGTGATGGGTAAGTCCACTTACATATTTCATTTAAATCTGTAACTTGACAACAGCTTTTGCAAACAGCCACCCTGTAGCTCAAATTTGTGAATGTTTAGATTTGTGTTTGAATGTCTTGACAAGTAATGTTATGTCACAGAACTTCAAGAGTAAAATGGAGTTCTGGGTAAGAACAAACTAAAAACCCAGCTCTTAAAATCTAGATGGAATCTCCAGTCAGACTCTCCATCAAAAAAACATATCTCTTAGGGAGAGGGAAAGAGACATATTTTCCAGAAACAAAATATAGAGACAGTTTGGGAGTCTGAATTCTATTGCTTGATAAGTAGAATGCTTAAATCCAACAAAGCTACTGCTATAGGAGTTTTGAAACATTTAGCTTGGAAAAAAAATAGTTTAAGAAAATGTTTATCTACATGGTTTTGTCAGGTTTGTTGTTGGTTTGTTGTTTTTTTTTAATATAATACTGCAAAGCAAATAAAAAAAAATAAGTAGGATTTTGAGTATGGATGCTCTGGTCCATAAAATGGCAAGATGGTCTCAACTTTCTGCACCTGCTGAGAACAAGCAGCTTGCACAACAGTTGGATATGACAGTAAGAGTTTTCAGGCCCAGGAGGAAGTGTTTCGGTTTTATGCCTGACATGATACCACAAGTTCATTCTCTTCTGGGAGGCCACAAGAACAAAAGAGGTGGCAAGATAGGGAAAGGATTTTTAATGTTTCCCCACTGAAACACCCTGACTGTAAGTCTCACAATATGACCACTACCTGCATCAAAAATATGTATCAGAATCACAGAATGGTTTGGGTTGGAAAGCACCTTAAAGATCATCTAGTTCCAACACCCCTGCCACAGGCAGGGACACCTTCCACTAGACCAGGTTCCTCAAAGCCCTGTCCAGCCTGGCCTCGAACATTTCCAGGGATGGGGCATCTACAGCTTCTCTGGGCAACCTCTTCCAGAGTCTCACCACCCTCACAATAAAGAATTTTTTCCTAATATCTCATCTAAATCTACCCTCTTTCAGTTAAAAGCCATTACCCCCTGCCACTCCATACCCCTGTAAAATGTCTTCCTGTAGGCCCCCTTCAGGTACTGGGAGATTATTCTTTGGATATTTCTTCTATGCTTGCCCTCTCACAGTTTCAGTAGAGTTCAGTTATATCTAATGTTCTTCTTCTACCTGAAGAAAGCATGGCCAGCAAGACATAACAGCACTCACGGGCCATCTAGCCCTACATCAGAGAATTACAAACTACTTCCTACAGCACCACATCTCCAGACTATCAAAGCCAATTGTTCCATAAGCTATTCCACAGATGGAAGACAGAAATTGAGAGAAGACTATGACACAGAGCTGGAAAATTGTGACTAATATGAGGAAGACAAGTAGAAGAAGTAGGAGAAATTAAATAAAACTAGCAACTGGCAGATTCAAAACAGACTGAAGACTGGTCCTTCACACAGTGGGCATACCAAAAGTAGATATGCATTTTAAAAACCTCAACACAAACTAATGGAAGGTTCTCAAACATGTAGATAATCATGCTTCCTCAGGAGCTTCCTCTGAAGCATTAATTTTGGCAGGATGGGAAAGTATTCTGTGGAAGTGTATCTATGTGTTTCACTACTCCTGAACATTCCCTAGGTCAGTGTTACTGTCCTCTTCTTAAAAGCAGGTTATCAAGTTAGCCTTTGCTTGATCCTGTGAAGTTGGTCTTATTTTAAAAAATCTCATTAGCAGCTTAATTTTATTCCTGCACTATATCATTGACATGTTTCTCTTCAGCCATGACAGCAAATACGATGATGATTATTCATGATACATACATATTCAGACATGTTTCCTCTGGTAAGGCATAGTAAAAGCTCTTTTAAAAAGACTAACCTAACTTTGGCTCCTGATATATCAGACATGTTGACTACTCACTATTCCACCAGAAGTAAGACACTTAAGCCTTCTGAAAAATCACTGTATATGTTTTAATTCATTCTTCATTAGAATTATTTCACATTACAGTCATATTTAAGACAGTGAAGTTCTTGGTGAGCCGTGACAGTACTATTTCACTTAAACTTTGACAAATCTATACATTGTAGCTACTATCTTCTATCACTTCTTTATTATTTTTTCTTCTTTTTTAGAAAACATTAATGGATTCCAAACCAATTCTACAAATCAGTTTCTGCTGGCCAGCTAGCTGCCCAAGATCAACGGAATTCCATGATTTAAAACCACCTGCAGCTTAAATGATCGCTAATCAAAACTAAGTAATACACCAAATAAACATCTTAAAATAAATGGAAAGATTCAGTGGGTGTGGTCCATCTTTTATTTGTCTGTGGTCATCATTAGAACGTGAATTATCTTTCTTAGTCAATGGCATAATGGTGTCCCCTTGTCAATATTTTTTCATAATTCTTCGTGGTATGTTTTCAAACTGATTTTCAAGAATTCAAGTCCAGCCTAAGTATCAGAATAATGTATATAACATTAGTTGATTGATGGTATATTGTTAGTAAAGAACCTGGGAGAGTCATTATCTTCAGCAAAATGCCCTTGTGGTTTCATTTCCAACCCCACATCTTTCATCTAATTCATGCCCTGAATCACCTGTATGTTTATTAAAACATGCAGCTTTACTAGAGCTATTATTCTTGCTCCTCCCAACATTTGCTGAATAGCCTGACATTTTATCATGTCTATGTTAATGTGTTAAAGATTTTTATATGAAATCAGAGACACATTACAAAGGGATAGAAGATTTGTTATATTATCATCCATATTTTCAGCAAACTTTTCAAAGGAAACAAGGCTGAGGCAATTGTACTGTCATTGCACATACCTTTCAATCTTCCTCGGTGACTTTTGCACCTAGCAGACAATTGCTGGAAGATTTGTTTGGGGTGGGGAGGAGGGATAGTTCTCAAAGAAGTTTCGTGAAAAAAGCAGCTAAATTGAAAAAAAAAAAAAACAAACCAGAAAGAAATTAGTGTCCCTGATGAGGAAAGGTATTAATGTTAACTTAGCTATTCTACTACACACCAGAAGATCTACATGGAAGCAAGACACAAGAAAACAGATTTCTTTTTAAAAGTTAAGAACAAAGGTATATGACAGCTGAGTGATTTGTAAACACAGGAATGATAAAAGCCATCAGACCAATGAGATCAGTCCTTTGCATACTTGCAGTCCAGGTCTGGAAGAGTCCCCTGGAACTTTCTTTACCTGCCTCCTGCCAGGAGTGTGACAAGTGACCCTGAAGACTTTCACTACCAAAGACCAAACATCACAAAAGAAAGTGGGAGAGAGAACTGTTTCCCAGGCCCCTATGGTAGGAGAGCATTCAGAAAGTGAAAGTGTACTGATGACCAAAGAAAGTGAATCACACCCCGTGCTACTCAGGCAGACTAAAAAAGGCCTTTCACTGGTTCCTGCCACCATGAACAGTTCCCTTCACACCACATAAGTGGAAATAGGCTTCTGCTAATTAATAGGCTTCCACTAATTAATAGGCTTTCACTAATTCATGTTCTCAAGTGCAAACACAGGATTTTCTCAGTGGACAGAGAACACATGCACCTAGCACCCCTACAGTCCTCCTGGGACATTTCAGAAAGCTTCAGACCTAACACTTAAGTACTTTGCTGCACTGTGCACCTGGAATAAAGCTGCTCTTGGTGGAAGATCTGATGTTACTGCCTCACCGTGGGAACAGCAGGAATCTTCAAGAGCTATCACATATCAGGAAATCCCTAGCAGACAGAGCAATTCCTCAAAATAAAAATAAAAAATAGAAAGAGGATAGGCCCAGGAAAACCTACCATAATCTGAGATTTAACCCTCAACGTGGCCAGACATGCTGACCAAGCATCTTTCCAGTACAGTTAGTATTCACCATCTGACAAACAGATTTTTTTCCTAATGTCAGAATCCTCCCTGTCCTGTCAGTAAGTCTCTTTCATAAATTGCTCATGTAGCCTATGGAAGCCTTACCAATCTCCTTCCTCATCTATCCTATTTGAAAGATAATTATTGAATATGAATTAATAGAAATTAATAGAAAATTTTGTCTAATTCCCACTTTATATGTACTCATAACCTGTTTATACCCATTTGATTCCAATCCTTTTTTTTTAGTATAAATAATCATTCTTCCTTGATACTTACAAACCTTGTCATAGCCAATTTCACCTCCACTTTCTTAAGTTAGATAAGGCAAGCTCTTTTAGTGTCCTTTCAGAAGCCAGGAATTCCTTCTACTCATACTGGAAGACTTCACCTGTACCTGTGTCAGTTTAAAATCATGGTCATTCAACAAAGGTGACGAGAACTGCACACAATACTCTAAATGAGGTGTCATCAGGGGTCTCCAGAAATTCTTTTCCTGCAGCTCCTAAAATCATTTGCCTACTGTGCACTTGAATCACACATGCTTTTCACATGTGCGTGTCATGTTAGTGACTAATACTTACTGTCTCTCTGGTTCAAAGTGATAATTCTTGTTCTTAGCCTTAAGTACATGGCTTCGTTACTAAACATTGGTTGACTTCTACCACTCCCATACACAAAATCTTCTCACTCTTCCTGTGTAATGACCTGATTCTCCCCAGTATTAATAGAACCACTCAGTTTAGTACATCTTCAGATAACATCGATACAGGCCTAGCTCTTGAACCAGACTCCTAACCCCAGTACTGAGCAGAATAAGTCCCATGACCTATGCCTGCAGAACACTGATAGTAAAACACTCCCAGTTAAACTCAGGAATTCCCATTCCACTTATAAACTGATGTTGCTTTAGCCAGCTCCTTATCCCCCTTGCAGTCTTTCTGACAGGTCAAATCCTCTCTCAATTTTCATCGTTTAAAATTCAGCAAAGGACATTATATGAACTACTCTGCTTAAATCTAGATAGATCAAGTTAATGGTACTACCTTTTCCTAAAATGCCAGTTAAACTTTGTAAAACAGATACTAAGTTATTCAGATGTAATCCATCTTTAATGAAACCTACCTTAAATGTAGCTACATATACCTAATATTTTCTCTTTTAAATAGTTTTATCACAGAACCCCAGAATGGTCAGGGTTGGAAGGGACCTCTGGACATCATCTAGTCCAATCCCCCCCGCCAGAGCAGGGTCACCTACAACAAGTTGCACAAGGTGGCATCCAGGCAGGTTTTGAATGTCTCCAGAGTGGGAGACTCCACAACCTCTCTGGGCAGCCTGTGCCAGTGCTCTGCCACCCTCAAAGGAAAGAAGTTCCTCCTCATGTTAAGATGGAACATCCTATATTCAAGTTTGTGCCTGTTCCCTCTTGTCTTATCGCCAGCCACCACTGAAAAAAGACTGTTCCCAGCCCCTGGCACCCTCCCTTTAAGTACTTATAAGCATCAATAAGATTCCCCCCTCAGTCTTCTTTTCTCTAGACTAAAAAGCCCCAAGTCCCTTAGCCTTTCCTCATAAGAGAGATGTTCTAATCCCCTAATCATCTTCATAGCCCTTTGCTGGACCCTCTCCAGCAGTTCCCTGTCCTTCTTGAACCGGGGAGCCCAGAACTGGACACAATACTCCAGATGCGGCCCCACCAGGGCAGAGTAGAGGGGGAGGATGACCTCCCTCGACCTGCTCGCCACACTTGATGCACCCCAGGATGCCATTGGACTTCTTGGCCACCAGGGCACATTGCTGCCTCATGGTCATCCTGTTGTCCACCAGGACTCCCAGGTCCCTTTCCACAGAGCTGCTCTCCAGGACATCAGCCCCCAACCTGTACTGATGCATGGGGTTATTCCTCCCCAGGTGCAGTACCCTACACTTGCCCTTGTTGAATTTCATAAGGTTTCTCTCTGCCCAACTCTCCAGCCTGTCCAGGTCACGCTGTATGGCGGCACAGCCTTCCGGTGTGTCAGCCACTCCTCCCAGTTTTGTGTCATCAGCAAACTTGCTGATGGTACACTCTATCCCTTCATCCAGGTCATTGATGACTATATTGAACAGGACTGGACCCAGTACTGACTCCTGAGGGACACCACTGATTACTGGCCTCTATCTAGACTGCACCACTAACCACAACCCTCTGAGCTCTATCTGTCAGCCACTGTTCAATCCACCGCACTGTCCATTCATCTAACCCACACTTCCTAAGCTTGCCTGTGAGGATGATGTGGGAGACAGTGTTGAAAGCCTTGCTGAAGTCAAGGTAGACAACATCCACTGCCCTCCCTCATCCACCCATCCAGTCATGCCATCATAGAAGGCTATCAGATTAGTCAGACATGGCTTCCCCTTCGTGAATCCATGTTGACTACTTCTGATAACCTTCTTTTCTTCCAGATGCTTTGAGATGACAGCCAGAACACGCTGTTCCATCATCTTTCCAGGGATGGAGGTGAGGCTGACCAGCCTGTAGTTTCCCAGGTCATCCTTCTTGCCCTTTTTGAAGACTGGAGTGACATTGACTTTCCTTCAGTCCTCAGGCACCTCACCTGTTCTCCAGGACGTGTCAAAGATGATGGAGAGCAGCCCATCAGTGACTTCCCCCAGCTCCCTCAGCACTCGCGGGTGCATCCCATCAGGCCCCATGGACTTGTGGATATCCAGTTTACCTAACTGATCTCTAACTTGCTCCTCATCAACCAAGGGAAAGTCTTGCTTCCTCCAGACTTTCTCTGTTACCAACAAAGTCTGAGACTCCTGAGGACTGGCCCGAAGGCTGACTTCAACGTTCAGCAGCTCCGCTTTCTCTGCTTCATCTGTCACCACAGCACCTGTCTTGTTCAACAGCGGGCCCACATTTTCCCTAGTTTTTCTTTTGTCTCCTATATACTTAAAGAAACCCTTCCTTTTGGCCTTGACATCCCTCACCAGGTTCAATTCCAAGGCTGCCTTGGCTTTCCTTGTTTCCTCCCTGCATACCCTGACAGCATACTTATACTCTTCCCAAGCGGTCAGCCCCTTCTTCCACCTATTGTAGACTCCCTTCTTCCACCTGAGTTTTTCAGAAGGTACCTGTTCAGTCATGCAGGTCTCCTTCTTCCCTCACCTGATTTCTTGCTCTTAGGGATGCACCGATCCTGAGCTTGGAGGAAGTGATGCTTAAATAGCAGCCAGATCTCTTGAGCCCCCTTACCCTCTAGAGCCCTCTCCCATGGGATTTCTCCAAGCAATTCCTTCAAGTGATCAAAGTTAGCCCTCCTGAATTTTAAGGTTTCAACCCTTCTTGTCATTTTGTGCATACTGCACTTAATCCTGAACTCTAGCTTCTCATGATCACTGCAGCCCAGTCTGTCCCCAACCTTAACATCCTCCACCAGTCCCTCTTTGTTTGTCAGTACTAGGTCCAGTAGTACACCTCTCCTGGTGGGCTCCTCCACCACCTGAGTCAAAAAGTTATCATCAATGCACTGGAGGAACCTCCTGGACTGCACATGCTCAGCTGTGTGGCCTTTCCAGCAGATATCAGGGTAGTTGAAGTCCCCCATGAAAATCAAGGCCTGCGATTGTGAGGTGATTCTCACCTGTCTGTAGAAGGCCTCATCAACTTCCCCATCCTGATCAGGTGGCCTGTAACAGACACCCACAACAGTGTCCCTCCTGTTACCCTGCCCCTTAATCCTTACCCACAAGCTCTCAACTTGCTCTTCGTCTGCCCCCAGGGAGAGCTCGATACATTCCAGTTGCTCTCTCACATAAAGAGCAACCCCACCGCCTCGCCTCGCCGGTCTATCTTTCCTAAAGAGAACATAGCCCTCCATGACAGTGCTCCAGTCATGTGAGCCATCCCACCACATCTCAGTAATTGCAATGAGATCATGGTCCTGTGACCGCACGCAGATCTCTAACTCCTTTTGTTTATTCCCCAGGCTGCACGCATTAGTGTATAGGCATTTCAGAAAGACCAATAAGTGTATCGTTTTTGCCCTTCAGGGGTGCTGGGCCTTCCAATCCTCAAAAATACTAGCACTCTGCCCCACAAGTGCTGAGCTACTACCCCCAGGTGCCTTTCTATCGAGCCCAGTTACATGTCCATCCCCCTTCAAATCTAGTTTAAAGCTTTCTCAATGAGCCCTGTTAATTCTACTCCAAGAACCATTTTCCCCCTGCAAGACAGGCTTTTCCCATCTGCTGCCAGCAGGCCTGTTGTTCTGTAAATCAGGCTGTGATCAAGGAACCCAAAACCCTGCCGGTAGCACCAAGTTCGGAGCCAGTCATTGACCTGCTGGCTCTGCCTGTTAACCCCCTCATCATTCCCCGCAACAGGAGGGACAGAGGAAAACAAGGCCTGGGCTCCCGATCCCTTAACCAGTCGTCCCAAGGCCCTGAAATCTTTCTTCATTGCCCTCGGCATTCTTCTCCCTACATCATGACTGCCTACCTGAAAAACTAGAAGGGGATAATAATCCGATTGCTGCACCAGGGATGGAAGCTTCCTCTTAACATCATTAACCCGGGCACCAGGGAGGCAGCAAACCTCCCTGTATAGCGGGTCCGGTCTATATATTGGGCCTTCCATTCCCTTCAGAATTGAGTCCCCTATCACAATGACCTGTCTTTTGTTTTTTACCGAGGCAGTTTTGATTTGGGGGGTGGTCCGACTAGGCCTCAGTGACACCTCCAACCTGGGAGGATTACCATCCTCACCGTTGTTTGGTCCCCCTTGCAGAACAGTGTATCTGTTCTGCAATGGGACCTCGGAAGGTGTGGTAGTTGTCAGGCAGATGTGCCTGCGGCACCCGCTGTGTCGGGCAGGAACATCTCGCCATTGCCCCCTGTCCTCCAAGCTACCCTGTTCAGCCGATCGGGGAGAGGAGTAGGAGTTCTCCGCAGCAGGGGCTCTGTCTGCCTGCTGGGTTTCTGTCATGGGAGACAGACTACGACTCCAGGCATCTATCTCCCTTTCACATTCCCTGATAACCCTCAACCTACTTAACTCCTCCCTGAGCTCCATCACTAAGCGTAGGAGCTCCTCTACCCGGGCACACCTGCCACAGGCATGCTCACCGCTGCCATCCGACACCGGCGTGAGAGCAGGGCACACCCCGCAGCCCCACGCCTGGGTGGCAGCGTGTTTGCACGGGAACTCCATCAGGGCTATGGTCTTCTGCCAGGTAGATACCATGGCTACCTGACCGAGTTGGTAGATTAGCAGCGCCCTGCCGTGCAACCTGCCGTGCCCTGTTGGCCCGGTCGGTTCACCCACTCAGGGGGTCCGCCCTTCCACGGTGCTCCCAGGGGCCACCCTGGGGGCTGCCCTCCGGCTGCCCGCTTGCCCAGAGCTGCCTCGCTGCGCTCCTTCACAGCTCCGTTAGAGCTGCCGCGTGTGCCGCTGGCTTCGCCCCCGCCACGTCAGCAGCTGTCCCCTGCACTGCCTGTTCTGGCACAAACACGAGGATGAGTTTGGTGCTTTCTCCAGCTTCGGAAAGCTCCAAAAGAGCCCCTCGCCGGCCCTTTCCGCCTCCGATCCCCTTCCCCAGTGCGGACTTATCTGCACTGCAGCTGGTCTCCAAGGTTTTTCAGATCTGTTCTTTGAGTTGCATAATGTCGTGCTCAAGCAAATAAGCCTGTAGCTGCCCTGGTAATTTTCTGCTTTTTAGAAAATAGGTAATATGTTTGCTAATTGCCACTATAGGTATCTGTAGTGGTATTTGCTATTATCTATATAATAGATAATATAGATATACTGCACTGAAAGTTTAATTGAAAACCAGTGGTTTGGGACCATATATCCCTGTCTATGGCAGGGGGGTTGGAACGCAATGATCTTCAAGGTCCTTTCCAACCTAAACCATTCTATGATTCTATAGCAATGCAGCAATCCTTTCAGTGCTCTAGTACTGAGATTATGGGGAAATCCTGATTTCATCATAGAACGCAGTTCAAATCTTGTTTGTGACATAGATACGGGATTTTCTGTTACTTTACTACCATTTTTTTTGTCCCTCACTACTTCATACAGAGAAGCTTGCTTCTTGAAAACTCAACTGATTTTTTATTTAATAGTTGGACATCATGCAAAATAGAGCAGTGCTCCCCTCCCCTGCATTTAGCATGTACTTCACTTTTCTTCCTTCCTTCATCTCTTTTCATTAAGCCCTCTGTTTTAGCTTTTTTTGCTCAGTGAGGTTTACGGCCATATGCCCTTTCTTCCTACAATTTTTGTGCATAGGAAGTCTGCAGCAGTGCAGAACTTTAATATCCTGTTGGACCAGGACAACCCTATTTTTCTGATAATATCTGCTATGAAGAGCTGAATAGTCAAAGGTTAATTGACAGAAATATGGTTCAGCTTATTAGAGTAAGAAAATTATTTCAGATTTTAAACAACCATGAAAATCTGAGCCAGAAGGAGACGTGCCGGGGGTTGGCAGTGAAGGCTAAATATATGAAAATTCAGGAACCCCGAGTATGAAAGACAGAAAAAAAAAATATTTACCTTTTTAATTTTGTCAAAGATGAGTGGAAACATAACTATATAATTTTCTCATCAGCATAGGCCTGTTTTTCATTATAATCTTACAGGTCGTAAAATGAAGGAATGCTCATGTACTGTCATTTGTCCTTCACAGCGGTGCAGTGTATTCCAAACAAATGCTGTTAAAAATTCCATTAGGTCTCTGATAATATGCAAAACAAGGATTTTGCTGATATCTGTTCCTGTAAAGGCTGGAGAGACCACATACACTTTCAAAAAAAAGGAAGTGCACAGAGAAGGACAAAGAACATTTTTGACTCTCTAGTACAGCTCGTAATCTTTAGCAGTTTTGTGGAGACAGAGAGCCTGAAACTATGGTAAGTACAGACCTCTATTCATTTACTTTTTATTACATGGATGCATAAGATTTACTACTAAAACTGCAGTGGATGTGACTGTAAAACTTTAAACATATTTCTAATAGTTTTCAATTCAGTTCCTTGCAGCTGACTTCCTGCTTTTGAGGGCATGAAGAAACTTTTTAGTTTTTTAGCTCCTTCATCATGTGAACTCATTTGTATGTGCCTTACTGATTCTGGCATTCAAAATTAAGGAAGAGAAAATAGCTTCTTTCAAGGCTAAACCGAAAATTAGTTTGTGTATCTAGATGAATTCCACAGTCAAGTGTCAATGTGACACCAAGCAAGAAAAGGGAATGGGTCAAGCCTGTTAATTAGATTTCCAGAAAGAAATTGCACTATCTTATTTTGATTCAGAAGTACTTTGTAACTAAAAGAAAAGGGAAAAAAGTCCACTCAAGATTTATGTATTTATGTTTAAATCTTCAGCATACTTAGGGTTTTTTTTTACTAATCTGTAGAATTTGTTTCCTTAAAAAGACATTTTCTTTAAAATTCCAAACTCTACATATGTGTCTGGTTTTATAAGTATTTTATTAATAAACCAAATCAGCAATTTCAAGAGAAGTGATTTGACAGGTAAATGTTGAAAAGTGTGAAATCTGAATAGTTTTTCAGGCTATATTTGCTCTGGGAAGTAGTTTAGAAGTCCTGGACTAGCTTGTATGCTTTTGTCATGGTATGTATGACCAAATAAAGCAACCTTTCCCTCAAGGTAGTATTACTAAAGAGTTATTCTTTATTTGAAGCTGTTAATCTTGTTTCAAGAGAAAAAAAGTATCTCAGGAACCAAGCTATAGAATTCAGTATATTCATGGGGGACAAAGTCTAACTTTGCCTATTGCAAGTAGCACTTGAAAAATGGTAACGTGAAATAGGATTGAACGCAGAACACTGTTCAGATTTAACAATGCTTCACCCAGTGTTGAGGGTTTTCATTGAGTTTGTTTTATACAAGCATCAAATTCTTCCTGAATCTGAAGCAATGGCCTTAAAGTGTTTATGTAAGTAATATTTTTTATATTTAAAATGTAAAACAGATATTTCTTATTCTGTTTATTTTTGTTGCAATCCCACTGTGTAGAATCAAGTACTAAATAGCAAAATACTACATTTGTTTATACCAATAATTCAAGTCAGGTCAAGTCACTTGACTTACTCTGGATTTACATATGGATAAATGGGGTCTGAATAGGGCGTAATGTTCTACCAAACTAGCACCTCACTGTGCTGTTGCCTGCTGATTTCTGGTTGCCGCAGAGATTCTTTAACTTGAGCTAGTCACTGAGGACCCCAAATATACATACAGGCTTTCTGTTTTCAAAATTCTACATTAAAATTTGCAAGGCCAACACACAGTTACTCTTCTGGCATGATTCTGCTTTCACAAAAGGGTTTGTTTAGAAACTATGTAAATATGCAAATATGTTGAACACAGGACTTCTGCTGTTGCCTAAAGCAGTTTGAAGATAAACAACAATTAACAGTTTCACTTTTTTATTTAAATCTTTTCAAAGCTCCAGGTTGTTTTCTCTGAGTCCAAATATGAATGACAATTCAAAGTAATGCAAACCATGAATTCATACACTTAATGTTATTTCCTTGACAATGTTATATAGCACTATTGGGAAAGGAGTGCTTTCATCTTTGCATTACAGGCAACCTAGAAGCTTCACCAAGTAAGCAAATCACATTCTTTGGTCTTTGCTTTGATGCTGCATGGGTGGAAATTAATATTATAGCAATATGAGAAGACAGGAAAAAGATTTAGGAGGAGAGCAAAACAAGTAACTGAAGAAGCTGAAGTGAGGAGTAATATAGGAAAGTTTGGTTTTTGGCAGTTTTACAGTAGACAGAGGTTGGAGTGGTTGGGAAGACAAAATTATCCCTAAAAAAAAAAAAAAAAGCCAATGAACCTTTTGAATGTGAGATTGGGCATAATCTGTCTGAGGTTGGCTCTGTTTTTAGTGCATACAGGAAGAAATGGACGGAGCAGGGCTAGGTCTGCAGAATCCCAAGATCCAAATGAAGACCAAAACATAGAATTCACTATTTCATTTCTGACCCTCATAATGCAGCCAAGTTTAAACCAAAACATTTAGACATATTATCAGATGAAAAAATACTAGACCTACAATAATATCTGCTGGCAGGTGTAGCTTCATGTGAGATTGAAGTTGATGCACACAATGGAAAAAGGCTGTATTTCCCTTTGACTTCACCCCAAAACAAGCTGTGTTGATTTCTGACCTAGAGAAATAGCCCTTAACATGCCTGTCTTCTTACAGTGATACTGGTAATTCTCAGATATACTATAAGAAGCAAAAGAAATTTTGAGACATGATAATTCAGATAAATGTTCTGATGCAGATATGGCCAACCAAAGAATTTGATTGATCTATTTGGACCTACCATTTGGTTTTTTTTAAAAAAAAAAAAAGAAAAAGAAAAGAACTTAAAAAAAATAATCCAGAAAAGCAAAGAGAACTGCTGGGATCCACTTAGTCATAGCATCTAGATGGAGCTAGAACAGCAGTTATAAAGTGAGGTGCGGCACATTTTCCAGATATCTCGGTTTAGAAGGCATTCACATTGCCTTGTAAGTGTTACTAGCTTCACATTTAAATGGTGGCAGATTCTGTCATTCACCTTATATGACTATAGACAAAAAGTATCTACACAGGCAACTCCTGGAGAACAGCTATTTTACCATAACTTGCCCTGAAATAACTCAGTCAGGGCTCAGTGCTTTTGTTCTGTAGCATTCATCTGGGAAAGGGTTTTGTCTTCTTCCAGAATAGTCAAAATGCATTAATCATTTGGGATCAAATTTTTGTCACACAAAAACTATGGCCATTTAGTGAAGTGTCTACTTTAATGGATGGTCAGAAAATGCTTCTTCCTACTCACAAGTGTTTACATTGTACATTATATAACAATTCTGGGAGCTGACACTGAAACCCATACTCCTAACTGCGAGGAAGGTACTCACACCCCTCTCCAGCTGTTCTTTATGAAGGAAGTGCCTCCTTGGGTTATTCTTTTGAAAGAGAGGGCCTAAGTACGCACAGCCATAAATGGAATAAGGCACTTATCCTTAGACAGGATTCAGGCATATAAAGTGACAGAGAGGAGTGAGAAATATATTAAGGGTTATCTCAGAGCTAGGGATGTTTGTTTCTTGATATGCTTGTTAAGCTTGCCTACTGTGATATTTTTGTGTACAATTTTACTATTAGCATTTTGAATGTTTCCCTTGTCAACAAATTCTGCTAATATAATCCTGAAAGGTACCTCCTTTGGCACCTATGCCCATCATTTAGACACCTAGATCCACCGTTTAGGAAGAATTTTTCAATGTTGATATTCATCTGCCACCTAACTCTGTATGCCTTAAGGGAATGTCCACACTGCAGAATGTAAAGCTATTCAGAGGTACACAAGGAGTTATACCACATCAAAATCTCCATAAACTGGAGATATAACATTGACCAGGACTTGGGCCAACATATTCATGAAACATAAAGAATGGAGAACTTCCTCTAAAGAGGAGAGGTTTCTAGATCTAGCACAATGTGGAAGAGCGTATGTCTTCAGTTAGTTGAATTTGCTTTTTCTTATAAACTTTCCCAATGCTAACTCACTTGCCCAAGTTAGGTGGGCCCAGCTGAGATGCTGGTTTCTAAGAGTCTCTCTTTGTCTTTCCCCTTGTACTGTAGGAAAGGCCTAGACTGAAGAAAAAAATACATTATAAGATAGCCAAGGGTTTGAATACCTCCATGAGGAGCAACATAAATCTTTGTGGGTTTAAGAATGCAGTTCTAGTGCAGCCCATGCTCTGCATTAGATTTTAAAACTGTAGTATTCCATCAGTATATCATTCCCCATTTAAGAGGGCTTCAGCCTCATTCCATCAGGTTCACAAATGAGCTAGTCTTCTCCATCTCATCAGATTTAGCAGGCCCATTTAGAAAGGACTGCTGCATCACCCTCATGACAATTGTTCAGTGACCAAAGCAGACACATTGGAAAGAGTTACCTCTGCTCATGTCATAAAAAAACCTGAGCAGTGTTTGAAGCAGTTCATTGAAGCTAGGTCTACCCACTTCTAAGTGAGTGCTGTAATAACTGGGTTAGAGAGATGATTTACCCCTTTCTGAATTGAAGAATCCTCACATTTTTCACACAAAGAAAATCACCATCAAAACAGGGATGGAAAGTTCTACCATCAACCAGCAACCACCTTTGGTCTGGTGTTTAGGGAACTCTCAGGAGAACTGTGGGTTTCACAAACCTTGGGCTGTGTTTTCGGAAAACTATGTACAAGTAAATGAAAGTAAAGAGTAGCTGACCATTTTTAGAAAGAAAGGACTCCATTTTTCCTAGCACAGGGATGTTTCTTATTCTCCTCTGGCATGGGCAAAAACAGGGATATGAGGGATAAAAGGCGATCACAATACATTTTAAGACCATTAGTTTCACCAGACAAAAAAAAAAAATAGAGCCCTTGTCTTTCAGTGTAATATTTTACAGCCAACTTTTGTGTCTCAATGGAGTCGTACTGATTCTACACAGGAACACAGAACAGTTGATTATATGACAGGCTGAAGGTCTAACCACACTCAGAAGGACCATCCTCACAAGCAACCCTGTGTGAAGGGACCTCTACCTTCTTGCAAACATCACTGAGGTCACAGGGCTTCAGATAACCACAGAAGACCAGCAGGTCCAGGTGTCTTGCATAACTGGCAAGACAGCAGGTTTTGAAACTGATTTGTGCAAAACACAACTCACAGGGCTAAGAATAATAAAATGTTCAGGATACTGTTGTCTTTGTGATCCAGACACAATTTTCTGTCTGTCAAGCCCAAGTGGAGCATCAGAAGTAGAGAAAAACTGAGAGAAAGAATTTTTTTTCCTGATCTTCAGGCCACTTTCAAAAACATTATAAATTAACATCTGTCTCAGTGAAATCCAAAAATGCTTTTCTGCTCACTGTATAAGACACCATGGAATATATTGTATTGGTAAAGCTAGTCAAGCAGTGGAACAGTAGTGGATTGTCTACAGTGCTCAATGACAGCTATGCTCTGTGCATACATAATGCCCAGTGATGCTTCTACATTGGCACAGAAGGCCGAACTGCGCTCAGAACATCCCAAACTCTGGTATCCTAGTTATCCTACAGTATCTTGCTGCCAACTTGAGAGCCCTATGATGTTATTGCAATGCATTAATGACAGCCCCATGACATTACTAAGGAAAACTATTGGCAAGCCAGGACTTGCTACATCCAGCCACATCTGTGCTTAGCCCATTCACACTGAAATCAGGCAACATCTCGGCCTCTTTAAGAGGAGTGGAATGAACTCCAACCTTCCCCACCCCTGTACCTGGACAAAACACAGACTTGCAGAGACCCCTAAAATCCAGAACAACAATACCTTTGCTGAACCTTCATACAACCTTCCTCTCTTAGAGTTTTTTCTGTTTCTGAGGGGAAAAAGAAAAAGATAAGATAGGAAAATTGTTAGGTATGTAAATTAGGCAAAGATAAATCACATTCATAAACAAACGTAAATGTGAAGCTGATACAGAACATACCATGTTTATTTATTTCACGCTAAGATACAAAATTACCCCAATCTTTCTCTTTGCCACCTGAACTTTAACATGAAAATTGTTGGATTTTGTGTCAGCTTCTAACAAAGAGTAGCCTACACAAGTTAATGCAGGGCTCACAGCTCTCTTTCTCCAGTGCTGCCAAGGTATCTGCTTTTTTAAAAGCACCAAAGTTGTTTTAAGGAATTGGAAAAAACCACACCAAAACAGTTTGCTTTCAAGAAAAAGCTTCCATACCTTATTTCCTTTCCTTGAAACTGTGTTTGGTCACTGCTTCTTAAAGCTACTGCCTTTCTCTACAGTCACATTCAAAGGTGGAAATCAGCAACATTTGTCCTATTCTTTTTCTTTTCATAAAAGATTCTCATTTGAATAGCTTTGTTGATATGAGACCTTTTTGTAGTCATTTATCCCAGACCTGTCTCATGTAAGTGTACCTCAAACATCTGCTGATTGTTTAACGCAGATAACATAAGGATATATAAAAGTACATTTTTTAATTTTTGTTGTAAGTTGTAAGTACAGTTTTAATATTTATCAATAAGGCATTTCTATTTGAATCAATAGTCTGGGATTAAGAACCTGATGGGATTTTTGGGTTCATTTCATTTAAAAAGTCATATTTTTAGCTATTTTTTCTTATGAAGAGAACATTCATATTGTTTTGTACTCTAATTAAGAGAACCCAACAAACTAAAAAAGCATAGAAGTAATTCTCCATCAGAGTTCAGAACTTAACAGGAAAAAATCTGAAACAAACAAAAATAGCTGTCTTCAGCAGCATCCCTCAATGAGAAAGTTGGAGTACACAGAAAATCAAGAATAGAAAAATTACGCAGAAATGTACAAAAAGAAAGCCTCACCCATGTTCTTGCACTGAAGTTATGAACAATGGCCCCCAACTTGTCATGTCATTACTGAAAGGTGCGGAAAATTCATGAGAGCAATTTATCACACATTCTTAAAAATGGGATATGTAAGGAATTTGCCAAATTCAATCCATAAATATTGGCAAAATACTTTTTTAACCATTTTGAGGGGGCTTACATTTTCACAGAATGAAATGGGGATCAGAGGATCTTGTGCAACTTGGATATGCTCCTATAGCTTGGTGCTCCTTTCACTTCTGCTGACACATCTCTAAAAGCTTTTCTTCCCATTAATCACTTGTGTAACAAAGTTTTTGAGAAGTGTCACAACCTCTACAATACCATGACCCTTCTCTAAACCTCTGAGGGCATCTGCATTTTCATTCTGAACATGAGTCATAGGGAGATCGGTTTTCTTATTCTCTTCGGAGAAGAAAAATATTTGGAAACCATGTCTGCAGGCTCTCACTTACTTCTCCTGTACAAAGCCTTTCAAAACAACAATTTAACCACAACCACTGATCTGCTCCATTTCTTAGTGAGTTTTTTAACTATTTTCCAAATCCTTTTGACAATCCCTTTCAACTCTTAAAGTGTTTACAGGTTTATCCCCCGATGGTCCTGTCTCTACGACTGGTCCCACCTTATCCATTTTTGGACCTCAGTCGATAAGTCATTCATTATTCCACCACTAGGTTTCCATTGATCTGAATGTTTGCTTACATGATGTAAGTTTTCAATCAAATCTCTTTTCCTCAGCCTCTAAGCGCAGTTGCTAGGGCTTAAATTTATGTGCTAGCCTACAAGAACTAACAGTCAATATATGGACCTCCCTTAGCCAACTACTGGTGCCTTTCTGCTTCCTGCTGCTCTTCACCACAGTCAGTAGCTGCCCTATCCTCCACCATAAAAGTACCCTGTGCAATTGAAGATCTACCTAATGGCCCATCCTTTAAGGGATGCCCACCCAGCAGACTGGCCTTACCTTTCAATCTAGCCAGTTCTCAGCAACAAATATGGCAGTGTGATCCTGCACAACAACAAAATGGAAAATTTGATTTTCCCCATACATTTTAGCCCTTGGAGCAGAAAGGCCGGTATGTGATACCTCCTTACCTCTCATGGCCTGTAGCCTCTATGAGGAGACAGCAAAACTGAAAGAGACCCTGCTGAATTTCCTCTTCTCATTCGCACATACCCTGTAAACAGCAGATGCAAGTGCCTGCAAATAATAGACTTGGTGAGCAACTGAATTTGCGTGATTAAAGTTAAGAAACCAGACATAACTTCTCTGCCTCTTAGGCAAGGCAGCAGATAGGGACTGAGTAGACATAACAGCAACAACCCACAGTGCTCACAGTAGGTGATCAGGGAAGTAGGACACATGACAGAGAAGAAGCAGAGAGAACAGGGCCTGTTCATCCTGGAGATAAGAAGGCAAAGCAGAGACTTTATTGCTGTCTTCAAAGACCTAATGGGAGGTGTCAGACTCATCTCAGAGTTGCACAGGGATAGAATGAGAGGCAATGGAAATGAGGCATTGGAAACAAGACACAAAAAAGGAAAATCCCCATTAGCTTTATTTATTTATCTATTTATTTATTTATTTAAACAGTGCAGGAAATCAAACACTGGAACAGCCTAGAGGGGCTGCAGATCCTCCGTCCTTGCATGTAGTCAAAACCCAACTAAGGAATGCTCTGAGCAATCTGGGGATGTTGGCACTGCTCTGAGCAGACAGTTGGACAAGATGACTTTCAGATGTCCCTCCCTGGCTAAATTATGCTCTGAAGCTATGATTTTTAATGGGAGTGGCTCCTCCATTAGAGGTCACTGTCGTGCAAGCACCCGGGAATGACACCACAGGAAACATATGCACACAGAAATTGTAGGAAGAAAGTGCTGCATGAATTACGGTTCCCTTCTGGTCTATAGGTGGAAGGTGAGATCCATCTAGCTGCAGGGCAGGTGTATGATGGAAGAGGGGACACATGGCCCGCTTAACTCTCAGGTTTCCCAGGTATCTTGTTCCAAGTATGGGATAAAAAGGGGGAAAGTGAGGTTAGCAGAAAAGAGGGGAATCTTGGAAGAAGACAGAAGAGTAGGGCAGGAAGGAAGAAGTAGTCTTTTTGAAAGAAGAATCTCTGCATGTACCAGCAAGGCTTCAGAATATGGGGTTTGTATACACTGTCTGCCTTAGCTGACTTTACCAAAAGGACTCTCAGCAGATGGAAAACTGATCCCAGTTTTCTGCTGTGATTTCAGAGGCACAGAGTCGTATTTAACCTAACTTTTAATTTATTTTTTTATGGGTTTATATCACAGGTTAACCAGTCACTTTAAAGCCAGCAGGCGTTGTGACCAACCTGTTATCACCTGTTAAGGATCAGGGATCAAAATTCATTGATAAGTCAAAATAAACTTTTTTAAAAGTCCAAAGGATCAGGCCATAGAAAAGATGTTAGGAATTACACAAATCCTAGATAGAAGGGCTTAGGAAAATTTATGTTGAAACATTCTTTTTAAAGAGGTTTGGATTAAACTGGGTTGTCATTTTTAAACGTCATTGTCTTTGATTAAGACTCCCATGGGAACATTTCTGAAGTTATTTTGTGTTTTGAAATGTTTATGCTGTGGCAGCATGCTCTTTGTTTTTATTGAGGCCACATCAATGTCTTTGTTACTGATGTCAGGAATTGTACTAAACTAAGAAATCATATAAAGGGCTGCATTTATTTTTAATTAAACTTTAACATTCAGAATTGAACATTTTCCAGATGCCTGATTTCATGTCTGGCAGTCCTTGAAAATGTGTTGCTCACACGAGAAAATTCACACTAGAGAATGTGAGATTGCTTACATGAAAGTGATTCTAAGGTCTCACCAGTTCTGTGACTGGTCAGGAAGAAAAGTATAAAAAAAGAACAAAAGGCTCATATGGGAGACCTTGCAGTACAACACTGGCTGGGAGGCGGGAGCAAGAAGGATTCTGACTATGTGTACACAGAAATTACTCTATGTTTGTATTTTTTTGCTCCTCTCTAACCAACCAAGGTGTCCCAAAGCTGTGTTCAAAGGGTATGTTCCTACCTTCCTTCTCCTCCACTGCAACAGTAGTTTAGGGACTCCACCCAAGCACTCCTCTCATGCAGTTACTCTAATCCTATATTTTTTTTGTATTGCTGTTACAAATGCTGTGTCCTGTAACCTCAACCAGTGGAATGATCTGGATTGAAAAGCACATCTCCTCCCACACCCCAGTCCCTTTTCTTTTCCCTCATTTTCTTTCCTTTCCTTGAATATTTTGAATCTGTATTTTTTCAGTGACACATGATAGAGAACACTCTTCAACTTCCATAGCAGCAAACCTGAGGGGAGGTGGGCAAGGCACCTTCTCAAACTGCAGTGAAAAACAGTAGAGGTCATTACACAGGCTTCTAGCCTTTTGGGGAAACTGTAATAGTTAGGTATCCCATGCTCCACATCAATAATGAGAATGTATTACCTTCTCAGAAGATACAACTAGTCGAGGTGACAGAACACCATGACAGCACAGGCTCATTTTTTCTATTGTGAATTTTCCACTAATGTGGTTAAACTGTTGACTTAGAGGAGGAGTCGCAGAAACAGTACATAGGATGTGTGGCAAACGGGTGAAAAATTATTTATAAATAAGTAGAATGGGTCTGTAGCAAGAAAGAATGCATGCCAGGCCTCCACAGGGCCTGATACTACACACAAACTGGGATCCCAACCTGTTCCCTACCTCCTTACAACACAGCTTGAGGTCTACAAGAAAGAACCCTTACTGCACCCTGTCAAAGACTCCTGTTTCACTCTGCTTTTGCCTCGATCCTGCACCCAGCCAGTGCTCAAAGTCTCTGCACGGACTGAACTCATGGAATAGACTGGGAAACAGGCAGGTGCTGGTCCAGCTGCAGAGTCCAGAAAGTTATAGCTGATGGCTAGTAACTGCCTGTGTGAAGGCTCTCTTCAGCCGTGTGATAAGCACACTAATTACTTGCATGGAGGCACTTTACTCTGCGGTTCAGGTGGGGAGGAGGTAGCATTTCAACAGAACCAAAGGCAAGCAAAACTGAGAGTCACTGCTATCACAGAATTACAGAAAGGCCCAGGTTGGAAGTGATCTCAAAAGATCATCTGGTCCAACCCTTAGTGCTACATCTCATTTTGAAGTTCACAAACTGCTAATAGTACCCATCACTCTGTATGGGTTTGCACTGCTTATGAACTGTGAGAGCAGAGAATCTATAGAGAGGTCATTAAATGCTACTGAAGGACAAAAAGCGTGAAAATACTTTCCCTTTCTGGCCTTTGCAAATCAGCTAGATATACTAGAATCAGCAGTATTTTTCAAGAAACTTCTTGATGCAAAGGGCAAGGAACTGAAAAAGCTTCATAAGAAACAAAAATCTCTGATTCTGTATTAACTATACTTGAAATTGTGAAGCCTTGCTAAAATTAGTGCCTGTTGTGTGCATTTCCCATCTATTGAGAAGTTTGCCATTAAAAGATTAGGGATGTAATAGAGATTTTTGTAAATACCCGCCCAGTGCAAAGTACTACCTTGGTTACAAAAAAAAGACATTACAGAATATCAGAGATCAGTGTTACATGGTGTCTCAACGTTGTGTTTGGTGAGCTCGACAGTGTAGCTCCTTGTTGGACATTTGTGTTATTCCTGGCACAAGAGCAGAAGAAAAGGAGCTCCAGCCTGGAAAGAGGAGAGTTTTCCTTCCTTATCCAGCTCTTCAGTGAGATAACAGGACTTGCATGAGAAAGTAGTTATCTATTTTGTGAAACCTGTTAATGATGTACAGACAAAAATACATATTCTTTAGTTGTGTGAATGCCTGGGAAAACTGACTTGACAAAATAAGCCAAGAAGGTTTCATTGCAACATAGATAAAATTCCTATGTTAATCAGGTTAAACTGTAAAGCACCTGTGTTTTTTTTTTAACTTGGCCTTCCCACTTCATGTTTTACAATATAAAAACACTTGTAATTCAGCATATATGGTACACAAAAGTTAAAATTGGAGAACAAGAGAAGAGACTCTAAAATTATTACCTGCAGTTATACTAAATAATACTAATTATCACAGACACATTGTGAAAGGGTGCAGAGGCAGAGTGATGAAAGATTCAAGGCAACTGAGAATTAAACTTAAGCATTCATTTTCTCTGGTTCAGATGTTTTCAAATTTGGACCTACCTGTGACAGGTACTTTCTTGAGAGCACATAAAGTACAGAAAGATGTCAATTGCATTTCTTTAAACCTCATTTTTATCTTAACTTTATCAGGGATTGCTTGACTTATGAAAATTGACCATGAAAATCTGTCTTTGAATTATTTTTTTTTGGCAAACATGTTTTTAAAGCAAAAGCAGCCTGACCACCTCTGCTATGATTTGGGCAGTAGCTACTAAATGTAGGTCTGATCTTCAGCTTATTAAAAGGGAAAAACTGAAGAGCTGTTGGTAAGAAATCATATGACATCAACAGAGCCTAAATTGCTCTCATCTGAAGCTTTTTCTTCATATGTTTACAGAGGAGATTTTGAAAGGTAAAGACCTTTGCTACCCACTTCCCAGAGCAACCTCATGATAACTGACCTAGGTGATACCCAAAGAGGCACAATCAGCTGTGAGCCCCCTGTGTCCCCATAATCTAGCGCAGAAGGGCAAACAGCAAGAGCAGGACCTTGCCTGGAGCTGGGATGCTTTTTAGGAAACGTTTCTGCTTTGCTTCTCTGCACCAAAAGCAGATGAGACTCGAAGAGCTGAAGGGGGTTTAACATACAAGAGGGCAGGAAAGGAGGTTGTTAAGTTTGAGTGTGAAAGCATGGGGTGTCCAGCCAGATCCCTCTCTCCCTCCCACAGGGCTTGCACAATTCCTGTCGAGGTATTTGCATGTTCTTGCACATTTTTCTGCCTCCCAGGTGGTGGCAGGGAAGGATGTGTTGAGGAGAAAGGGAAGTCAGGGGTGTTTTGCTAAAGCTGTCTGTTCCTCTTGCTTTTCCACTTCCTCTTCCTCCTGGTATCAGCAGCTGGGGGGATGCCGAGGGGGAAGCTGGGCCAGTGGATAATCCCCTGCCCAACCGTTTACACAAGGGTATACAGAGAGGAAACTGAAGTGACTTCTTCCTTGAGAAAGTTGTTTCCTCCCTTTCTTTGCACCCAATCTCCCCTTCTCCCAGTGCAGGGTCCCCCTCCTCTCTTCTCCTCTCCCTGGGTGCCGGGATGCTGCTGACAGCAGCTACTAAGATGGCTGCCCCCACACTCTCAGGCTTGCACTGGCTCCAGCCAGCCCTCGGTCCCTCCATGACAGGCTGAGCCCCAGCAGGGAGGCACAAACTGAGTCAGGGCCCCATGAGCTGATGGCAGGGAAGCGGGACACAGGCATGGCCACCACTGAGGGGCACAAGGGTGAGGGCCTGGGGGAGCACAACATCACAAGGGCAGGCAAAAGACTGCCCACCCTCCTCAGCTGCCAGACCTCTTTTCCCCACACAACTGCTTGTGCCTAGGTCCTGTTAGCCCTGCCATGCTGCTCCATCCTCCCTCTCACCACGGTCTCTACTGATTTCCTCCCATACATGGCTTCTGGCAACTTCCCAGCCTGCCTCCTTGCCTTGCCTGCCTTGCCAAAGTGGCCACCAGGTCCTCTCCACATCCCCCTTGCCTCAGACCAGGAGCTGGTTGCTGCAAACTCAGTGGTGACAGCTACATGCTCATCACCTGCAAGTTAGCTCATTAAATCATCTCATCAAGCTACCACTGGTGGTCAGCTGTGGCCCTTAATGAGGCACAAGCTGTGGGATGTGAGGGGTGACGGTGCTGTGGCAAGCTCTGTGAGCCCTATCAGCTTGCGCTTTGTGTCTTGTATGCATCAGGGCTCGTGACCTCCATGGTAAGCTCTGCACTTTCAAGAGGGTTTTCTGGTGCCTGTGGAGGGCTTAGTGAAGGCCTGGTGTTCCTGTTTGGTCTGTCTGGAGCATTTTCTGCCGCTGCACTGCTTTCAATTCCCCCTGAACTCCTGCTGCTGAACCCAGGCAGACAGAGCCCAGGAGGACTGACATGGGCAAAAACCTCACAGCTTGGAGGGCAAAAAAGCCTAATTCAAAAGCCACTTAATCTGAGCCACCTGTGTGAGTGAGCTTTGTGGCAAAAGGGGCAGGGAAGAGCCGGTGACATGGCAGCAGGCACTGAGGGACAGCCCAGGGGCACAGCATAAAGCAGGGAGCGCAGTGAAGGCGAGTAATTTGGTGCAATATGACAGCTAATACCTGAACACAAGCTTTGAATTCAAAGAACTGCTTAAGATCTGAGCCGACAGAGTGCTTCTAAGGTCAAGTCACAAAAAAAGAAAGGCTTTTGGCTTTTTGTGTGTAAGATTGGTTTGTATGGCAGGTGCTTTGCATCAGCTTTAGATGTTCACAGGAAGGACTGTGATCTGGAAGGAGTGATTTATTACAGTGCGTACACCCCAGCAGAAAACGAGGAGCTTAACATGCACCTGACTGTGATACTCTGGATTATGCTCAGCTGTCCTTCATGACAGAAATACATCCTTCACAAAGCATAGCCAGGGTAAGGAGACTCTGCTAGCATCATTTGACTTCTTTCTTGAATTTGCCAGTTCTACCTTTCTCTAGTATAGAAAAATGCAAATAGTGGAAGCAGATTTCTGCACTCCTTGTTCAGACAAATAAAAATATAGTAATAATAGTCAAAGATTATATGGATTGAACTATGACAATTTAAAAGAGCCACAGCATGGACTGAGCAGCTTTCAGGGAATCCTGCCTGCTAGATGTCCACAAAGAGTATCTGTAAAGCCCAGTTATGCCCATAAGCGTGACAGTGCACGTAGACAGGAGAGAATGCTGCTAACTCACTCATGACCACATCAAACTGCTGTCAGAAATACCAAAACCACCTTCAAATGGCAACCCGATGGAAATGCAACAGCACATTTTTCAGGAAGTCCAGCCCGGGCTGCAGACACAAAGATAGCATAGACTGACGCTACAAGAAACGTTCATTCTCATAGCGTGCTGTAGCAATTGCAGGCAGAAGCTTCTGCCAGTGTTCAGGAATATCAAGTTTCCACTGAAAGTCAAGTACTTTCCAAAGCGATGTGGTAACAGGGTCGCGGCGGTGGTGGGGTGGCAGTTTTCCCCAGAACTCCTGACTCGGGGGAGTGGCAGAGCAGTGCTAAGCAGGACTGCTAAGACATTGCCTTGCCCTCTGACAAGGTTCATATACTGGAAATGTTATCCCTCAGGAGCAGCATGAGACCAGGTAGACTGTAACTCCCTCAGTACAAGCATGTACAAAGAGACCAGCAATGGCGAAATGTTATTTCTGCTACCGCTCCTAGTCTGCCGCTAGGAGGCAAACGTCCTACGAGAGTGAGGAGGACGCAGGAACACAAGTTTCAGTGAAAAACTGTTCTAAAATGGACTTTCTCTTGCTGAGCACTCCATATATTTGCATGTGTTGTATATTACAGATATACAGAGCAACACTATTCTGATTTAGGAAGGAGGCTGTCAAACTTGCTTTAGTGATACTAATGCACCTGCCCAAAGGTGCTCTCCCATGTACTTTTTTTTTACCTATATATATATATATACATGGTTTAAGGATGACCCGCCCCAGCCAATCATTTCTGCCCTTTTCTTCTCCCATCCTCACTCACCACCAATTCTGTTATGCTGTCTCGCTTTTTTTGGGATCATGTAATAGACTAAGATCAGTGAAATGAAGCAGGTTAAAAACCGCATGGAAAGAAAAAAAGATACTTTTATTTTGTATCATGTCACTTCAGTTTACACCAACTCCAACAATGGTACTGACACATCTGTGGAGGTAACAAGATCCTGACTATGATATTCTTTGTGACCACTGAATTGGAAAGCTAGAGGTGTTCAGATGGGAATGCCCAACCTTTCAAACCATTTCAGAGCACAGGACAACACCAGTAGATGAAAGATAGCTTAAAAAGACAGACTAGCACTTATGGCAGAGAAACACAGTGAGGCTTTTTTTTTTCCCTTTTTTCTTTCCTCTATCTTTGACAAATTTAATTCTTAAGCAGCCACTTTTCTCAACGGTGCATGGAAACAGAAAGTTGAATAAATGCTCTGATAAAAAAAGAACCTCAAGGCTGCAGTCATAAAAGTTGCACATGGGAACAGTAACGCACCATTGCTTTGCTGGGATTTAGATGCTGGTTTTGGTCTACACAAAGTCTGGAATGGCATGCTTATATGTGAGAAAGCATTATCTTTATTGATATTCTTGCCTTGCTGTAATATAATCTTGTGATTTTGTTGCTGCTGCTGCTGCTGGTTTTGTGAAAAATAAAAAAGCCAAAACATCTATAATCTGCTTTTAGGCTTGCAGGTCCTGTTTCTTAAAATGTTAATTCCTTCAGATTCTTTCTTCACCTAAAAATAACTAATTCCCCCAAATCACTCACAAACATCCTTCACAGAAATACGTGGAAAAAACCAGAGAGGACCTGGGAAGCTGTTGCACCTGCAAGTGTAAAATGAAGCATATGGTAGACATTGCAGATGGGTGACTTTCACAGCAATTTCACAGCATAAACGGTTATTTTCATTGTGTTTGTTGTAATTTATATTCTCAGCAGCATTCTATCAGTTAGGGATATATTTATTTCTGTGTATCGGATGAAAGAGAAGACGACAGGAACTGTCTAGTATTGCAAAGATGCAAAGATGAGCTTGTTCTTTGATCATTGCATGATTTGTCTAGCTCTGATACTGTGCACAAACCCTTGCAGCAGCTCTTACCCATGCTAAATGACTATATTGCTACAGTTAGCACCTTAAAACAGTCATGAAGACCACCAGATAAAATAGCAACAGTCACAAGGTCTAATCTGCCTTAATATTAATAATAAATGCTTCAGTACCTGTGGTGGTTGTTTATTTTCACAAATAAATGTGATTTTATAAATAAAACACAGTGTTAAGCTGAACGAATAGCATGAACAACTGCATTTCTGCCACTAATAAAAAACCATTGCATTATGTAACAAAAAAAAAAATAGTTATCATTGGCAAGTGGCAAATATAAAGCATGTGGCAATGTTTTTAACTCAAATAAGCTCCATCCAGCACTCTAATAAGCTTCTGAACTATCTAAGATACAAGCTTTTGTAAAATTTAGCTGGAAATATCAAGCATTTCCAATGCTTTATTTTGACACCCAAAAATGTTTCAAAAAATCGTAAGAAAGTTGTGCAGAAGGAGAAGTGATAGACAATGAGGAAGAGTCAAACAACCTTTTATGAAGCTCAAAGACACACAATTTTTCCTCTGCAACCTCATCCCCATGCAGAGCTCCAGCAACTTCACTGAGCTGTATTTAGTAGAGTGTTCCGCCTTCGTGGTTTGCGTTTACCTTCAGCACAAACACAGGTTTAAAATTTCTTGTGAAGCTTATTTTCTCAATATTGGTTTTCCTATCCTATACCATCCTTGTCTTTGGTTGGTGTAATGAATTCACAGGCAGAAAGGCAGAAGAAATGTATGATCATAGTTTTAAAAAAAAAATATCACCACACTGCAAAAAGCTTTAAAAAAGTGGCAAGCAGAATCTCTTGAGATCCTGCTGGCAAACGTGGGAGCAAGCAAACACATTATTTGATGCCTCATGAGTGGGAATGTATGCAGTGATTCTCAATGGTAGCAGGGGACTAGACTTGGTGATCCAAGAGGTTCGTCCACTTTTGTCTACACTTGTAATTACCACGAACATTTGATTAGCCATTATTCTGTAAAGACTGAAGCTTGTATGCCCCAATATAGCTTCACCGGACTCCAAAATATGGGGTAAATGCAATACTTCTAGATATCACATGGTGAATACTGCTGATGGCAGCAGCCAAACAGGCTGAACACATTTAGTTCCCTTTTCCCCCACCACTTCTTGCCTAATATCCTGAGGAGAGCAGTTTTCTGTACTGATCATGATAAAGAAACCCACAAGCGGCATTCTTATGCAAACCCTCGCTGAGAAGCAGAACTCCTCTTAGCAAACAGGCCAGGCTGTTAAGGTGATACACCCGTGGATTGTGGATTGTCTCATTGAGGGAGCCAGTTTTTCTGCCTGTATAAAAATATCGGAGAGCTTTGGGGAGTCCAGGTAAATTTTTGTACATGTTTGTCTTGGAAATAAACATGCAAAGTTCCAGGAGAAATAGAACCAGCACAAGGTATTACATATAACCTCATATAACCAGAAATTTTAATTGTAGATTTTACTCACAATTAGTTGTGGAGCTGAAAAGACTCCAAGCTGATGAAATGGACTTCTCTTTCTCAAAGTTTTGTGTTTGGTTCCCTGAAATTTTACTAAGAGCAGTCTTAATTTAAGTGACCTTTATATTTCGAATAATAACTGAAATGGTATTGCTTAAAGGCAATTATTTTCTAGTAGTTCCTTTTGCATTATTTGTGGCTGGTTGGTTTGTGGGTGGGGTATTTTTTAATATACCATACCCTGGTTTCAGATGCCAGTGTATGTATTTTGTTCGTCATGGTCATGGAAAATATTTTTCCTTCCAGCAGTGAATCAGAATGGTACTTAATGTCTCAAAACTGCATAAAATTTCCTTTAAAATCATATGGTATCTTGAAACTCTAGAAATAACGGTAGGAACTTTTAAGTGGCAGGAACTCAAGTTTTTCTTCCTTGTGACTCGGAGATGTTACATTAGCTTTAGTGGAGTAACCAGAGTAGAATCAAAGACATTCATAAGGGAGTCACTGTATACACTATATATAAATAGGGTTCTGAGTAAAGGGGTATCTGTCTGCTTGATTTCTGGGCAAACTCGCTAGCAAATATACATTATTCTGAAAGCTGTTGATTAGCATAAGAGGAAAATGATTTTAAAAGCCCAAATTATTAAGAATCATGAAACTCTGTGCTTATATAAAGCCACATTTAAAAAAAAATCATAACCCTTTTACAGAAAGCGATACTAGTTAGTCTGTTTTTATTGGACAGAAGTTCTTGGTGAAAAATTGAAGCTGTCAGGCTTCTTTTGTTGAAGACTGAGTTGCCAATAGTAGATAGTTTTTCTGTTTTTGACGTAGACAGGTACCAAAAAGAAGCAAGAATATCAAAGTAAAACTTTGTGTTGAACTTATCAGGACATACAATGAAATACCATGCATGGATATATGCTTTGGCCTTGTGCATAGGTTCTGACAGCAATAGTTTGGGACCAAGCTGGGATGTCATCTGGCTGTTCTGGTCAAGCCCTGTGCCTTCACTAGTCCTGGTCTCAAACTGACCTGGATTGGATGAACTATCTTGTCCTCTCATGTTCCTGCAATATGATGTAGTTGGTCTTATGATTAGAAAAGATGAGAAAAGTGACAAGGGAGGAACAACAAACGTGTAGGGAAATGCACGACAAAAAAGACACAGAATACATTTGGATAAGGCTGGAACACCGTCTTGTCTAATTTTGGCAACTGCATGTCCTCATGAGTATGCTGGTTTCATCATGCTGGTGTTAGAGGGATGTTTGAAATGATAACACAGAGGCTGTAAGCCTCTCCCCAGGGAATCCCTTAAATTTCTGTCTATCCTCTCCATCCTAGAGGTCTGCCTTTCAAAAAAATCCAGACAGCAGAATAGCCTGCCTCTTCATTTTTTAGTATCTGATGAGGGCTCATTTCTCTTGTATACCAACCATTGCATTAGCAAGTCTTTTTCTTTGGGCAGACACTGTCTTTCTGCCTTCTTTTTGTACTTCCACTCCCTACATTCATAGGTATAGAGTATTGCAACAGCTCAACTGTGCTTTTCAAATGTTGCACTCACTATTAAAAGGAGTCTTCTTTATCTAGTAATTATAACTAGACTCAAGGGGAAGAAAAGCAACTTGGAAATGATTTGTCTCTTCTGGAAACAACAAAGTTGCATAATGATAATTCTGAAGTCTCTCTGTCTGGAAAAGGAAATAGTCAAGCAATCATTTATCATGCATTCAGAATGGCACTAGCATCTTGTGCAAGCAGCTGAACTCCCTCAAATCCATCAACTTCAGTAGAAATTAAGTCAGGCCTTTATAAAGTTGCCAAATTATTTTCAGATCTGCAATTTTCTAAAACTTTCATGTGTCATTTTCCTTGCCTTTTCTGCCCAGTTCCTTATTCCTTATATCCTGTCCATGGGTTAGAGCTCAATTCCCTTAGTGGTTATCAGCTTCTCTGGTTATTTCACTGTCACAAAATTCATGAGTATTCAAACTTTTCTTCTTAAAAGGGTAGCTTTGTAATCTTTATTTCATTACTTTCTAGCAAACTTATCAAGACCCGATGCTGTTAAAAGAGAATGAATTTTTAAAAGGCCTATTTAGTCCCTATCACTTGGGAATAGAAAGGAAAAAGTTACAGGTGAGAAGTGAAAAGGCAGGGACTTTTCCTTTATAAATCAGGTCTGCATGTATTTTGAAGAATTGCACAATTCCTTGTACAGTCAACAGTTACATATATTTCATTTTCTTAGTTAAGGATCGTATGCACACACATATGCTGTTCCTTTCATTGATCCAGTGCTGCTGTTTGAAGAAAGAGCAACAACAAGGGGAAGTTGAAATGAAATGATCTTTCGGCTTCACCAAGACTGGAAAGTAAATAATGAGAGCATATTTATGCCAAAGCAAAACAAATAGTTTTTAATCAGGCTGCTAGTTGAGATTGAAATATTCACATTAAATTCAGAAAGAATACAGTTGGAACCTTCATATTTCTTGTGGTTTTATTACACTGTACTTCTGTACAGAAATATGTAGTTATATTGTAAATAATGAAGAACTGCACTTGTTTACACTAAGGTGTAATTAAGAACTAGTTGTGGAAGAATTCTGTACAAGTGTATCTTGGTATCTATGTGAGTCTCTGTTGAAGGCAGTCAGAGGCTGGGAAAGTGTTTTGTATACAAATCTCCTTGATGAATCTGTGGCGTAGGGACTAAAACCTGGATATTGTCCTAGATTTGAGCAAACACATTTCAATAATGCAACCGTCTCGTGTCAAAGCAAATGTTACTGTGCACCTTATCTGCTGTTTCCAGTTCAGATCAGAAGCTGAAAAGCCAAAATATTTTGCACTGAGTTTCCCAGTAGATCACAAAGAGAAAGTTCAGAAAATAACCCAAGTGCTTCTTGCATGAGACTCCTCTGTCCCACAGACACTTTGCACTTTAGAAGGGAAGGGTAGGGTGAACTTAATCTCACTTCAGAATCTTTTCAAGTTCCCATTTCATGATTTACAACCTATTGTGTGCGCTAGTGGAATAGGTAACTGCTATGGCTTCTGTGAAGGGAAACACAGAAACTGCGGGCATTACTCTATAAGCAGGGCCACAAATAAAAGATTCTTTCTCCCAGTTCTGCATCTGTCTACCTGGCCAGTCAGGTTGTGCGTTAGAACCCACAATATGGCTTCTAGTATAACATAGCTTGTGAAAGCAGGAACTGGTGACGTACATTAAAGAGAAGCAGAAAGATTTCATGGAGTTTCTTACTCTCTTCTGATTCTTAGTGTTACCTTTACCAGTTACTACTCCCTGTAAGTAAATGAGAGAGGCTACAATGCCGATTGTAAACCCTTCCACATGCCCAGGAGCTTTTTATTCTTGAAGAGCTTGTAAATCTGCATGATTAAGGCAAGGTTTGTTCACAGTACTGGGAAGAATTTATTAAAATAATCCATTGACAGTCCTAACACGGCAGTAGTGAATGGTTCAGTGCATTTGAAAGCATATATGACTGTAATTGCTCTTGCTATTGCAAAGGTGTAGAAAATTTCTCAGAAATGATACATCATAACAAGAAAAGTTTCTTCAAAGTCACATTTCCAGCTTCCAAAAGGTCTACATGCTGAATGTCTCTTGTCCAGAACATTCACATTACTGTAGTTTGACACAGTACATTTTCTTAAATTTCAAATGGAAGAATCAATTTATCGTTATAACTTTCAAAAGAAATGAGCTGCTGAGTTGGCCAAGCAGCTGATCAGACTGTAATTTATAAGTTCTGAAGACTAGAGACACTGAGCTAAAGTTAGAGTATCTCTGATGCTTTATATTTTGTTACGGAAGTTAAAAAAAAGCATGCATTAGCACAAAGTCAAAAGATATCAGAGACAAAAGGCTTTGTTATTCTCTCTGGCATTGCAATTAGCTTAACTTTCTGTTTAAGTGGGTAAAATCAGTGCTTTGTGAGATATTGTGGGAGAAATCTTGAATGATTAGTGATACATATATGTATCTCTGCAGTGCAGTTGTCTGTGTGTGTGAGTGCATATGCGTCAACCAGCAGTAGATGGCTTAAACCTGATAATCTCCATAGTAAATGTGTACTTCCTCCCTTCCCTATATGTGCAAAAGAGATAACAATATGGTGCCCTGGGGGTAAGTTTCATATATGTCAATCTTTTTGGCTGTATTTATTGTAAGTAACCTTGTAGAACAATACAAATGGTTTGGAAAGACTGAATTTCTTGGTTATACTTAAAGACCAGGAAAGTTGACTTTAAGTTGCAGAAGTCACAGGTGTAACTATTCCAACATAACAGGCAATTCATGTAATATAATACAATCAAACAGAAGGCAAAAGGAGCAAAACCCCAATTTAGAAGCTCTTGTTAATGAAGAAAAAAAAAATTACTGAACACCCGCTGAACTGTACTGAGTGAAGACACAATTCATTCTTCAACCTCTTTCTAAAATTTTTCTTCAGACCCCTATTTATTGTGCTTTGTAGTGATACTCCTTCATTTCCAAACAAATTATTCAGAGCCTTTCCTAGTTATAACATCCCTGCATTAGCCTTGCATTTTAACTTCCACACCTAAATCAGATCCCACTTAAACAAGTTATGAATCAGATACGCCAGGGTATCTGCCATAGCTGCACCCCTGCTGCTGCTGTTGTCTGGGAAAGGACTCCCTGCTGCAGAGGGCTCCTGGAACCCAAAAGTGGCCCCAGCCCAATGCAGTGGGACCAGCTCATTCCCCTTTACCCCCATCCTTCACTGTGCTGTGTTTTAATTATGCAGAATTTAAATGTATTGAGCTTTTGCTCTCAGTTCATATTAAAGGCTGGTCCTGAAAGGTATTGAATAGGGCTGACCAATTAAAATATTTTCAAATGAAGCTGGGTTTTATCCACTTGGAATTGTTCAACTTCCCCCCTCCCCCCCAAAGAATTTAAGTGTCTTGGACAGTATCTGCATGTATTAGTTGTCAGTTCTTCCTATTTTACTCCATATATTTTCATTTTCCATCCACACATGCACAGTTTTTTTCAGATACAAAATGGAGAAGAGGAACAAGGACAAAGCGAGGGCAGGGGAGCAGCAGGGAAGAAAATTGCTGAGAAGAGAAAGAAAAACTGACACATGCACCCCAAACCAGAAGAATTTCTGTTTTCACAAAGGAACTTGCAGTTCTCCAAAGAGTTGGCAGGAATAACGTTAGTCTGGTACATAATCCAAGTTCTAGGACAGTCTATGCTTCTCACCACAGGACACACATTTTTAAGGGATACACTAATTTTAAAGTAGTATGTATTTTCTTATATTTATTAGGTGTTCAGCTCCCAGTTCCAGAAATAGACAGAAATTACAGCATGCTCAAAAGGAGCTGCATGACAACTCTCTACATTTTAAAAGATTGTATAACCACAGCAAGGATATAACAAAATGCTCAGCTTCTCTAACCCTACAGGAAGATGTGCTACAATATCTCCACAGCCAATCAGCAGTACTACAAGCCTCAGACCAGGAAACTCTTTAAAGTACAGTATGTGTGAACATTGCAACAGGGACTTTCTCATTGCTGCTCTTTCTTTTTCTCTTCTTCATGCTTATAGGATGGCAAGGCAGATGTGAAGTCACTCATGGCGAAATTTAACACGGGTAACAGCCCCACAGAGGATGTTTCCGGTATCAGTCGACCCTTCAAAGTCCCAGGACAGCGTATCCATACAGGATTACAGACAAGAAAAGCAGCACTTGAGAAATTCACAAGTCAAGGAAATGCAACTTCGTCTTCAGGACCCAGTACCTTTCACAAACCTGTTCATCCTAAGCCTCCTGTGGGGGTCAAACCTTCAATTGATGATAAAGCAGAGAAGGATCCAAAGCCCCCGTATTTGAAACCAGTGGCACAAAGGTTTGGGGTCCAGCTTCAGGCAACTAACAGAGAAAATGATGGAAAAGCTGGATGCACTAAACCTCCCACCAGAACCAGTGACTTGGTAAAAGAAGAGCCAAAGTCCCTGTATCCAAAACCCGCAGGGAACAGGTTCCTTAACTCTGCTCCTCATGAGAAAGAAAAAAATCCTCTGGGAACAAAATCAAATTCAAATTTTGCACCACATGAGAGTGAGGCAAAACCAGCATTTTCAAAAGTAACTGAAGTTAAGGAAAAGTTCACATCTGCAACACAAGAAAACGAACCCAAGCCTCCTGTCTCTAAACCACTTCTTGCACAGAAACCTTCTCTAAACCATGAGGTCTCCCACAACGAAGACACTTCTAATAAAAATGTTTTTCTGCAAAAAGGACTATCAGGTCCTAGACCAAATATACACTCATTTAAAGCAGCAAAGGACAAGGATGAAAATAGTAGCTGTGCTGCGGAAGCTGCAAGCAGTCATTTTTCTAACATGGCTCTGAAGCCTACTGGCCACTGGTCCAGCTCATCTCAAGGCATCCCCAAAAATGTGGAGGAAAAGACTGAAGAAAAGGGAATGAATGCTGCCAAGAACATCTTTCTTAGCAAAATCATCCAGGAAGAATCAGGTTCATCTTCTCCTAAGTACCATAAGACGAACACAGCCCTTGCTGCAGGAAGGCCATCAGGTGGATCACAAGAGAAAGAAGATGGGGACAGGAGCTCAGGAACCCCCAAGCGGAAAGCCTTGCTCCCACTGTTCAAGCTGGGCCAGCCCCCGCAGAAGCCCAACAGACCACCCAACGTGGACCTGGAAAGGTTCCGGAAAAGCAGCCCAAAAGACAGTGAGTACTTTCTGTTCTTGCTTTCTTGAGTATTGGCTTTTTTATGCATTTAGTACCCTATTCATTTCAGGTGGAATCCCCTCTTCTGTTCAGAAATAACAAGAGGCGTCAATCAGGCAACCCCTTAAAGCTTTAACCTGTGCTTGTGTCTCTGCTGTACAGGACAGAAATTAAAATTATATTCTCCTTCCCTCAGCGATGAAGTGTAGGATGAATGCTTTCTGTATTGGGTTTATTTGTTTTTCAAAACTACTTAGATGTAGCTACAACTTGTGTCCAGGAGTTTAAGTATGTTTCTCAACAGACATTTAAGTCCTGACTTCCTATAAATGAGATGTTGATGTTGTGTGTCCTGTTCTCGAGAGTAACTTCCTGGGCACAAGTTAAGGGCCACCAAAATTATATACTACAACCTGTAGTAACCACACTTCTTTTTTTTTCCTTTTTGCCTTTCACAATGACTAATCCCAGTGTGACCCTGAAAGTTCCTGTATGTTAAAGTTTGTTTAGAAAGTTGAATACTGTGCAAAATTACAGAAATAATTGTTCCTACATGGAGCTGCATTGATTTTATACCCAGATCCAAATCCAGACTCCAAAATCATCTCCCGGACTTAGTGTTTTCTGTTAGGTTTGCATGACTTCAGTGGTGCGGCAGTTAGTAGCACCCGAGGCTCTGCCTCGCTATATTTGTGAAGAAACAACCCTCTGAACTTTCTGATGATCGTAATCCTGACATGAATATTAAGGCTTGTCACTAGGTTTCTGTAAAATTTGAGATGGTCTTCTGTGTGATGAGAGCTTCTGTAAGTACATTTGAAATATCTGGGAGGTCACAAATCCCTGTGAAAAAAAGAAATTGCTGTGACTCCACTCCTGCAAACAGTTCAGCTTCAACAGATTCCTTTCACCACATAAGACAAGTCAGAACAATGAAATAAGCTGTTTCTGAGGCACTCAAAATATGCCCTTGAAAATCTCATGTAAAAATGTAATTTCCTAAAGTTAGACCCACATATCCACTGTCACCTCTTTGAAGGAGAGATCAGTTTTGTGGAGGTTCCTAATGTCCTTAATCCTCCCTTAAATCACCTGTATTTCAAACTTTTAGGTTAAGGTTTTCCTCCAAAGCTTTTAGGTACTCTTTGACAATTCTGGAAAGTTAAAAACAGCCACACCAGTCGGAATGGGTGATATCAATTGACACAGTTCTATTACAAGTTTAATAGTAGCTGAAGGAAGCTTTTTCTGTTTTCTTATAGCACCAGGTCCTAGGAACTATGATCACATGAGAAATTCTGATTACATTTCAAAATCAAAGTTTTAGGTTGTATGGGTCCAGAGGAAAGCTGTTCTTGATCTCGGTGCATGGGAGAAACAAGGACAGAAACAAAAACTTATTACTGTGTTAAATTTTCATGGGTTGGGGGGGTGGTGGGGTGGTGGTTTGTTTGGTTTTTTTTCTTAATGCACTGCTGTCTGCATTGAGTTCAGGAGGCAAATAATATATCCAACCCTCACATGTATTTTTTCAGCTCAAATAATTTTAACTTAAGTAATTGTAACTAACTGTGTCAGGTGATACACACAGCTAAGTAATTTCTGATAACGAGAGGCATTTCACCTACGTTAGTCTGCCTTAACCATCTCTCTTAGATTTAATTAAACAGATCAGACTTAGACTCTTAAATTTTCAGTGTAATCAGTGGGAAAGGGAGATGCCCAATGGTGTGATTCAGAGCATTAATGTTAGTTGCCTGACATAGCCCGTGCTATGAATAACAATGCTCTGAATGCTCTGCTATGCTCTGAACAACTCCACACTCTGCATGTGCAATACATCAGGTACTTTCATGTAATTTAATTGATACAAAATTTGTCCTTGTGCCTTCTGTATTTACAGTACAGTATGGCTTGTGCTTCAGCAGTTTTGAATGCACGTAAGGTTGGTCTTCCTGAGACAGAAGACATTCAAAGGGGTTGTGACTGGATGGCAAAGCTCAGACCTGATGTTCTCTAAAGACAAGAAGCCACACTAAAAACACAGAGTGTGCATGCAACTATATATTCTATTATTAATTCCACTCAAAAATTAGGAGTGTATCAGTAACATAAAATGTACTTTCGTGTCAGCTGCTACATTCTGATTTTCCTGTGTTACCTTACAGTTATGGAAATGCTCTCATAGGCCCATGATCAGGGCCAGATCCTGAAATGGTGTAAATTTGTGTTTTTCTTTAAAAGAGATGTGCCAATATACAACAGTCTCAGCCGCTGCCCCTTCTCCATGGAGCACTGCTCAGCATGTCTGGCTTTACTTGAGCGCCCAGAGCAGTCTCAAAGCGGAAAGGCAGCACTTTCAGCAAATGACACCAGCAAATGTTTTGATTAAACAAAAACAATAAGAGCTTTGCGAGCTAGAACTTTGAGAAGTCCTGGCAAAGACTGGAAACACCCAAAATTACAAATAATTTTTACAAATACATTTTTTAGTTTATTTTAAGTAATTAATGGATGTTTTTGTTGTTGTTTATTCAATTATTTAATTTTTTTTTCTTGTTCCCATGCAGTTATAGACACAAAGCATTTTTTCATCCTCTTTTTAAAAGTGAGGGTTAGAAATATTTATCCTATGCATTTGAAATTAGTACTGTGAACAGGGCTGTAGGGATAATACCGGAACTTTTGCTAGAAAGGGGATCTCCAGTTGTTACTAACCAGCACTTGTGCAGCCACCAGCCAAGATGAGTTGCATTGGGAACATGAGCTAGAGATGCAGCTGCCCAGTTTGGTGGAACAGTTTGTTCTCCAAACGTATTGCAAAATACACTAAGCAGAACTGAAGGGTCAGACATGGTTGTCTCTACTTCACAGTCTTTGGGTCAGGGCAAGACTGAAAGATTTAGAGACCACATCAGTACAAAGCTGTTCACAGTGGCCCTGTACTTCATCCTTCCCTTGCAGAGCTGGCATGTAGACCTTGATGTTCTGTTTGGCTTTAATTAATACATCTCATTTCTTTGTGCCCAGAACTCTCCATAGAGCAGTTCTGGTGGAAAGACCAGGTGTCCTGCAGAGAATCCTGAACAAACTTGTTTTCAGTTATTCATTGCTGCTGGGCTTCTTGGAACGTTAAACTTGAATGACAAAACATACCTACTTTGGAAAGGCAGTTAAACTGAACCGCTTTCTTTTTTTTTTTTTTTAACTGTCATTTCAAGAATCAAAGTAATGTCAGGAAGATGCCACCCCCACAGCACAAATTCTACCTGCTCATTACTTTGTCCTGATAAACAGCAGCTTGCCATAGTTACTTAATTTGCTGCTGTGATTCAGGTGCTGAGTAAAAAGAACAAAATGGAAATGGTTTTCCCATCCAACAAAGCTTTCTGAGATCTAGCCTTTGGCGGGTTTGATCTATACTAGGGTAAAATTCAGGCTTTGTGTTGTCCTTTGAGAAGAGAAAAGCTCCACACGTGGCAGTTACCATACTTGTGTGAGGGGCATGTGCCTGGGGTGCAGAAAACCTCGTATTGCTGGATTTAAACCAGGAGATTGAACTCGGCTTTCTCAGTAGTATCAATTCACCCCTTTTTCTTCGGTTGTTATCCTTTCCCATGAAAGCTGCTGTACTCTTTTTTCATAATCAAGTATTCACTGGGCATGAAGTAACTTTAAATGTTAGAGGTTGAAGGGCATCCCTTAGATGCAGCAGTCATAGTTATGGGTGGTAGAAGGATTTAAACTGTCCACAACGGCTGCATGAATACTATGGGATGCCGGTTTGGTGTTGGCCTTGCTTTGGATTAGAAATTTTCACCTGGTCCTGAAAAGCTTTTCTTGATAAAACTTAGATACAAGTCTCTTGCTGAGGAAAGTTTGCCTATTGGTGAGTTACTATTTTCCAGTGAAGTCAGGCTCTAAGAAATTCCTGTCTGGGCCTGTAAATACACAGCACCCTGGTAAATTCCTGCATTATGTCCCATTACAGCAAATTTCCCTGAAAGTAGATCATATTCACGTCAGCTCAGAATCAATGAGATGCATGTGCTTTCTAGATTCAGAAAATAATACTAACTATACTGTTTTATAATAAACACCCAGAGTGCAAACAGGGCTTTGTTAGAAGAAAGAAGAGAAGCAAAGTCATTCTGCAGACAGTTTTCCATGTGAGGCTACAACCATACTGCTGCTTTCAGAGGAGAACTGCACCCAGGCTGACCTCAACAGGATTGTGCATGGACAGATGGCCACCCACATAAAGCCAGTTGACAGCTCAGAGTCCCTAGCACTCTAAACATCTCTGAATGCCTTGTGAACAATAAACACTGGTGCTTCAGCTAGGGAGAAGATTTTGAGCTCTACTGGGAGAAATGAAAGAAAACCACTGAATCTAGGAGAAAAAAAGACATGTAAGGAAATTCTCATGATTGATAATTTGGGTTAGGGTTGCAGTCCTTGCTGAGGTTGTGTTCTGTGATGGATTGTGTATCCACACAGTGACATGGCTATTTGAGTTGGGTAAGACAACCAGAGAGAAAAGAGGGATTAAAATTTGAGGTGCACTGTCAAAGTTATCACAACACTCTGTTGGCAAAGTAATTAACAGTCAAGCACTACTCCCGAAGACAGTAAATGTCTCAACTGTCTTTGCATAGCCCCTTAGAACCAGTCAGTTGTTGTTCTTACTTAGCAAGATGAAACACCAGCTTCCAAAGTTTGAAAGAACAGGGGATTTTTTTATCACAGGATGTCACGGCTGTTTACTGAAGAATCTGGACTTAAAAGGTCAATGTAGGTTTTCTTTTTTTACCTCAGCGACGTTGGATAAAGTTATGCAACATCTCAGTATTTAGGTGTAAGGGGATAAAAAGAATTATAACTTGAGTCAAATCATCTGTTTCTAAGACAGATGAAACTAAAAGTAGGTGATGATATCAAACAACAGTGTTCAGGGTGGGGTGAGGGTAGCTGTTTTTAACGATGTGATGCCTCTGTTTGCACAGGTGAACTGTAGCACACCATAAAACCCTGTACAGCTCAAGAAAGTGTAAAAATTATAATTTCAGAATAGCATGATAATTATGTGCAACAAAATGCCTGGACTTTGCTATATAAAATGTTGAATTTTAAGTAATATCAAAAAAGTACTGGGAATTCGTGGGAATTTGAAGTCTTTCAAGGCTTTTTACCTAGTCTTATTAGATTTCATGATGTTGATAGCTGTTATTATTGGTCCCCCATACATTTACCTGAAAACTATGGAAGTTATTGAAATTATGATCACACAGATCTAAGAACTGAACTTTGCTGGATCTGCTTGAAAGTGACTACAAAATCTGGATGAGCAGTTGTATGTAGTTTTTAGTGGAAACAAATGTAAAAGCTTTTCAGGTTTCCTTTAAGGACATTCCTTTCTCTCCTTCTCTGAAAGTGAGAGAGCACAAACAATTCTTCTTTTAGCAGGATTATACTGAGATATTTTACATCTTTGAGAAACAGGAGAATCAATTTTTGAATTTCCTAGATCTGAAGAACGATGCTCAGCTGAAATAGAGTCAGAGTTGTGCGTTTATTGTGAAAATCAGACCACAGCATATGAAATCCCACAGAATGTATAGTTTGTTACAAATGCAATGTCATCACCTGTGTGAGTCTGACCCCAAAGGAGTTGTCTCTCGCTCATGGCGTTGGTATAAGGTCAGTTTCAAAAAAGAGGTTTGAATTCCTTTCTAATTTCAATATTATTTCTTTGTCCATCTTTCAATAGTTCAACCTGTAAGTTCCAAAAGACCAGTTGAATTAAAATTCCATCAGTCTTTTTGCTCACATCTTCATTCTCCAGCTATAAATACATGCACCATAGCTAAAGTATATGCAAGTAAGACTAAATTTTTTTCAAAAGCAAAGAGTGGACACATGCTTTCGGTCTGCTTCAGTCAGAAAGAAATTTTTTCAGATTTTTTAAGAGCCTCCACAGCAAAGAATATTAATGCTATGGAGGAAACCCTACCACCCTGAAGTTTTTGAAGCATTACTTTAATTGGTGAAGGATTCACCATACAATTCTGCTAAAACATGTGGAGAAGCTCCAAATTAAACTGCTAGTATGGCTTACAGCACTGAAAAAAGATAAATCACTGCAATTTAAAAATGAAGGCAACAATCCTGATAGAAATATGAATGAGGCAAGTTATTTATCTGCCTAAGGAAATAGATACATCTAATCCAAGTTATAGATAAAATAAGTCTTGAGGGAAACCAACATTTAGCATTTCCCTGCAGAAGTTTGTTCTGTGTACAACTTGCTGTGTCGTGCATTAGGAAGCAAAAGAACACAAAAAACATTGATTGCCCTTTATTACTTTTTTTTAATTACTATTTTTAGTTAAAAGCAATAAAACATATCCATCAGTAAGCTGCCAGAGGACAGTTCTCAGTTGTGAATTGTCATAACTTCTGCCACATTCATAGATTTTCCCCTAGATAACTCCATTTTTGTTTGTTGGGCCTTATGTGGCACACTTGTTCCCTTAACCAGATGATCTGATTCTAGTAAAATTAACAGTAAGATATGGGTTGTTTATATCATAGTATGGAGGCACAGACATCTATTTTTCTCACATATACAGTTGTTATAGTCTACGTCTGAATTCCAGAGCCATTCCTGCAGTTGACTACGCTCAATCCCATTAAGTCTACTGTTATCATTCCTGAATGGAGACTTCAGAATCTAAGATGCAGAATTTAGGACTCTGAAGATAAACCATGCAAATGCACCCGTTAATTCTGCTGAGTAAGCCTAAACAAGCACTTACTAGCAATTCAAATACATTTTGACATGCAGTTTGAATTGTTTTGAGACCACTTCTGTTTTGAATCAAAGTATATGCCTAATATATTCTCTCAATAGGTCTGGACTTCTGCAAAGGACTGAATGAACCCCGTGATATGTTATGCTGTATTAGAAACCAGTGTCCACCCTCCAGCAGGGTCAGTGCTGGATGGGTTTAACACAATGTGTTTGGGATTCCAGCACATATGAAAGAAACCTTCATGAAGAAGTGTTGAGAACACCAGTTAGAAAGGAGAATTTATAAGGAGGAAAGAAAAAGACAGCTATGACTTTATCATGGAAGGTGACAGAAAGGAAACTACTAGAGAGAAAAATGGTAAAACTGATAGAACTGAGTAATTCTCTCTGCTTAATTATGTTTCCTTGTTTTAGTTTTTGAAATCTTGTTATTTCCTACACCCATTTTGATCCACATGAAGAAACACTTTTGATGAGCCTTCATCATTTGATTTCATTACATGGGTCACAGTACACAAGTAGCTCTGCTGTACCAAAGCTGCAAGTATTCTGAAACCTGTCCATATCCCAGAAAATAACACAAATACAAATTATATTAATAATTTTAATTTAGAGCTCAATAGTAATGATATGAACTGGCTGAAAGTTTCCCATTCTTAAAGTTGATACATATTTTGCTGAAAATCCACTTTGCAACTAATTGTAGCAATGAAGTATATTCAGCATATGACATTACTTTATAGACAGCTTTATGGTAAAGCTGGAAAAAACTCTTTTTTCCCAGATACACAAAAATATGGTGGTGATGAATTTCTGTACATGTTGCTGGTACCATTATTGGAGAATACATCTTAAACCCTAAAGGTCTCTTTTTTAGCTAGCTCCAAAAAAAAATGCTTTGTAGTCTGTTTATGCGTAATTACAAGAGTGTTTGGTGTATACTTCTCATATATTTGAAGTTTGATATGTACTGAAATTTCTCTTTGAGTTGGGAAGTCTTCATTCCTCTGTACTGTTCAAATAGTATTTCCTCAGTGGCTTACAGATGCAGCATGCATAATGTTTACATTTAAGAAAATTTATACAATACTGGAGCAAGTATTTCCATCTTTTTATTTCCTAGACCTATTTTGGTTCACAGGAAGAAACACTCTGAATGAATCTTTGGTTGCATTACGTGGGTAACAATGCACAAGTTAATAAGTTGACTAACTAAGTTAGTCATCCAAATGGTTCATTATACGAAACAGTCATTCCTGAAAGCTTTGATCTTTGGTTATTAAATACTAAAATAAATATTCAATACTAACAGAGACAAACAAAATACTAAGCATTTCATAGTAAAGATGATAGGAAGCCTTTGAAACAGTATAATAAAAGTTAATTTTATCCTAAAAGGTTAATTTTATTAATGAATATTTCTGAGGTCATCAGTTTCCACTCAAAACTGAACCCTCCTAAAATGTGTGCATTTGTAACAATGATGCTCCTTGTTCGCAGATCCTGAAGAGAAAATGTGCAAAACCCCACTATTTGAATGCAAGACTTTCTTGTGTGGGATTTACCAAAAATTTATTTTAAACTATTGGTATCTTGCATGTCCTCCATCTCTGAATACTTCCAATTGCTTTTTTCTTGCATACGAAATGATACCATGCAATATAAAATTAACTGGCTTGGGTTTATAAACATTTCTTATTAAAAAAAGAAGTCACCATTAAGGCTTTTTATCAGACAAGTAAAAGTTCTACCGATACTTCAAGTGGGAATTGTTTGTGTGTTCCCCTTTAGATAAGGACAAGCTTCTGCATATGATTACACATGAGTTTGAAATCACTTTCCTTATGCCAGCCAGCACTGCCCAGACAAAGCGTTATGAATATCTAACCTCATATTTAGCCACCATAAGGCTCAGTCCTGCAAGCTTTTACATACCAAAGTTCTTTGGATGAAACCTGTGGATTTTCTTTTGGGAGTAATATTACAAGCATGCTTAATATTTTTCAGCTTTCAACCTTAAATGTAGATTTAGATGCTCACTTTCAGGTGTTGTTTATCCTTCATCTGTTTGTCTCTACATTCTCACACAGAATGGGAAAAATCCTCTACCAGGTTATGTGGTCTGGGACTTTGTCATCTCTATGTCATTTTGTGAATATGAGGCTTTGAATAGGTGTTAAGTGTTATGTGAAATACACTTGAGGTAGTCTGTGCATCTGCTCTGGAAACAAGATTTCCCAATTGAGATCAGTGAGAGGTTCTGCTTAAAAAAGGACGAATTGTCCCTCTACTCTGATCATATTTTTCATGATGCATGAGCAACGATCAACAAAGTAGTCTTAAAATGGATGGAGACTTACATCAGGTCTCCATTTTCCCTTTTTCCTTTCCTCCAAAATTCCCCCTTTTTTTGGAGGTCATATCCTATGTACAAAGCTGAAAAAGCAGCTTCACCCTCTAACTGGAAGTAGAATCAGGAAAGATGAGGAAAATAAAAGAAAAGAAAATGAAGGAAAGGTTGTACCCGGGCATTTCTTAAAGTGGAGTCCGGACTCGAGGAGGGCAATAATCAAAAACTTTCTGTGATCTTTGTTTTTGAGGTGTGAGCAGTGTCTCCAATAATCTTTGTGCCTCTGTTGTTACAGTATGTGTGACAACAGCATAATCAAAAGCACTAAGCTTCAGTAATATTGTAAGTTTGCCTGCTCACTTTGAGCAGCTCCAAAGCAGCACGATTTTGAAACCTGAAACCGTGGCTTGTATCTAAATGAATATGCGGGTTAGGGAAGCTGAGCAGAGAACAGCTCTCTGCAAATTATGAATAAAGTAGGAAGTGGGTGATCAGCTGCTGCAGATGCTGTTGCAGGTTCTTAGCAAACCCGCTGTAAAACCCAGAAAGCTTCCCAGATCTTGCATGTAGAAATGGTAAAATGTTTTGCAGTAAAACTGAAAACCGACATTGCGTTTGCAGAATAGCTCAAAAGCATTTTATTTTATAAAAGGATGCTTCTTTCAAAATGCAAAACTCTTGACCATGTAACTGCTTGAAAAATCTTGAAGTCCTTTTTCATAAAAACTAAATGAATTCATTAAGAAATTTAAAATTCCATGCATGTTTTTCCTGCAGAAGACTTGAAGTCTCCTTGCAGTAGCTGATAATTATCAGGTTTTCTTCACATTAATAAAATCAGAAGGGGTCAGCACTTCATCAGTAGCTCACTGCATTGGAGGTCAAAGGGAATAAGGTCTTGCCAAAGGCATTGCCAAAGAAAGAGGGAGATGGTCTGCTATTTAGGATATGAAGTGAAGAAACTGGTTTTCCCCTGTATGTGCAAGATACTGCCTTGTTTCAGAAGGGATTTTCCTACATACATATATTGCTATGTAGATATGGTGGAGTAGGTGTGATCAGAGTGAACTTGAAATGGAAGGTAGTGTGATATGCATTGCTGTTCAGTTCCAGTTTTGTTTAGTATGCAGTCTTGGACTAGAAATTCCTGGTTTGAGGCAATGGATGGCCTAGATGCTACAGCCTGATACCCTAAACATAATTCAGAGTTGTCGTTGCAGTTAAGTCTAGACTGTGTAGAGGCTGGAGGCCAGCCTAATGCATTTGCAAGAGAGTGTGTTGCTGATAAGATGCAATACAGCTGTTCTGAGCTAACTGGAATTTTTTAAGCACCAGTGACTTTGAGAGCATGTACACATTATTGCTGCAGTCCAGTGAAGGTGTGAGAAAAATATAAATGGCTGAAGCCAGACCACCCTTTGCTATGATGGGATAGTTTCCTACTTCAAGACAGATTATCAAAATTATTATTTGTCATTGTTGCCAGTTAAAAGCTTTGTGTCAAGTAATCACATTCTATTGCAGTACAGGTTGAATTGATCATCAGGGTTTGTATCTTCAGTCAATGGATGTTGAACTGCAGGTGTGAGTGCTAAAAATGGTTTGGTTTTTTTTTCTTTGACTGCTTCTGTTCTGCTCAGTTTGAAATTAAATACTGTTCTTCACCTATGTGCCAATCTCTCATCCAAACAGTGAGATACCCTGGTATTTAGGGAAGAAATAGAGAGAGACATATCTTTACAGCTTTGTCAGTATTGGAGCCCATATCACCCTTGCATATGAGTCAAATTTATTTTACGATTTTGAAAAGGGTTGGTGAGAACTGGCCCTGGCCAAAGTACTGCTTCCCATCGGATGCCTAATCCACTGAGTACTGCTTGTTGCATGTGTTCCTCCAATAAGGACTCCAGGCACTGCTGGGATTTCCCTTCAGTTTGCCACATATTTCTGGTATTAGCATCTCAGGACAGAGTAATACAGCATCTCAGGACAGCACTGAAGATTTCACCAAGGTGAGAATATGGATATCTTTTTCTCATCCTGCCCTGAAACTTACTTTTGACTACATAGAGTATATGGATTCCAAATAGCTGGATTTATTGGGGGTTTTTCACTAGTTTCTCTTTGAGTTCACACAGGAGAGGCATGGAAATTATAGAGTACTGTTATACACAGGTTGATTTCTCCTGAGATTGTTGAACACAGAACATCTGGACATAAAGGGAAGATGGGTTCTTTCTCTAATTGTTGTGTTAGCTACCGAAGAGGTATCAATATTTCTCTTTCGCAAGCCAGGAATGGCAAGGGTCAAAATCACAAGTTTTACACTGAGACAACTCCAAGAATGTAGGTGACCTTTTGGTTGCTGCATATATGGAAGTTGTTTGAGAAGGTTCACCAAGAACACAAGAGAAGTGTTTGCAGCGTTCTGTGTGCAGTTCTGCTGTACCTGCTGAAGCTTTGAGCATGATTAAAGAAGTTTAATGCAAGCAGCAGTGTAATGGGATATTTGGTACTTTCTATGGACAGTTTCTATGATAAGTTTCTCTTAGAAGCTATACAGCTGCACAGGTTTTGAGGAACTTGTTCCTTTTCATCTGTTATTTCATTTCTTTGCGAAAAGCTTCATTTTCTGCATCTGTTTCTTCAGTGCAGCACAGCATGTGAAAAAGCTGAGAGTCCCAAGAAGAGAGAAAAGGCTATGAGGAAACTGAGGTGTTAGTGGTCAAAGCTACCACACAGTGATGGTCCTCAACACCGTTTCCTGTGATGAGAGTACATTGGGTGCATATGAAGCCAAGATGAAGTTTCAATTTGATTTCCTGTTCTGAGTGTCCAGACCTGACTTCAGCTCCACTACTGGCACAGGTCTTATCCATGTCTTCAGAGTACCAAGTGTCTCAGAGACACAAAAAGACAGAACTGGAGTCCAAATGAAATGAAATGTTACTTACAAAGTAACATTATAACAAAATACTACTGAAACGTTATGATAGCTTTGGCTCTGCGGGTCTGATTATAACAGCTTTGTCATATTGAATATCACCTTCCCACCCAACTCATCCCGTTATTTTCAGTATTAGAATTAAAGCAGTTTACACCCCCATCAGTCTCAGTCAGTGTAAATGTACGTAATTACAACTCTAAAGGCAGGGAAAAGTCAGTTCTAATAGTTAGAAAATAAAAAAGCAGCATTTCCATTACTATGATGATCATTTAGTTATTGTTAGATTACAGCAATGTACATAAATTACAAGGGACAGGTTGTTCAGCCCTTATACTTAAAAATAAGCACTTAATCTAAAATGCATGTGGTGTCTTTTCCTGGCTCAGTTTCCTATTGCCTGGATTTGGCTCTCAAGAGACATCAGATGGAAGAAGTATTATGCACTGAGTCTTGGGCAGAATTTTTACCTTAGTCCTACAAGCTAATCACACCAAAGCAAAGCTGTATGATGACATAATGCATGTATGTATGTTGTGTATATACATAACAATGTATTAAGGCAACATAAATATAACCACGCAAAAACTGATATAGGATTCCCTGTTAAAACACAAAAATCTGAGAGTATAAATAATACCAATTAACATGGCTTTTATGAAAAAAAAAAAAACAACCCACCTTTCTGATTTCTTTATTTGGTTAGAATCTGCTTAAAAGACTTCAACTACAGCTACGTGCTTAGATTGACAGTGCTATTCACCTTTATCAGGGACTTTAGAACAATAAGAGACTATAGTTGACAAAATCTGTGAATGAATAAAGACTGTGAAGAGATAAATGTGAATACACAGTCCTCAGAGACTCAGATACAACAAAAGCACAATCATGTAATCTGGGCTCATGTAAAAAAGTTTGTCTTTACTCAAATGCACATATACACATAGAATGTAAATCATACCTATGAATGGAGATAGTGGATGTCTTGGGAAAAAATCGAGACATCATAAACTGCACAGTTGAGTAAGGACAATGATGTGACAGAAAAGTCCAATGCATAATGGTTGTCAGCCTGTAACCCTAAATTCTTGGAGTTTTACCTTTAAGAAATCTTCATATAGTTACAAAGTTTTTGAATAAAAGCTCTCTGCTAATGGGCCTTAGCTTGATATTCAGGCATCTGCACTTCCAAAACAGGAGGAGGGATGGCAATTGAAGCAAATACTGAAACCCTCTAGATGCAATCGGTAGAGATATGGCCAGATGAAGAATGACTTGTAATTTCCATCGCTGCATGTGGCAGACAAGTGCATGCTGTGTAGAATTCCAGTGCCAGATTTTTTACAATGCTGGAAAAGTTGGAGAGCTACAGAAATAGCTACAAATTAATTGCTAGATGGAAAAAAAAAAATATGCCTTGAGATGACGTTAAAAAGGTTAGGTCTTTAAAGTTATCAAAGAGAAATGTGAGATATTGGTTAAGTTCAGTGGTATCAATACCTTATGGGTAGAAAACAGTGGGTATAAAAAGGCTTTTGATCTATTAAGCAGAGGTAGAAATAAAAGTAATGGAACATGAAGCCTCATGAACTTAGAAAACAACAAGATACAGATTTTAACAGTGAGCGAACTTAACCAAACAAATGTTATAGTGGTGGTACGTTCTTTCTCTCATCTTCAAACACGGGGGACATCTTTCTGGAAGAAAAGTTTTAGCCAAAATAGTATTTTAGTAGATGTCTAGCTGTTGGGCTCAATATAGAGGCAAGTATTTTAAATGTGATGTCTTGTAAAATATAGGACAACAAACACAGGATGTCATCATTGAATTGGAAGGGATGTAAAGATGTTGTTTGGTCCATCCCTCTGTGTATGGTAAAACCATCTGCACTAGAACTTAATTGTGCTGTAAGTTCATCCTACTTCTTCAACATCGATCTCAAGCCATGGAAATTCCACCTTCACTATTAGAAAATGCCTCCTAACAATTTTTTCTGGCCTTTAAACACATTACTTCTTGCCTTCTCTACCGTGGAAATGAAGAAAAAGAAATTTAAAAAATGTATCCCTTTCTTCTTTGCCAGAGACTTAGGCATTAATTTTTTTCTCCTTCAGTCTTATCATATTTCCCTAAATAACCACCATTTGTTCAATATCTCCAGGAATTCATGTCTTCTAGATTTCTAATCATTCTCACTCTTCTCCTTTGGGCTCTCTCCATCTGGCACGCATTAACCCTTCTGTAGCCTCCTCAGTACTAGGTGAAAGTATTATTTCACTTGACTTTTGGCCTATACTTTTGAATAAAATGATAAAAAGATATGCGAATAATAAGGTATGTCATACCGTACAACTTTAATCTTGGCTTATCTTAAATTGCTTTTGCAACATGAATGTTCCTTAACAAAAACACTAAAGAATTCCCTGTGTAATCGGCACTGTTGGGACATTTAGCACTTTGCTGTTTAAGTAATGGAGTAACTTAACAGGTTTCGAATGCACTGTTGTTGACACGTATGTTGACAAGTTGCTCCAAGCAGCCATGAAGTCAAATTTATTCAGAAATTTTTTATTTCTTTGTTAGTAAGCAGAACACTGTCAAGGCTTGGTAATTTCACTTTGATTTCTGTAAGACACGTGAGAGGTCCCTCTAATAGTTATCAATTCCCTTCTCTTGTCTATCCCAAGGACAGAATTTCCAACTCCCAAGCAGCTAAAGAAAGCTCTTTCAGTAGTTTTTGTAACTTTCTTGATATTAAGCATTACTAAATATTCGTCGGTGTTCTGTGTTTTTAATCCACTTTTTTTTCCAATGTGGTGAAAGTTTCTTTTTCTTGACAAGATTTTAATCTCCAAAATGCAGGTGTGAATTTGAAGAAAATCTCCAGAAGACAAGGGGGTTCTTTTTGATTGTAATTGGCTTTAACTGAACTGTGAATTTGCTTTTTCCTTCTGCTCTCCTATTCCTTAGATTTTGTTGGACTTCCCTCTGTACAGCTGGGGACAATTCTTTCTGGGTAGCTTTTAAAGCACTTATGTTATTTGAAACAAAATTCTAGGTTTAACATCATGATCATGGCATCCGAATAGTCATTTAATTTGGTTGTGTTGAATAACTTCTCAATATGAATTCTCAAAGTAATGGTTACTATGGTTTGGTTGTGGCTTGTACACAGAGCATGAATTCATTGCAGCACACGTGCACACCAGCCCACTCATGTAATTATGGCTTCTGTGCGTGGTGCACTGCATCATCTTGTTTTTAAGGCTGCACCTGTTTGATGAGGGTGTAGCTTCTCTGCAGCTTCTCAAACTGCCACTTTTCTAGTATGGGCTTGCTAGAAAATTAAGTCCAGCCTTTTACAACTTACGTTACAAACGTGTTTGAAGATGTACAGAGACCTGTACACCTCTTAATCAATGCCAATCATCCCTTCCTTTGAAATTCTGTCTCTGAGCAAGGAAAACTCCAGCAAGACTGCATCAGTGCTCATGTGAAATTCTGCAGCTGGTCTTTTCAAGCAAATTGTAGAATAAAACGATAATTTAAAGCACAAGAGTTTATATACTCGATGAACTGATGGTTTTGTGTCTTGTTCGTGTCTTGGCAAAGACATTTTCAAGGCCTTTTGTAGGCAGTACATTATTCTACACAGAGCCTCTCTACTCTGGTAAGATAAGGCACCAAATACATCTAAGAAGTATGTTCAATAAAATATATTTGCTCTATGGTGCGTGCAGTATTGATATTTTTTCCTAATACTTCATGTAAACAGCGAGGCTCCTTCCTCAGCTGCTTGCATGATAAATTCAGTCTGTTCTGCTTTTTTTCAGACCCTAAAAATGAAGGATTGAAACAGATAGCACCTTCTGCAACAGCACTCTCCCCACCTGTACATCCACCACACTCTGCTACGCAGCTGCCACCTCCTCCACCAGCCTCTCACCCATCCCTGCAGGCCCCAGCAGCTCCCAGCCTGCCTCCCAGAAACATCAAGCCCAGCTCTGAAACAGTGTAAGTGAATACAAACCCAAAGGTCTTTATTTTTCTGCCTACTACTTGGCTCATGCAGCAGCAGATTAAGGCTGGAGGTGTCCCACGTTTCTGGGGGAGTGGTCCCACACCACTTTCCTTGTCCTACCCTGTCCCTGGACTGTTTGGAATTAGTTTTTATCAGCTTGAACCCTCCATCTACTCTGTTGTTTCCCTAAATTGTTTTATCTATAAAAACAATTTTTTCTGCCCTGTTGGTAAGAGGAGGGGGGCAGGTTGTGATGCTGCACCAGGAGCCACGTTGTGGCATGGTGTGGTAACACTGAGAAGCCCCTGTCACATATGGGCGTCCTTTCTTTGTCCTTCTTTGAAGAGCTTTGAGGAGCTGTAGCGACCAAGAGTTAAAAGCGCTTCGGTCTAGTGTCAAAACTAAACCGGAACCAGGCTGAGCCTGAATGATGAGCTGCTCTCTGGCCAGCAGGTACTGCAAATAGCAGCAAACGGCAGGCAGGGAGAATATATTCAGCATTAGAGAGGTGTGTGTCAGCACGCATACTGTATTTTGGCGCAGATAGTGTGGCAACATTAGTCCAGCGCTGCTGTTGCTGCTGTGCACGGGGCTGTGGGGGCAGCCCCGGGGTGCTGCCATCACCGCCCCATCTCATGGCCAGAGAGACAGGCAATGCTGGCCGCCCCACAGCCCCTGCAGAAACCCTCCTGGATGTCCTCCTTGCCAAATGCTTGGGAGCCAGGTGTGTCCTCTTTGCCTTCAGGGACCTGCAAAATTTATCTCCAGATTGCCCTGCCCTCTGCGTGCTCTCTGGACTCACCTTCTGCTGAAAATGTGTGCCTGGGTGCTGACATGTTTTCTTTCACCCTGTCTTTGTGCTTTCTCCATCAAGCCAATTTTAAATGATCACTTTCTGCTACCAAGTCCTTTCTTTGATTGCACCTCTTTGATGATGACTGTCAGCCCTAGTTTTCTTTCAACTGTTATAAGGTATTATAAAGTCCCTGTTATCATCAGTTATCATTAGTTACATTCTGAGTTTCTTGCTTCTCTCAGTTTGACAGCAATTTTAAATCTAACAACATCAGAGACCTTTGACCTGGCCTAACCTCATACCAGTGTTTCTCTTGTCCCTTGTTTACACTTTAAGCTCTACAAGACAAGGAGAGAATCTTAGGTCTATATTTAACACTGTGCAAAAGTCTGGCTTTCTGCTTGTGCTTTGTGTAAGAAGCCTGCACCTGTGAAGATGGTTAAAAAGCCCAACAGATTCTTTCCGTTCAATCAGCCCATCTGCCTATTATATCTTTCATACTGCACTCATCTCAATGGTGTCTGAGCGCCTTTGGCTCATTTTCTCCTTTTATACTCAGGATCAAGGTGTTCCCATGTGAACAACTGAGTCACAGTCAGGAAGAACAATTTAGGGAATCTCATGGGTACTTAAGTAGCATATAGTGCTCAACAGACTGTCCAGCCATTGTATAAAATAGCTGAAGAAAGCACCAGAACAACGGTGAATGAAAATGCAACCATAAAACCATGTTCATAGGTTTCACATGTCCACTTTTTCATATTTACAGAAGTCCAGACAATGAAGAAAATTATGATGATGTTGAATTTGTTTCACAGGGTAAGACACATACATTTTAATTAACAGCAGCTATATGAAGCTGTAATCATATAGTATTTGTTATTGTTATTATCATCATTATTATTGTATTTATGAGTGACTTGTATAACTAATTATGCTGATTCTACAGTTTTATGGGTGAAGATAGTTGTCTCATAACACTAACTGTTCTATAATTAATATCACAGGCTCTCAGGAACTGCTTTAAATAACTCGCCTCTCCCCCTCTTTCTTTGGTTAGAAAAATGCTGGGACCGTAAATTACCAGATTTTCAAATCCGAACCAAAATGAATGCTGCTCTTTCAGAGCTGAAGTTGCGTGCTCTGGTGAAGCAGGCATTGTTTTATACCGGATAAAAAAAAAAAAAAAAGAAAAATTGTTGACTGTGCTTTTAATGCTGCTTTGTGGCCTGCCTTCAATAAGAGGCAGTGAGTCGCTATATTGTACCAGGAGCAGCCAGAGAAGCAGATTGTGACACAAAGAATTTCAATCTGCCTGCTGATCTCTCCTCAAGAGGACTTGGTCTGTGCCAGGCACAGTATGCATCGTTTAGTGTGTTAGCCATCCGTGCCGTACAGCAGCGTGGGCTGGGGAGCCGAAACTGAGCCCAAGCTCTTTTCTTACCTAACTACCTGCAGAGTAAGGAGGAAGCAGGAGATTCACAGAGATTCTTCTCCTGCAGCCCAGGGTAGAGGCTGGATTAGCGAAAGGGCCTTTGGCTTCCTTATTCAGCTGTTGGGCTGTTGCAAGCAAGTTCTTTGAGGCCTGTTTGGATTTATTAGGTTTTTAACAATGACTTTCTTGTATAAATAGGCATTTTGTAAACAAATAGTATCAGTAAGTTCATTGGTGTCACAAAAAAATCTTTAAAGCAAATTTTCCACTTCTAAAAATACATGGTGAAATATGCTGTTTTGTAAATATTTGCAGTGTACTGCAAAAGCAACCTGGAAAACCTCTGATTTTTGCACTTACACCTTCATTAAAAGCCAGAAGCCCGCACATATTTCTAGTTAATATCCCTGGTATTATTAGCAGCTTGTAAATAGTTAACTCAGAATTAATTGTTTTCTGTAGAGCAAAAAATAAATACCCTGTTTTTATTTTTTGTCACATAGGTCATGGAAATACAGAGGGGGTAAGTGTTATCCTCCATGATAAACCTATCCTTTTTAGCACAAACTTACAAATTTAGTAAAATTCCTTCAATGCATTAGAGAATTAATTGCAGAATGAATCCAGTATATATTGACAGTAAATTGTAGAAGCACTTACTTATTGTGAAGCACAGAAATAAAATCGGGTAAGCAGAGCAAACTGGAACTAATTATCGAAGCTGGCTAGACTCCAAAAATTGATTTTAAAAAAAGCAAAACCACCCCTTCTATTTCCACTGACATTTAATTTCACTGAAGTTTTCCAGAAACAAGGGCCCTGTTCGAGTCCAGTAATAAACTGCTTGTTTCAGTTAAGCACAGGTTTGTATCGTGTCTTTAAGTACCTGGCTAAATTAGGACTAAAACAGTCTCTGGGACCCTAATCTGAGTCCTGTTTAGATCCCTAGCGTTCCAGTTTAACTACTGCTAACTCTGGCACCTTCATCATGGCAGTGTAATCATCAACACAGATAAAGGATTTCTGGGACTAACATCACAATTAAAACATTCATTTCGGATTAAGCAAGGTGTTAGTGTGATTGTAACAATCTGGGACTTTAGAGCTGTAGTATCATAAAAAAAAACAGTCAGAAAAAAAAGTAGAGTGGGTTTTAATAATATAGTAACTTTGTTTGGGAAGATTAAATTAATTTGCATTTACATTTTGCTGTAAATTTTTTTGTATCGTTTCTGTGAAGCTTACGTATCAGGTCCATTTTCTTCATGTCTTTCCAAATGTACCTAGGCCATTGAAAACTGATTTTTTTCTTATAGGGCCAAGAAAGTGATGGAGAGACATATGAAGACATAAATGACATCAGGTACTAATTTTAGACTCTATAACCTATTGTACCTTTATTACTAAAAGCTTGCTAACAAAAATAATTCATCTGGCACAAAAGTGTGATTCTATTGCAGTCCCTGCCAGTTATTATTGTGTTCATTCATTTTACCTAGAGAAAGTCAGTTTTTTCACAGGTTCTTTCCTACTTAGAACTGCTATGCCCTGGGCTGGAAAAATTACTGCAGTAAAACCATGTAGTTACTGTGATCTAGACAACAGAAGTCTGATTTCTGATCTAAGGAACATGTCTGAATCACTGTTTGGAATTACAGCCTAGGAGGAAAAATAAGCTCAGCCCCTAGGTGCTATGGTCCCAGATAGATCTTTTGTTGTGGTTGTTTTCCTTGCTTTCTAGATAAATGTACTTAGAACTCCTATGAGAGACCAGATCTACAGTTCTCACAGCCTGAGTCCCCTAGCATAGCTACAGAGCCAGAATATGAGCTCTGGTCATTCCTCTGCCATTTAGCCCTTTACTTTGAGGACCTTCTTGCCCTGCTAATGTCTAAATGTGTGGGATTCACTGTATCACAATGGCCAAAGAAAAGCTCTAAATCCCTTGGAATAAGTAACAGCCTAAAGTTCCTACTCAAAAATACCTTGTTTCAGATGTAGAATGACTTTCAGCAAAAAAAAATATTGTTGAATTCCCTTTGAAAATAGATAATTCTAAAACTATATAACCAAAACGAGTGATTCTCATTCAGTCTTTTTTTAATATAATTTGAGCATGTCAGTTTAGCAAAAGTACCAAAAAAGGAATAGGAGGGAGCCTCACTCAATCAGTCCCGTAGGGTTTGTAAAGCATAGCCCTTCCGGCCACGCCGCTGGCAGCAAATGGCAGAGCTGTAGGTGTAGCCCTAATTACTTCCCAGGGCCCAGATCTCAGTACTATCCAGTACCTGAGGCACAGCAGGCAGTGTACCCTGGCGTGATAGACACATTTATGATGCAGCACAGAAGACTGACTGTCATTTGCGTAGACTGCTGGAATAGGTTGCAATTAGGTTTAAAAATGCAGTCCAGTGGTAGCTCAGGATTCAGTTCAGGCTGCATCAAGCACTGATGGCCTGGGTAAATATTTAACAGCTGCAGCCAGTGCCACAACACCTACACTGCTACCAGCTTCCAACCTTGCTTGCCAAAATTAGCTGAGAGATGTTTGGACGTGCACATGTAGAGCCAGTCTCTTACCTCCAGATAACCTTTTCTGGCATAGTGTTCTCTTGAGGACAGCCACCTTAAATTATATATGTAATATAAGAGAAAGGGCTGCTTACTCTATCTCCTGCTGCCACCCTAGGGTTTAGAATCTGGAGCTTTCATTTCACTGGGAGAAGTCTTCGTCCATCACATGTAGTTCTTTGTTAACCTTGGGTAAGAATGCTCTAGTGAGATTTGCTTCACTGCTACATTCAGTCCTGGCAATGCACTTTCAGATCACCAAGGGGAAAAGAGAAGAAGCGGGATAAGGAAGAAAAGAGAAGAATGGACCAAGAGAAGAAAGAACAAAAGGAAAAAGAAAAGAAAGAGCAGGAAATAAGGAAGAAGTTTAAAGTAAGTTTTTGGTTTGTAATCTGGCCAAAGACATGTAAGAAGCATTACTTAGCATTGTCAAGTTCAAAATACACTTTTCAGCTGGCTACAAAACTATGTTATGTTTGGTAGCTCAAGCACCTGGATTAATTCTGAATAAAGGTTTAAGCTACCCTTCTATGGCTGGCATGTGCTTGACTTCAGGCTCTGTACTGAGGGCAAAGACATTATTTCAGTGCTTATATAGTTTTCGTTAAATTCCCTTCTCGCTGTCTTTCTATGTAAAAAAAGCCTTAAAAAACATTTCCATCCACTTTTCTGTATAAAAAGCATTTACATCCCTAGAATAGCATTAAAAGTCCTTAATAAAAGCAGGAATTGGATCCCATATACTTAGTTTCTTTTCCATCACTGGAGTCAGATACAACAGTATCCAGCCCTTAAGAGATTTCAACATTATATTATAACACATTGCCCTCACCGTGATCTAAAGAGACCTAAAGGGACTTCCAGCCTAAGTGGGGAGGAAGGGAACTGGGCACATGTAGGGGAGCTACAGTCACTGTCAAAGCCTGCAGGCTAAACGATGAGAGAGTTCTTTCTGATTCATATCTTTTTTATATAGCTGGTGGTGAGCATGCTATTACAGTTTACAAATCTGCCAGCCATTTTCTGTTAACTAATGCCTGTTCACAATGGCCCACTGTGCCTCTTTCAGTGTCATTGCACATAGTAAGCAGCTTTGTTTTTCTTCCTATTATGCTCTGTACACAGTAAAGGCAGGGTGATTCTCTCACACCATGGCCTTGGTCTGCTGTGAAGAGACTGACATGAATTGAGAAGCAAATATTAAAGGAAAATACTAATAGTTAATAATAATGGGTTAGCTGGCATTTGTCAGGCCCTATTTTTCAGTCAGATTTGTCAGTCTATTTTTCAGACCACTCCCGTGAAGGAAGGATAGGCATTAGCCTACTGAATGCTTTCAGACTGCAGACTGCTCTCTTGTGGCCATTAAAGTATATTGTTATTCTTAAATGCAAACAAATATATTTTATTGCATATTTTCTTTCCCATTTCTTCAACACCTATACAGGATAGATATTCTTGAGCTAGACTGTAGTCACAGTCACATGCCTCTGAAAGATCATGTATATCTTAAAGCCAAAGATACTTAAATCCAAAGTGGTTTCTCCATAACATATACTAAAGATCTCACAAAGAGAATCCTGAATTCCAGTAAACACTGTGATAAACACAGTAAACACTTTCTTATGAGTACTTGTAGGATCATTTATAGAGTAGAATTGTAAACACATAACACTATGTGGTACTTAATTATGTTAATGAACATTTACTCATATGAGTAGTTCTGCTGGAACTACATGGAGCTGCCCACTGCAATTAAACATGTGTCTGTTTTGTGAACCTGTGAAAGGCTCCATAGGTTAGCCTGTTGGTTTTAGTCTTTGTATTTCTGTGATTTTGCCAGTCACTTCTTCAACTGCTTTACTGTTATGCCGTTGCCCTCTCTTTTCATTCCTGATTATTAATTTAAAGTGGGTAGGTGGGGACAGGAGCGATGCCTTTCTGTTTGTTTGCCTGGACTATTTTAAATGTCAATGAAACGAGTAATCATCATTACAGTTATTTTCTCTTTTGTCTGAATGTTTGGGAAAGAACTTCATTTTTGCACATCTGTAATTTCTTTTGTTGTTTCTTTCTCTGCAGTTAACGGGACCCATCCAAGTCCTTCATCAGGCACGAGCTTGTATTGACCACAAGGGAGGGAAGAATGAGCTGACTGTCAAACAGGGAGATGAGATTGAAATTATTCGCCTCACAGACAACCCAGAAGGAAAGTGGCTGGGCAGGATAAAAGGATGTTGTGAGTTCTGTTTCTTCACTGTGCTCCTGAATGTTTTCACTGTATGACAGCAAACATGTGAGCATTACACCAAGGAGCAGCCATACCAAGGCTGAGTCATTGGCCACCAAAGTAAATAATTACCACAACTCACCCTCCTGTGCTTAGCAGGCATGCAAGGCGTAGTTCATAGTAGGAAGTTATTGGACAACATAATGTAATATCTACAGGCACTATAATAAGTTAGGAACAATATGTCAGGATCGTCATAGACCTATTGAGACGTAATTCCATGTCAGCTTTCAATAGCATCAGAACTTGGCTCTGTGCAAGTAACAAGGATCGCATTTTTCATGTCTTTGTATTAAAAGGAACATGGGTGTTCCTAAAATAGAAGCAGAGAATATAAGGTCCTCTTTCAAGAGTTTGCCTGTTCCTATTCCTATGGAAAGTTTCTAACTGATTTCTAGATTTTATTTTGCCTGCAATCCAAGATGTTTCTCTAATTGTATAAATATCATCAGTGGATCTATAAGTACGGTAAGGGCTTGGGGCTTGGCTCCTGGGTTATAGCAAAGACATTAAAAGACTGATCCATTAAATCAATGAAAATTATTAAAAGCACTTGCTTGATTTTTAAGGAGACTAAAATGACAATAAGCTCAGTAAGACAGTTCATACATGTAGAACTGGACAATACCAGCCGAGCACTTTGTAGTACTGGATGTAAAAAGACATTTAGAGACTGGATTGTGTCTCATACGGAGAGGCTGAGAGAGCTGGGACTGTTCAGCCTGGAGAAGGGAAGGCTCAGATGGGAGGGTGTAAAGAAGATGGAGCCAGGGTCTTTCCAGTGGTGCCCAGTGACAGTGCAAGAGGCAATGGGCACAGACTGAAACACATGAAATTCTGTCTGAATGTTAGGAAACACTTCTTTACTGTGAGGGTAATCAAGCAAGGGAATAGGTTGCCCAAAGAGGTGGTGGAGTCTCCATCCATGGAGGTCTTCAAAACCCGATGGCACATGGTGCTGGGCAACCTGCTGTAGTGGTCCCTACTTGGGCAGAGGGATTGGCCAAGATGATCTCAATAGGTAAGTTCCAATATCAGCTTTTCTGTGATACTTCAAAGTTTTGTAAATAAGTCTTTTGCATGGATCATTTTGTACTTAGGAAAACAAATCTTGGTGAGGGCTGGGAGAAGGGCATTTTCTTTAGTATATGCGGTCGATTAATTAATTTACCTTTAATTAATTTACTTTTCATAAACCGATTCTTGCCTCAGCAAAACTGCAAGCTATACAAGGCTTCTCATTGATAAGTGTCAACAGTACAGCCCAATTTGTTTCACCAATGCTTCAGCCTTCAATGTGCACAGGCCAGTAAAGGTCAAATAAATGAAAAATTATCAATATTTTACAGATTTGAGGGGAAGAACACTAAAAACTGGGTTCACTCAGAAGCAGCGGAGTGGGGGATTTTCTATTTTCAAGAAATGCATGACTATTTTCCAGCTCTGAGAAAATCCATTCATGCTGTCTTCTGTACAGGCAGTACACCTGTCTAAAATTCCCCTCAGCAGAGACAGAGTTCCCAATCTCAGGCCAACTGCTCTGCTGTAAGTTTCTCCTAAGCCATTGCACCCAAGGGTATCACCAGATCTTTTTTGCAAAGACCCAGGACAAGAGGATAGCAATGCAGCTGCAGCGTGTCTACCAACCTGAAGTAAAATCACTGCAAACAAAGTGTCTCTCCCTCCTAACGACCTGTCAGAATCTTAATGTTATGGACATAAAGGATCTTTGTGCAGGAGTTTGCAGGGCTCATTGAAAGAGCTTTAAACTAGATTTGAAGGGGGAAGGGGATGAAACCAGGCTCGCTAGAGATATGCCTGGGGGTGGCATCCCAATGTTTGTAGGACTGTATGCTAGTGAGGTCCTTCGAACTGCTGTCTCAGTGAAGGCAGGAGATGGGAGATCCATGTGGCAGCAAAGATGCAAGGGTTATTGACAATAGGGTTGAGTTTTATTGGTAAGAATCAGGGGGAAAGACAACAAGGCAGCTATCATGGGGGGAGTCTGTTACAGACCACCCAACCAGAATGAAGAGACAGAACATGTTCTATAAGCAGCTGGGAGAAGTCTCACAATTGCTAGCCCTTGTTCTGTTGGGGGACTTCAACTTAGCAGATGTCTGCTGGAAATAAAATACAGCTGAGAGGGAGAAGTCTAGGAGGTTCCTGGAGTGTGTTGAGGATAACTTCCTGGACCTGTTGTTTGTGAACAGAGAAGGACTATGGGAGACGTAACAGTTGTAGGCCGTCTTGGGCATAGCGATCATGAAATGACAGAGTTTTTGATTCTTAGAGAAGGAAGGAGGAGGGTCAGAAGAACTGCTACCATGGACTTCTGGACAGCAGACTTTGGCCTGTTTAGGAGCCTGGTAGAGTTCCTTTGGGAGGCAGTCCTGAAGGCCAAAGGAGCCCAGGAAGTCTGGACATTCTTCAGGAAGGAAGTCTTAAAGACGCAGGAGCAGGCTGTCCCCATGTGCCAAAAAACAAGCCATTGGGGAAAAAGACCAACCTGGCTGAACAGAGCGCTATGGTAGCATCTCAGGGAAAAAGGAGAGTTTATGGTCTTTGGAAGTAAGGGCAGGCCACTCATGAGGACTACAGAGATGTTGTGAGGCTATGTAGGGAGAAAATTAGAAGGGCCAAAGCCAACCTATAACTTAATGTAGCTTCTGCTGTTAAAGACAATAAAAAATGTTTCTATAAATATATTAGCAATAAAAGGAGGACTAAGGATATTCTCCATCCTTTATTAGACAGGGGGCAAACATAGTGACCAAGGATGAGGAAAAGGCTGAGGTACTTAATGTCTTCTTTGCCTCAGTCTTTAATAGTAAGACCAGTTGTTCTCAGGGTACCCAGCCCCTGAGCTGGAAGACAGGGATGGGGAGCAGAATGAAGTCCCCATAATCCAATGGGAAATGGTTAGCAACTTCCTACACCACTTAGACACACACAAGTCTATGGGGCTGGGTGGGATCCACCCAGGGGTACTGAGGGAGGTGGCAGATGTGCTCACCAAGCCACTTTCCACCATTTATCAGCAGTCCTGGCTCACCAGGGAGGTTCTAGTTGACTGGAGGTTAGCAAAGGTGATGCCCATCCACAAGAAGGGCTGGAAGGACAATCCAGGGAACTACAGGGCTGTGAGTCTGACTTTGGTGCCTGGGAAGGTTATGGAGCAGATCATCTTGAGTGCCATTACACAGCACATACAGGACAACCAGGTGATCAGGCCCAGTCAGAATGGGTTTATTAAAAGGCAGGTCCTGCTTGACTCACCTGATCTCCTTCCATGACAAGGTGACCCGCTTAGTGGATGAGGGAAAGGTTGTGGATGTTGTTTACCTGGACTTTAGTAAAGCCTTTGACAGGATTTCCCACAGCATTCTCCTGGAGAAACTGGCTGCTCATGGCTTGAATGAGTGTACTTTTTGCTGGGTGAAAAACTGGCTGGATGGCCGGGCCCAAAGAGTTGTGGTGAATGGAGTTAAATCCAGTTGACAGCTGGTCACAAGTGGAGTTCCCTGGGGTTCCGTGTTGGGGCCAGTTCTGTTTAACATCTTTATCAATGATCTGGACAAGGGGATCGAGTGCACCCTCAGTAAGTTTGTAGATGACACCAAGTTGGGCAGGAGCCTTGATCTGCTTGAGGGTAGGAAGGTTCTACAGAGGGATCTGCACAGGCTAGATTGATGGGCCAAGGCCAGGGGTATGACATTCCACAAGGCCAATAGCTGGGTCCTGCACTTGGGTCACAACAACCCCATGCAGCCTTACAGGCTTGGGGAAGAGTGGCTGGAAAGCTGCCCAGCAGAAAAGGACCTGGAGATGTTGGTCAACAGCCGGCTGAATATGAGCCAGCAGTGTATCCAGGTGGCCAAGGCCAACAGCATCGTGGCCTATACCAGGAATAGTGTAGGCAGCAGGACTCAGGAAGTGATTGTCCCCCTGTACTCAGCACTGGTGAGGCCGCACCTCGAATCCTGTATTCAGTTGTGGGCCCCTCACTACAAGAAAGACATTGAGGTGCTGGAGCATGTCCAGAGAAGGGCAACAAAGCTGGTGGGGCGTCTGGAGAACAAGCCTTATGAGGAGTAGCTGAGGGAACTGGGGTTGTTCAGCCTGGAGAAAAGGAGGCTGAGGGGAGACCTTATTGCTCTCTACAACTACCTGAAAGGAGGTTGTAACGCGGTGGGGGTCGGTCTCTTCTCCCAAGTAACAAGTGACAGGACAAGAGGAAAGGGCCTCAAGTTGCACCAGGGAAAGTTTAGGATGGATATTAGTCACAGAAAGGATTGTTAAGCATTGGACCAGGCTGCCCAGGGAAGTGGTTGAATTGCCATCCCTGGAGGTATTTAGAAGATGGGTAGATGTGGTGCTTAGGGACGTGGTTTAGTGGTGGGTTTGGCAGTGTTAGGTTAATGGTTGGACTCGATGATCTTAAAGGCCCTTTCCAACCCAGACGATTCTATGATTCTATGACTGCCCTAAAATATGCCACAAGACTGCAGTGGTCCCAAGGTTAGCTGAGAAAGTGAGCTTGCCCCATGATTCCTGGAGTCTGCACAGAAATTTCTTCTGCTGTAGCTGAGAAGCAAATAAAGGTGAAGTTAATATGACACCAGCTAAGGAGGGTTTGGGCAGAGATCTGAGACAAATCTGAGATTTGTATTTGTGTAGACAGATGGAGACTCAAGCTGAGGCTGATTGGAATGAGGCACTTGTTTGAAAGTGTTCAAAGATCATATGAAACAATTCAATCACTCATTCTGAACCTTCTGTTAAACTCATGCCTTTACCATGAGCTTTCAAAATATCTCTGCCTAATTGCATGGTTTGATTCATTTAGATGGATACATTAAAACAACAATTGTGGAGATTGATTATGATTCTTTAAGAAGAAAGCAACAGCCATCTACCATAGCTGCTGTGAAACATCCAGAGAGTGACCAAGAAGTGTATGATGATGTTGGAGAGCAGGACAGTATTAGCAGGTACGTATAAGGAACACACTAAAAGGGACGAATGATTCACCCCAGTCAGCATAGACAGGGCAATTTTTACAACAACAAAGCAGACTCTTGTCACAAAAGAACAGCCATTTACATCAGAAACATGTAACTGAGCTATTCAAACTGAAAGAGTCAGAGGAACAAGAACGTATTCTGGAATCCAACATCTATAAGCACCCACACTCAGGAGGAATCCATACTATTGGAAGAGGACTAGGAGCTACAGCATTGCAGTCCAAAACAGAATAAAAAGCAAAACACACAGGATTAAAAATCACCTGCAGGAAGTGCAGTTCTCTTCCCTCCCTCTCTTTCCTTGCTCTATATTTTGAAGTCAGATACTGCCTTTCCTAATGTGCAAGAACAAAAAACTCTAAAAGCAGTGGGGAACTCCATACCACCCCCATTGCTCTTGAATTATGAATATTACTACCTCTTTCCTTTTGAAGAGAAGGGACTTCTAGAAGCATGACTAGGATGGCCCTTCAGAAGAGAGTGCGGCTCATGTGTTTAGTCCTGAAAATAAGGTCTATAACATCCCATGAGCTATACTTTTTTGACTTCGTGAGAAGCTTTGCTGGTATGGCACAGTCTCACATGCATTTGCGATGTGGTGCTGCATTGCAGACTCTCTACTTCTATATGCCGTACTTTTCACGTCAAATATATCTGCAGCTAGAGAAGTGCCATCTCCAGCAGCATATCAAACTTGTTGGCAGCAAAATATCCTAGTACTCTTGTGACAAGGGTCAAGGCTACCACATGACCCAATATGATGGTGCTACCTCTGTTACCCGACCTCGCATAAAAGTCTGCTTCCGTCATGTGATGCAACAAACCAGCGGTCATTCTCCATTACCTGTCCTGATGCGCAGAAACACATACCCAGGGATTCAGATAAGGGATCTGCATATGGATGTAGAGGATTTCAGTGTGTATGACAACCATTTTGAAACACACTGCCATTACACCTGCTTTTACTGCTTCCCAGAACCTCAACTTAGAGGTCTGGCTGGAATAAAGGGATCACAGCCAGCTGGCTACTGGCTGCAGCTGATCCTCAGCTGCTAGAACGTGCCCATGAGCTCCAGAAACAGCACTTGGAAAGATCTGCCTTCAGGCTGGCATTCTTTAAGCAACCAATATAGTATTGCATCTGATATTTTCCCAGGTTGCTCAGTATCAGTTTTCCTCTCTGCACATTGGTCTCATAGCATCATAACCTAGCCAGAAGATCTGCTTTAGTTGCTATAGGTTTTAGGTAATCTGAGAATTAGGTACTTCATTGCAGAAGTATCTTTGGACAATCCCTTTCACTATGGCAAGCATTACAATTAACCACCTCAATGCAAGGAATTTAGAAAATTTATTGAATTCAAAAGCAAACAAGAATACTTACACTGTTGCATATTAAAACAACAATGTAAGGAACTTGGAACGATGAATGAATGTCTCAGATTCGTGAAATCCTTTAAGCTGTATTTTGACATTTTTATCTTCTCTAGTGATTAATAGCATTCTGTTCAGTTCATGAGCATGAATTGTTGGAAGATCCAACATACATCAACATGTTTTGAAACCGCTGTAAGAATGCCACACTAAAAAAAAAAAAAGCCTCTTGACCAAATAGTATTATCTCATTATTGGTTGTATTGTTAATATTCCAAAATTAATAAGTGACTAAGGCTGTTGTATTTCAGGATTTCTTGGCACAGGAGTTTAACAAATTAACAATTTTGTTTTGATGTAGAAGTTTAAGTAAGGCTCTGACCTGGAAATAATCTCTATTACTGTGAACCTATCTGTTTTTTTTTTCAATTACCATTGGAATACTGGGCTAATATGGAATCTTTGAAATACTAGAAACATGTGGTTAGAGGTTTAAAGCATCCTCCAATGAAAGCTAGTTGAGCAATAAATTCATTTGTTTACCATTTCATCTCAAGGAAATCCCCTCATAAGGGACGAATCTAAGTGGTCTAGTGTTCAGTGAGGTTATATTTTCATTGACATCAAGTTTGACTACATGACCTCCTGAGATCCCTTCCAATGTGAATTATCCTATGTTTTTAAGTCATATTTTGTACTTTAGTTTAAAGATATCAACAGGAATATAAAATATATTCTAAATATAGTAAATCATTGTAGCTGTAGACATCAGTTTGCATTTCCTTGAAAATGACACTTTATTGGAAATTCCTAACAGTTCCTAACAATTACTAACAGTTAGGATTGAATGTTCTGCTTGAATGAAAACGTGCACCTTCCTTGGCTTGAAATATCTGCATTGATTTATGCAAATAGAGAATTTGCTTCAGAGCTTTACTTATAAAATACTGTCCTTTTTTTTTACATTAACTAAAGATGGTACTGATAACTCTCTTAAAACCCTTTGAATTACTGTAAATGATATTTTTAAATACCTGAAAGTATTTGTTCCTGCTTTACTAATCTGAACCTACTAAAAGTTAATCTTTCCTCATCTAAAAGCTAGTTCACTTATGCATTAGATGACACATTTTCTTTAGCATCTGTGAGAATGCAACTACTATTTCACTGTAAGAAATCGGTGTGAGTGTGGTGAAAACAGAGAGAGAGAAAGAAAGAACTGGCACATTTAGTTGTTGTCCATATAGAACACACAAGCCTGTGCCTGAGATTCCAGTGCAGAATTTGTAGTGGTCAGCGGGCAATGTAGATGAGCGTCAAAGCTAAAAGGTTTAGAACTAAAAACTACAAAAGTGATGGGTGATCAGGGTGGTTTATTTTTCCAAAGGATGACTGTTTTTCTCTAAAACATCTCTCGTTTGCTTTTCCAGTCAGAGCGGTGGTCAAAGTGGAGCTGGAAGTAAGTTCTACATACACTTTTTGGGAAAGTTGTTTCTGTGTCATGCTTACCTACAGATCCAGACCTCTGCAGCTTCCAAATAATCAGTAATTATCCATAAGCATGCTAAGTGTTTAGCTAATGGGCAACAATCAAGGAGGTATACGGGCCAAATTAACTTTCTTTCCACCTATGGGAACTTGGGCAAGAAAAAAGTTTTGTCTTCAGCTACTGTGTATCAGAAGTGTGCCAGAAGATGACAAAACTTTAAATTTTTTTGTGTGAAGGTAAATCATCCCACAAAACAGCACAGATGTAACTGGCAAAATATTAACATGACCGAGAGGTTTAGCGCAGGAGATATCCAGTTCTGAAATAGCCAGTAATACTACCTATTAAAGCTGCATTTTGCTGACAGAGTCAAGGGGAACTTCAGTTTCAGCAATACTCTGGAGCCCTAACCAGCATGACTGCAGCAATTTCACACTGTCGAGAACACACATTCAAACCCAGTTTCCCCTTTGGTAGTACATATATTTATGTAGCATTCTCTGTTGATCACAAGAGCACAGCTCATCTTCTCAGCTTAGAGTTTAGATACTACTCATGGCAGAAACATCCCCTGGCAGTGCTGAATGAAGCTGCTGCCAGCTACGTACAGATTGCAGTGATTACTCTGACCAGTGGCTAGAATTGGACATGGAAACTGAGCTAACCCTGCACTGAAAGAGGTGAGGCTCAAAGGTCAGAACTGAGACCAAAACGGGAAGCTTACATTGCATTGGCTCTGACTTCTGTGGATGAACACAAGATGTAACTTGCTGAGAGTGCTGGTCTGACATCTTCAGTGATCACTTGAGTCACACTCAAAAATTTAAGTCATCAGTCATAATGACTGGGCCAAAATCAGAATTTAGAATTTCATCAAATACAGTGTAAATGCATTTGTTTTCAGTATTCATGCTCTTGTGATTGGCACTGCCACATTTAAATGCTGTGGATCATATACCAAACTGGGATAAGTCTTAATCACTGTTTTAATAAATAGGCTGTGCTGGTTTACAGAAAAGATTCCATTTGCAAGGATATTGCACAAACCGCACACACATCTGACATACTTAAGAGGCCAGTAATGAATACCCTGTTCAGCAGCATTAAATATAAATGCATTAATTCACTGTTGATCTCTTAAAGAGATGTTCCCACCTCCTCCTTCTGATCAAGAAATTTATGATGGGATTGATGATGAAGATGCTGCAACTAGGTATGTTTTTATATCATTTAAATAATTTGCTTCTTTAACTAAGTGTTTTCATCTCAGTTTTTAGTAATTTTGAATTAGGTGCAATAATTAGCATGTATTAAGATGATCAGCAAGTGGGTTTACATCAGGGTGGATTCATGAATCTAAAAAAAGGGTTCTTTGGTCTTTTGGAGAAGTCCTGTTCTGTAATTAATTTTGGTATGTCAGCAAAAGCAGCTGCAATCATGAAAATCCCCAAATCCCCAACTAGACAGACTAGCTCTGAAATGAAAACCACAAACTAAAATGTTAGCTTGCTGAGTAACAACATGAAAACAGTAAGCCACTAGATTAATATCTATACCTACAAATATATCTTGATATCTACAAATGACCTAACATACATATTTCTATATTAGCATTTTAGTGTTTAGCTTTTAGGTAAGTGTCCTCACCTTGTTGTATATTGTTGGCATTAATGAGAATTATGTGCATCAATGGAGAATTTAAACTGGACCTTTATAAAGAATGTTACATTTTACATTGTGATAATTGCATGCGTACTCCAAAGGTCTGTATCACAGGATGAAGATAAGAATGGTATCTGGTCCTGGGGAATCTTGAAGAGGTTAAAGGTCAAAGATGGCAAAAAGAAAAGTGTACGAGAAAAAACAACCAAAGTCAATGGGGCAGAAGATAATGGAGATTTGTTGTAAGATTCTGCCAGGAAATCACAGTGCACATTAACTAATTCTAACAAAGGAATGATCACATGCTACTAACATGTTCTTACAGCAGTCTAATGAATCACGCATCAAATTGCAGCTCAGAATGATACTTTTCTGCAAAAACACTGACCTCCTTTCTTTTCACCTGCACAAGAAAATTAATCTATTAACAACCTTTATTTATTGCACAAGTCTGGTAATTAAAACATAGCAAAAATTTTTGTGTGTGAAGAGCCCCAGAATAATCCATCATCTTTGTGCCACTCTGGTGATGCCTTTGCTGTATCCTCATTTAAAATGTACTTTGCTCATCAGTACAACGTATCTGAGATAAACTGGTAAATCTGGTCTCATTAATCCAAATTTTCGGAATAATATGCCAAACAGAAAAATCCAAAGGCTGTCTTCTACCCATCTTGCCTAGAGGTTAGATCAGTAACTGGTGGTTTTACCACCATTTCTCTCATTCAGTTCTGAACCAGCTTACTTTATTCAGTGCTACAAATACATTTAGTCCATGAATATTGCTGGTGTCAGCAGAGCTTCAAAATGTCTGGAGATTACTTGGAGCCCTTGTGTTGCAAGTTTTCTAAATGATTTAAATGATGCAAAAGCCTATTAATGTGATATAAATAATTAATAGACATCTTTTTTTTTCAGCATGTCTCCTTCAACAAAGCAGTTTGGAAAAGGTAATTAATAGCCTATTGTTCAGTCTCCATATTGATTCCTGATCCTTTTTTATGTATACATTACTCTGTATCATGCTAGTCACAAAAATACATCCAAGGAAGGAAACAGGGTTTCCCATTGCTTACCCAGTTCCAGCAAACAAATTTCAAATATTGTCACTGATTTGGCTAAAGACAAGGAGATACAAATACATTGCAAGCTCTCTAGGAAAGAATTTAATATATTTTAAAAGAAATCATGATTTTTCTATGTGAGATTTCCACTAGTTCATTTTATTTCTAATAAATAAAATTTATTTTATATAATATATATAATTTATATAATATATAAAATTTATATAATATATACATTTATAAATTTATAAAATAAAGTTTATTTATAAGTGTGAACAGATACACTTGCACAGAAACACTTAATGCCAGACTTCAAAAGTAAAGAGAGATGCTTGTTGTTATTTTTATCACTTGCAATGTCTTTGTAAGATAACATATACTCATAAATACCCAGCCACGAAATAAAAGGCAAGTTCTTACAATTTTTGCGGTTGTTGCCTGAACTCACCTCTAAACCTTTTATCATCTCCTACTGTGATTTTTCTAGCCATTGGTTTGATGAGGTGAACAACTGCTTCCTCTCTACAAATATGCTGAATGCGATTCAAAGTATGTTCTTGGGGTAAGAATTCTTTTCAATGCTTTGGCATTGCAAGATGGCCTAAAAACTAACATACAAGTGATTCACATCCACTTCTAAGCAATGTTGCATTGACCAAAGTGCTACAGAAGTGCCTGAATGTACATTAACATCAAACCCCCAAAATATACTTTGATGCAACGCAGTGGGAAATGGACTAATTAAAATGAAGATTAAAGGCTATTGCATTAGCCAGCATGTGCTAAAACTTGCTTCAGCTTAAGAAGATTAAAATATCAGTGAATACCTATTATTATTAATAAAGAGTCTTATTCTGAAAAGGTTGGCTGGTGTTTGTTTTGTACAGTACGTTGTGCAAAACCGAGAACGCACAGTTACTGTAGACGATAGGTGGCTACAGTATTTGACACAGTTTCTTGCCAGCTTAGCTACACTACCAGAGATTGTAACACCATGTATTCACTACTGAAGGATCCCATAATAATTTTCTATTCTTTTAAACACTATTGTTTCAGATTGTGGAGACAATGATGTTTATGATGACGTAGATTCTTCAGACTTCCCTGCTCCACCGCCTGAACTCAAGCAAGTGAAAACAGGAATTACTCCCCTGATTAGAAATCTGTAATACACTGTGAAACATTTTCAAACTATTTACTAGAGGCAGATTGCTACTAACATATGCATTATTTGGTGTTGTCAGGTTTTGTAATTCTCCTAACCCTACTGTTGACAATGGCAGTTGAATGCTCCCTGCCTCCATTTTCAGAAGTAATAATCAGACTATAGAATAAATAACCATGCTTTGAATTTCAATGATTTTAGTCCCTGATGGACAAGAGGTAGAAATGAATGCACAACCTAAAGGTACTTCATTGCAGATTCCCTGCATGCAGTCCTCTTCCTATCAAAATCTGGGGACTGTTAGGATAAGCACTTGATCCCAGCTGCTGTAGTATTTTAAGAGGAACGGAGATAGTGTCCTGTGTTATAAGTATGACACACATCTGCAGGTGTAAAGTTCAACTTGGAAAACTTTTATCCCTGGACCAGGAAGTTACGGCCATCTCTGGAGCACAGATGCATCTGTGAAGATGACTGCAACTTGTCACATTCTGTTGTCACTAACTCCACTCAGGTGGAACTACAGAGTGCACTGCAATAATCTAGTCTGGGGGCATTAAAACAGAGAGAGCACTCCGAACTGTATATGCAAAGAAAAACACGTGGCACTCAACCTAAATCTAGTTTAGTTCACACACACACACATTAATCATCAGTGAAACTGTCATCCACAACTCCTACAGAGATCAGGAAGGATCAAAAAGTAGTCAGACTTTAAATTCCCAGGTACAGCATCAGGAAGGGCAGTTAGGACACGAAAGCCTTCCATGTTTATTGGCACCCAGTCAACAGTATCAGGGATGTGGAAAAAACGACAGAATTTGAAATGGGTCATGTAATGCAGATTAGCTGGTGTAGCAAGGTCTTCTATGGGAGCATAGGACTAACACCGCTGCTGTATGAAAGGCTAAGATGTTCCAGCTCCCTCCACAGTGGGACATGTGTTATTCAGCCTACTGCCCAAAGATACATAAACTTCACAAAAAATGCTCCTTGCCTAGAGAGTCTAAAGTGGTGGGCATCATTTACCTAACCTGTTTTTGGTTTTCATTGCTGTAGCAGCTAGATACTTCAAATAATTTTCCATATTCACTTACGTGATAGATATATTAACATCAGAATTCATTAAAAGAGAAAAGTAGGAAAGACAACCACAACATTTTATTTCTTTTGAAATCAAATCTCTATTGTATTAACCATATTAGGTTTTTAGAGAAACAAAAACATACTGAACACACATGAAGGCAAATGCATTTTCACTAAAATTATCAGAAATGTTGTCAATACCTCAGATGTATTGCTAATTTTGGTTTGATCTGGTTTTTTTCTGTTTTATCTCTTGTTTTAGTTCATCAAAATCAGCAAGCCTTGGAAAACATAAATCAGATGAAAAAGATGCACAAAAGCTTAAAAAGATGGAAAGAGAAGAGAAAGAGTTCAGAAAAAAGTTCAAAGTAAGTTTTTTCACATAAAATATAAAGATTAAAATATCTGTATTGTGTCCTCTAATTTGTATCCCCTAATTTGTAAATAATACATTCTTTTGCCTCTGAAAGGTAAAGTATTACTACTTGCAATTTGAGCATTTGTAAGTCCAAATGGCAAGCATGGGCACATACTACATACCATAAACAATTATTTGCCTAATTTTCCAAAATTTAGTCATAAATGGGAATATATTGGTCTAAAAACCGCATAATCATAAGCTTTACATTGATGGTTCTTAACCAGCACCTCCTTATTTTATTTTTGCAGTTTGAAGGTGAAATTAAAGTTCTTTACTCTACCACCACAGTCCAGGATTTACCCCACAGAAGATGGGGACCTAAAGATTTACAAGTTAAACCAGGGGAGTCGCTTGAAATTATTGAAAGTACAGATGACACCAAGGTCCTGTGCAGGAATGAAGAAGGAAAATGTAAGTTTTATTAAAAAGCTGTAGTACAAATCAAATTGTCAGAGAACGATTGAGTTAGGACATGTAAAAAAACCCCGTCCCTATCATATTAAAGCAGAGCCCAATACTTGTCTTTTTCCTTGACTGCTGGTCGACAAGAGGTAGATTGTTGTTTTTATTGTGTTTTAAGAGCAGCTTGCCTTAAAAAATTAAAACTCCAATAGACAAGAGACACCAAATGTGAGAAAAAGGACAACTTATTTATGTAAATCTTGAGTTGCATCAACTAATATTAGATGTTTTTATTGCTTCTGTCTCCCCCTACTTGCCAAAAAGAGTATAGCTATAATACCCCACAGAATCTAGTAAAAGTAAAATCGTTGCTGCACCTCTGGGAAGTAGTTGCCCATTGATTGCAACCAAGGGAAAATCAATAACAATATTCTTACTTTGGATTGCCAGAGATGAGGTTTAATCTTTTCAACAGGTTGGTGTGGAAATGGCTTAGGAGTCTTCCCCCCAGCCCACAGCTGATCTAAGGCCTATGTCCTCATTGGCATGCCTGCTTGGTTTTGGGAGCTGCACGAGGCCTTTCAGTATTTCTCTGAAACCCTTGGCCAGGGTGTGCATTGGCAGAAGTTTTTGCATTTTTTGGAGAAGTCTGGACCATCTACTTTTGGTTTTGATTTCTTAATGTGCTTCAGTTATAATACTTCTCAAATCTCCTAATGAAAATTCACTTTATGTAGGAACAGACTACGTTCAAAGTAGCAGCATCCTTCCACTCACCTTTACTTTTGACCTCTGACCTATGTAGAAGACTGTCCAATGCCATAAACCTCTGAAGGGCATTCAGTAACTTTCCTTCTATTTTTTTCCCCCTGTATTCAACTGTTACAGGCTGGAGCATAGCCTTCTTCCTGGCAGGCCTGCAGGGTGAGGAAGAATTTCTTGCATAACAACACACATGTTTTTCAAAATATGGATTGCGCTAGTGCTTCCACTTTCCAAAAAGCAGCTTTCAATGCTGCATTTTTTGAATCAAGCTAATAACAAAATAGAAAGTAGTTCATGTTGGTTGTTTTTCTCGCACAGTCTTCAAAGCTTTTCAAATAGTGACAGGAGCTACTGCTTTGCTATGCATAAAAGAGCAAAACAAATAAAAATATCCTCCCTAAAACTCTCTGAATAGATCTCTGTCAATTTTCACAATAATTAGTGCAGTTTGAATCTTACTTTAGTTAAGTGCATGACAGTTTTGGTTATTTGCTGTAGTGGCTCTAGTTCCTCATTATCTTGAAGCTATGATTTTACCTTTCAAAGGCCAGATAGACTGAAAATCAGCAATTAAAGATAGTTTTGTTACTTTCTTGTACGTGAATTCTTCCATTTGATCATTAACTTATGAATTAGCACCTCCATAGCTTCATGCCTCTACCAGCAGTTAAACAAAATTGCAAATTATATTATAACGTCTTCCTACCTTTTTAAGCAAGGGCTGGTGATCTTAGGAATGTATCCAGCTATCACTTATTTTAAATGTTATGAAATGATTCAAAATTTCAAAAGTGAAACAAGGAACTGATTCTCATTTACCTTCTCAAATTCCTTCTTACTGTTGCTTTGGTCTGACCCATGTACCTTTTGAAATACACAAAAAACTTCAATTTACTTTCATAGATTTTGCTTAAACATTAGTATATATATGGACTTCAGTGCCTGAAAATGTAAGTTGTGTCCTCTCCAAGATCCCTTTACACTGTCAGAGAGTAGCTGGCCTGATGTGTCATCACTTTCAGTGGTGCTAAGTAATCAAGATGGAGCGTGCTGACCTGCTGCATTGGTCCCTATTGTGGAAGCCACATAAATATGAATAGATTACTTAGAAACGGAAACTTTAGGCGTGTAATTTTGGGTTAGTAAGTTTGATAGAGTGTGAGATCAGCAGGGGCTGGATCTCCCACATATTTAGGGTCTAGCAACCATCAGAAGAACCTAGATTATATTTTGCAGCGGGAGAAGGACTTGCACATGCGCATCTGGCTTGCAAGCACACTGTGTTTTTACACCATGACTCTAAGTGAAGAAATTTTGCTTTCATGTATTTCACTTGAGGAAATTAAAAGAAGAAACAGAGAAGATTAGATTAGTCAAACGATTTTAAATGACTACCAGTGAGACTTCAGGAGTCCTGGAAATTATCGGACTCTGCTTAAAGAGCATTTTAAAAAGATGATATCTTTAAAAAAAAAAAGTAAAATCGATGTCCATGCCTTTATCCCAGATAATAAAATCTGAGGAAAGAAAACCAGGCTAAGAATATCCTGAACAGATAGAGCTTTCCCTACATGTACTTGCAATCAGCCTGAAAGAATATGCAGGTGACTGAAAATCTGCAGCATTGGGTTCTTTGACTATTGAAGATTACCTGCAGTGTAACATTTTTAGTGGGCAAAAGTTATAATAGAATTTATGTAAGTATCAAACCTTCATGAGCCTGAAGATATAAATACTGGCAAAGGAAACAAATTCTATCTTACCTAGATGCAATCAAATATTAAATGCATAGAACTATTTTTTCATTCATATAACTGTTAAGTCTTAAACAGAAGGTAAAGGAGATTAGTGTCAAATAAAATATTATCACATGAAATTAATGTCTTTTCAAGCAACCTTCAGCTCTAGCACAAGACAGAAGTTTTCTTTAAAAATGCAGTATTTTTAATGTATTATGGCCTTCAAAAAGCAAATTGCTAATCTACTTTATCTGTAGCAATTAATGTAGCATATTCTGGGAAAAAAATTATTTACATTTGATATTTATAGCAATATCTGATATCTACCTATTTTAAGATGGAAATACACAAAGTTAAAATGAATTATGCAAATTTTTTTCTTTATGAAGAAAAACTGTGGATAAGACTTAGTTACCTATTACTATTTGGATATTAGTCTTGTCAGGTACCTTTTCCAGTGTTCCACATAGGAATCATAAGACATTTTTATATATCAGTTGAAGACTGTGATAATTCAGCAGCTTTTTGGAACAGTACTAGACCATTGTGTCTGATGCCAACTTATGAGGGAAGGTTCCCCTACCAGTCAAGTAACAGATTTTGAAAAGGGCAATTTCAGTTACAATAAAATTAGGGCTTGGATGTAACAAAGGATTAACACAAAATATGAGATTCTCTAGATGGACATAACTGTGCATTTTAAAAAACAAAAGATAATTTCATGTCTGGAGTATCAGAAAAGAAAAATTCATGCAAAGGAGGAAATAATTTCTTAAGGTAAACAGTAAGATCTAGAGATTCAGCTAGACTGACTGGCAGGATCGCCACTGGAAATATGAGCAGAAAACTGATACTTTTTGTACTGTATGATGGTTCCTCTAAGTACACGGAGCAGTAGCAGCTCAAAGAATTCAAGGAACTTTACCAGTCAAGCTGATAAATTTATTCTAAAACCTATGAATTGTGTATGAATTACTAATAAACTATAATTTTAGTGTGACCATTTAAGCCTCCCAATGAATAAAAGAAGGAAATCTATATAGTAATTTCAAATATAACACAAGATCACATTTCTCCTTTAGAACTGTCCTGATTTTGTACGAACATACTCATGTTTACATACAAATATGTAATTATCATTATGGCTTTCTCTTTGCTTGTGTATGTTACACTAATTGACAAGTATTTCAGTAGATATCTTTTACCAAAGAAAACAAATAATTTTTTCAGGACATTAAATATATTGAAGAAGAATATGTTTATTTTTATCTAATTTCATTAGTTTCCAGTAGCTGAAGGGCACCTACAAGAAAGCTGGAGAGGGACTTTTTACAAGGGCATGTAGTGATAGGACAAGGGGTAACGGCTTCAAACGGGAAGAGGGTAGATTTAGAACAGATATTAGGAAGAAATTTTTCAATCTGAGGGTGGTGAGACACTGGAAGAGGTTGCCCAGGGAAGTTGTGGATGCCCCAGTGTTCAAGGCCAGGCTGGATGGGGCTTTGAGCAACCTGGTCTAGTGGGAGGTGTCCCTGCCCATGGCAGGGGGGTTGGAATTAGATGATCTTTAAGTGTCCCTTCCAACCTAAACCATTCTGTGATTCTATGATAATGTGACAGAGTGATAGAACAATTCTCTAGTGAGTAGCTTTTCTAAGGTATTTCCATTATCTATATAAACAGTTCATATCAACATGATACAGTTTAAACTGTATTATTTTTAAACAGTTACAATTAATGATAATTAATTGGTGTATACATCTTGAAAGACATTTTTGTCCTTGTAGGAAACTATACATATTTCTATTATTTATTATTATAAATATTATTATGTGGTTATTACTATACCACATTTCTGTGCTATAGTTTGTGAACTGTACCATATTTTGTGTTAATACCTATTGTTTTACACCCCTCTCATGCAACCAGGAAACTAAAATACAAGATGAAAACCTAATCTTGCATAACCTGTATTAGTGTTTTCTCCTTTCAGCACTAGTTCTGTACACAATGGAAACTATTGCAACGAAACAAGAGAAATGACAGTTTATGAATGTGGAAAGTACCTGGCACACTAGCCATCTAACTGGTCTTGGAGCTACTGTAGTATTCTGATTCCCTATCTAAGGCATCACATTATACTAAACAAGTAGATAAGAATAATTAAAACTAAAATTGGACATAGCAAAATTTCCTTGAGTACTTATCTATTGTACTTTGTTATCCATCTATTATGTCTTTCTGTCTGAAATACCTAAAAGAGAAAAACTGCATTTCACTAGTGCTAGCAACAGAAGAAATAACATGAATATTTAAATTTAACTTAAATACATATATATTTCAATTTTACAGATGGCTATGTTCTGAGAAGCAATTTAGTTACAAAGTAAGTACAAAATTATCTTTTTGAAAAATTTGTTATAACACTCAATTTTGTTCTAAAATGTTTGTTAAATAGAAGTGAAATGTAATTATTTTAGTATGTATGTCATTCTAGTCCTGCAAATTAAGTTATTTTTATGAAGTTTAGACTTCTTAAGAATTAGTCATATATATCCGTGCTGGAAATTTTCCAGGGCCCCAGTTCTCATTGCTTAACAATAAGCTTTGGTTTAAACCATGAAACATTACATAAATTAAGCATTACTGGTACTAGAATCTATTACTCAACTGCACATTAATCTGATTAAGTGTATTGATGCCATTTTCAAATGTTTAACTAAAATGGACCAATTTTTAAGTTTATTTTTGTTTCGGTCTTATTGGGATTGAGCAGATTTGGCTCCGTGTTGCGCAGAATGATTGCATGGAGTTCAGCATTTAGGTTCTAATTCAAAACTCACGTCAGACAAAGCCTTTCCACTTCCTTCAATGGGCTTTATGTTAGACACTTAAAATATCAAATCAGATGTCACTTTTAGAATTGAGACCTGCAAACACTTATACACACATTTAACATCTACGTATAAATAGCCTTATTGGTTTCCATCGGTTTGTTCACATATCTAAGTGACATATTTTGAAAATTCCTATTCATGGAGCATGTATCATTTATAGATATTACCTAAATTCATTATCAAAAAGCTGCCCCTCCAAAACCATTATGGCATTGCCAAGTACAGAAACAAATAAGAAGGACATACTGATTTTTTTTATTCATCTTTTCCAGTTTTCATTTAAAAAAATCAGTATTTCATTGTTTATGGAAATATCTCTATGAGTTTGTTAGAATAGTTACTTAACAACTTAATTAAAAAACCTTTTAATAAAGCATGCCTTTCATGTTAGAAAGAAATGTATCCAGCTCTACCCTTCACTGAAAATCCTTTAACTATCTTGTTCAACACTGTTCTATTACCACAAAGGTTGCACTTTCCTACTTAGCAATCGAATTCCTTGATAGCATGTCTGCCCTATACTGCTACACTATTTTGTATCTGCATGCAAATAGTAATATGTCTGATGTCTCAGTTTTTAAATACATTATTTTTCTTTTTTTATCTTACAGTGATGGAGAGATTTACGATGATATTGGTGATGGTATGTTGAACATTTCAAACAATACAGTAACTATATTCAATTACACCAAATAACTTTATCCTTGAGTAGAAGTACTACACAATAATAATATTCTTGCGTTTTATTTTCCATTTCCATAGATTGCATCTATGATAATGACTGATGCAGAATTCTGTGCAAGTACGAGCTTCATTGAAGACCAAAATCTATTTTGGACTTCCTAATTGTGAAAGCAAGAAAAGTCACTAAAGCTGATCACAAGTTAAATGGTTATGCTTTTCTAAATGTACAATTAATCTTTTCTAGGATTTCAGGGTTTTGTCATCCCTTGCTTTGTATGACATTCGTATTGCCATTTATCAGAGCAATTAAAATTCAGGGAATATGAGCTAAAGTTAAGGTTACTATTTTCCACTTCCTTTCCACATTTGTGACAGTCCATGTAAAAACAGTTCTTCAGTTAGCTATACCCAAAGAGGCCAGTTCAGGTCTATGAAGGATACAGAGGACAACACACCCTGGGAACAAGTTTTACCCTGGCTCTGGTCTATTAAACACCAGAGACTGCCACTCTGGGGAGAACAGTTTCCTGAAAGAAATGCTTCCTTTGGTGATAACATCCTGTTGTGAAAACAGGAAATCAAAAGTGGGCATCTGAGAAGACAATACCTTGCTGACCTGCCATTCCAACTGCAATAGCGTTAGCTACACTGACATGTACAGCCATGTACCATTACTGCTGAAGTTTCTTTTTCTATGTTGTACTAATGATAGAATAGCGGTCTCTAAAATTTATTTGACCATTTTGTAGGTACTTTTTGACTAATATTAAAATAGTAACAATGTTATATGTGTTACATACAGCTCTCTGAGATATAAACCATAGAAGAGTCTACTTTATAGCATAGTGTTCCTGAAAATATATTCAGAACATTTAGGTTAAGATTTAATTTCTGTTTAGCTTGAAGATACGTTGTTATTGTCACTATAGTAATTTAGGCATTAAAATGGACCTGTAAAATTATGATAAACTGGTTGGAAATAACTTCTAGGCTAAATACATATATACAGATATCTTTTTCTTCTAAGTACTATATTTTACACTAGACTTGCCTAAATGAGAGTATAGAAATCAAACATTTCCATGCTTATCCATTGTAGAAACATTTATTTCTGAAGATCTTCGGTGATCCTGTTCTCTGAACAAGCCAAAGTAAAACGAATGGATAAATCGTAATAATAAATATCACTTTGCACTTATATATCAGAACTCACCGGAAATCAGAAGGTGTTTACAGTGAACTCCCAATAAAGAGGGTGAGCTTGTGGGGAATATGGAACGTGTATCTGTAACGTGTGATGCTTTTGCTGTAGTGCAAGACAATCAAAAACCTGTAACAACCAATGCGGCTGGATCAGTGTAAGCAACTCCTCTTGATAATCAAGTCTCCTATAATCCTCAAGGGGAGTAAGGTACACTGTGAAAACCAGTGCAATGTAGCAAGCTAGTGAGTTTAGCTCATAAACATGAAAAAATTTTGCTCTGTTGAAGTCAGTGAGATATGGTCTTCCCTTCAGTGGAGCTGAGATTTCATCTTACACAAGCGCCTTTTATTGATGGTTCAAAATACAGTACATCTCTAAGGAGGTATAATGCTATGGGGATATCAAACATAAAATTAACTGTAGAGATAATAGCCTATAAGCTATTTTATACTGTATTTAAAATCACTGATAATACACTGAAAAGCTATATGCAAACTTGAGTTTCCTGTTCTGTATTTGCTCTTCAACCAGCATCCAGGCATACAAATACCGATTTTATGCGTAGACATCAGCACCAGCACCCAAATTTAAAACACGACCTTGTATGTTAAGTACAATGAATGTGTCTGGCTATTTGGCTAGGTCATTGCTGGTGGTTTATTTATTTTTCAGGGGCATTCAAGAAGGTATCTATCTGCATCAAATTAGCAGTATGCCAAAGAACTGAGAGGGAATGCAGAGATTTAGAAATACACAACGGCTTGTCAGCTAACAATAGGATAGTTTTAAGCTTTACACAGGTAATTATGTCAAAAGGAGTTTGTGTTAACTTCTAACATATATGCCCAGTTTTGTTTTAGTTTTAACTGATAGTAGAACTTCATGTGTTGCAGAAAGAACAACAAAGAAAATTTCCTTTTCAATATAGTGTAACGTGGATTAAAGGACTTCAGTAGAACACAAACCTCTTTTATGCACCTGAAAAATAAGTGAATTTTATTCTGTGTGAGATTTTTCGGTCATATACTTTGAATAGCTTTTCCATGTTTTTAGCCTTGATTTGTTGTAGGTACTGTGTTTCCTTACTGATTATACTGACTGATTTGGTCTTAAAATACATTAAATCACCAAAAGAAATAATCATAGGATACTTTAAGCTAAAAATCTGTGCATTGTTTGCACAGATTAAATAGAATGTGATTGTTACAGGGTGTTGAAATGTATTTATAAGGGACTACACACTGAAAAATTACTGGTATTGTGTATTTTTTATTTTAATTATTTTGCCAATACTGTTAACTGGATGCATTTTTTTTCTTTCTTCTGAATAAAAGTGTGCTTTCTGATAAGAAATGTGGTTGCACCATCTTCTGCCAAAGTAGAACAACAGTACAATAACTTCTGAAAATTATCACTGAGCAGCTGACAGAGTGAAAATCACCTTTATTATTGCTGCAAAGGCAGCACAACTACAATGTGGCATTTGTTTGTCAGTAATTACTATCCAGAAAGTGAAATATAAGCAGAAAATCTTCCAGACAGGAAAATCTATACTTAGGCCGTTTAATAGAGACTGTATTTTAAGGGTTTCTCACCTGTAATTTATTCTATTATCTTTTAAAAGTCATAAAGAAAGAAAAGGAAAGCTGTTCTTTCTCTTTATACTTTTCCCTCTTCAAACTCAGTCTATAATCCTGGAGTATTTGGCTGTGTCTGCTAAAACATTCAGCAGTGAAAACATCAAAATATTGACATAAAATTAGACTTCAGCATGAACACCCCAGTTAAGGTAAATAGAGCTGGTTTCCATCTGTGTTGTATCTCTGCGCTGTCCCAGTAAACAGACTAAGCAAAATCAAAACTGGGATGGCAAAAAAGACTGCTCTAATTCAGGAGCTTTAGAGCATTTCTCTGCTGTTACCGCAGGCTCTGGATGGCAGGAATGCAGCTGATCTCCTGTGCATTCCTGCGTAAGAGGTTTATATTCTCGATCCACATAATTGCAGATCCCTTGGCTACTCCTCTCCTGGTGTTAACAAAACCCCTCTCTATGTGCGATTCTGTTGCACAATCCACCTCGACTGTGAAGATCAGTGCTTTAGTAAGGGGAAGGTAATTCAGTGAAGGAATCTAGATTCACTGTGTGAATTAGATGACCCCTTACCACTACGTTACCTCATGACAGATACGGGGCGGGGGGGGGTGTGTATGCACGCACATGCGCACAAGTGTGTGTGTGTATTTTATGTCAAATAAGACAACTTCTGAGGAAACTAATGGACCTGTAAAAGGATACCCTGATGACTTCTGTAGAGCAGCCCCAGACCGTCCTACATGGAAAGGCTTTTGCACGTAGTTTCACTATGGAGTGAAGCACTCAAACGCTAGGAGGTCCAAGAAATGAGTTTGTAGTTGCACAGCCTCAGCTCTGCCTCCTTGTGCGGATGCGTCTGTAACTGTGTGCACAGTCTATAATTACATGTTGGCTCAGTATTTTTTTCCACAGGATCCCCGCCTCATTTAGTGCATGGGTGGATGAGAGTTAACAGAAAAGGCAGTTGTTCAGCCCTGCTCATTCGGTTTCTGGCCACTCCTTTATTTAGTGCAAGTCTTCCCAAGCCTATGATGTACCCAGAATTATTAGTTTCTCATGGCATTCATCACAATGATATCTCAGATTCCCATGAATAGTAATGGATTTATCTTCTGAGACAGGAAAATATTTTATCTCCATTTTCAATGTATGAAAGGAAGGCACGAACAGAGGACAATTTATGGCACATATCCATTAATCCTGGATATACACCCAAACTGCTAAAGCTAAATTTTTATTACTTTCTTTGATTAGGACTCTCATTATTTTCTCTTCCTTTGCCTCTACTTGGGATTAAACACAAAGAGAGAAAACACCTCGTGTCTAAAAAGTACTAGCATTCAAAATGTATATATTAAATATACCACGTTTACAGCAATAACAAGGGGCCAGATAGAGAATAAAGATTAAAATTTAATTTGAATAATAGTTTAGATTATATCCTGAAACTTAATGAGAACTGTGGACAAATTCTAGAATTGAATGGTCTACATCATTAGCTCCACTTACATCGTTCGCTGTCTCCCAACTCCCATGTCAACAGCAAGTTTGTTGTACGGTTTTGAGTCAGGTCTGTGGCTTTTGCCAGAATTAAACCCTTACATGTAGATGTTCTGGGGGTATGCCAGGCTGAGACACCCAGACCCATTATGAAAGAATTAATTTATTGATCAGAAACCATTCACCCAGGACAGCAGCGAAGCCCTCCAAGCCCCCCACATCGAATACTGAGACTAGCTAAGAAATAACGCAGGAGTGCATCTGAAGGGCCATCTGAAACAGTTTCCAGCATCCTAACCAGCTGGAAGATATCTCTGTGCCACTCAGGTTAGCCACGGTACTGCAGAATGCCACTGCAACATGTCCCAGCCTTGTGCAGAGCAGCAGCCTGGTACCCTCAGGCCCTCTTCTTTGCCTGGGTGGAGCAAAATTACAATGATCTCACAAAGCCTTTCTTCTCTGTGTTTCATTCTAGCTAGCTGGCTCCTGAACACATGTAGAATTTGTTAAATTATGTCTATTTGCTTCCTTCTAAAGCACTTTGAGAGAGAGGATTAAGCTGCTATTAAACATACAGTGTTCCTTGCTCAAGGCTTTTTATATTGTGGACCTTGTTGAAAAGAACATGGGAAACTGTATGCTTATTTTCTTTCTCAACACACAGACACATAAATACTGCTTAAACTTAAAATGCTCACTCTTAGGCAGAAAGGAAGGATGCAAAATGTCAACACAAACGTGAATGAAATGTGAATTAGGCGGATACCAATGGTTTTAAGAAACATTATACGATTTGCATTTCTTCAGTAATATCGCCAAATCCCACAGCTCAAGCATCATGAGACAGACAAAGAAAAGAAAAATAAGTACTGGCTTTTTTCCCTGCCTTTTAATTCTTTTTTTGGCCTGATTCCTGATTTTCAGGTTCTTAGCAGGAAAAGCTGCCTGCTCGTTCACTTGCATGTGGGTGCACTTCAGGTGGAAAATGTACACAAAACACAGATACAGAATCCAGGGCTCCCATCCCCTTTTCTTGCTGACAGAAGGGACACTCTGCCAAGCTCCCTTCCCTTTTCCCGCATCTCAGTTTCTTTCATGTTCTCCTCCCCTGGATGATGCTGTCACACACCGTCCAGCTCACACAGGTAAGCCCAGTTTCTTCTTCTGTATTGATCCAAAGACACCCTTATTTTTTTGTTGTTGTTGGCTTCTTTCACCGCCTGAGACATTCCCTGTACTCCTCTACTTTCTTTCTCAATTACTTCCTGTTCCCTACAATTATTCCTCTTTTCCTTGATCCTCTGACCATGGTGTTCTGTCCTTTGCTTTTCTGCTTCCTTGTTCCTTTCTCTTTTCATCCTTTTAAACTGTTCCCCTACTTCTGCATTCCTGCCCCTGGCACTTTCATTTTCATCCCATTTTTAAAAGCTGCTCTGTTTAAATGCTTATTTTTCATGCAAGATTCCAAACTCTGTGGGTGACACCAGCAGAGGTTGCATGACTCACCAACCACTGAGAAGACTTACAATTCCTGTATTTTGCATTCTATGCTGTTTGCCCCATAGTACTTAAAATCAGGCCAAACATACATTCTTTCTGCCCTCAGTATTTGGGGGAGTTTTTTTTCAGCACTTAAGTTGGGATGCTATATATAAGTAAATCTTACTATTGCCAGCTTAAATTAAATTAAGAAGAAAAAAAAAAAAAAAAGAAGATATGTTTTCTGGTCCATTCGTTTTTCTGCTCCTTCCCATACTGCCAGGAATGTTCAATAGCAAGCGAGTTGCTACTGGCTGTGTAAGAGACTGAAGCCTGTTCTAACGCCGTCCACTAACTGCTGAGCATCTCAAGATATCCAAGTATTTCAGGATGGATACTACATCATGTATAACAACACTGCCATTAAAACGTTAGCTAGCCTTTTTCAGCCAATGCCCAAAGAAAATGTTGATGGGCTTCTTCAGTTTTTTTAAAAAAAGACCACAAGACAGAAAGTAGTCTCTGCTGCCATACAGATTTTGAATCGGATGATGACAAATTACCCTTACACGCAGCTTCAGCCCTGTTACTGGAGTTTATTTGGACTGAAACAATTAACAGCTGTGGGTTTTTTAAGTTTTTTTCCTCAGGTCTAATTAATATGCCAGCCATACCCAAACTCAACACCTGTTGCTTTTCACAGCTTCAATAGGATTATGCAGTGAAGAATGCTGTGAAAAATCTTACATGAATGGGTGCCTAAATGTAAGGCTGCACTAATTAACAATCTAGTTAGCAACCTGCCTAGTTAATCAGGAAGATTTGTTGCATCACTCGACATTCTGTTGTTTTGCAGCTAGTTGTTGTTGCTTTAGTATGCTATTTATTGCTAGTCTTGCATAATTTTCTGCTATGCACTGTTATGTTCTTTTTTTAATTTCTTCCTTTACTGGATACTGAAGAAATACTAACATTTTACCCAGTTGTAATCCATTCAGATTTTTATGAATAGTTTTTATTTCTAGCTGGATTTAAGGGTACTAAATTCATGAATTAATTTAGATTATGCTGTTTTCCAAAATCAGAGTAATTCCACCAGAATCAAAGTAATTAAAAAGAAAAAAAATTTACTGAGCTGAAAATTTTGTTAGGAATTGTTTTTTCTTTAACCAAATCACGTCTCTTTTGCAAACTTTATTACTGATACTTCAAATATTATCCATAGAACTCCTTTTCTATAACAATGTATGTAGGAATAAACTTATTTAATTGTATTTGAAAAGGAATATATCAGGAATATACAAGGAGCCAAGAGAGCTCACAGGCCAAAAAGCAAATCCGGTGAAAACAGCCTCCCTGGGGAGCAAACGGCAAATTGCTCCTTGCTTTTTCTCTAAGCTACCTGGTGAACACAAGACCAAAAGGGACGAATTGAAAAACTAACCCATGGCTCAAAAGTTCAACAAAAAATATTCAGCATCTACCTAAACCTAGTGTTTACACACTTGGGTCCTCTTTGCTTGACTTATTCTCTGCACTGTCCCAGTCTGAGCAGTTTGGCCACCCACCCCTTGCCTATAATCACGCAGAGCCTCGGCGCTGTAGCTGCATCCATACTAGCCACTTAAAACAGTGCCAGGAAACAAACATCCCCGAGCACCAGACCTTGATGGTCTCCACTGTCACATTGGCCGAGCCGGACAGTTTTGGCTCAGGACCACTGCAAGGCTGTTCAAAGATGGCTCATCACATATTTACAGGATCTCCATGTCACCAGTGCCCTCCCCAATTGACCCCGGGAGCCAGCTGGATTCCCAAGAGAGCAGATGTATGTAAAATGCAATATCCATGCTTTCACATTGCACTTCTGTTTCAAGACCTCTGTCCTTCCCGATATCCCAAATTCTGCTAGGTTTTCAACCAAGCTCTGGCTACATTCACATTTTCCCAGGTGCTCTGGCAAGGTCCAGGGTCAAGAGACACTGTTCCCAGGAGGCAGCTGATTTTATACATGGGAGGAAGGACCTTTCCTATTTCTGCCCATTGCTGTATTATAGAGACACAGAACACAAATCTGAAGTACAGCTCATTAAAGGACTTTGATTTATGTAGATTAAGCTGCAGCTAGTAGGGTCACCTTTTTCCCTTCGTTTCCTTCCCTGCATCCTCTGAAGACTCAGCCTTTTTAATCTTGCAGCACAACCCTCTCGCTAGCAGAACCCAGCTCCTGCCTTTGCACAACAGGCACACGCGCCCTGAGCTGCAGCTGCATCCTCCCATGGATTGCTCTGTATCACTGGGTGGAGATGCAGTGTGCAGGCTCTTAACGCTTCACACCCACCATGTAGCACTTGGAGGTCTGAGAATACCAGTGCGTGGCTGCCAGCCAGGCATTGTGCAGGTCTGCTCTTATACCTGTACGTTACTTCAGAGTGGCCGCTGGTTGTACAGAGCTGCCAATAACTTGATATTACGCATTTGTCCAGCTGCCAAAAATGCGTGGATGAGATGGATTTGATTCTCAAACTGTAGAACTTCTAAACCAGCCCACCAGCACCTGTTCTTGACCTGACACTGAGCTGCTGCTGAGCCAGGTATTTTTACAGTCTGAGATCTTCTTCCATAAGAAAAAACAGGTCAAGTGATTCTTGCAATATCAAATGGACAAACCGATATCTGGTTGTCCAAATACTAGTTCAGTCATCTTTGGTGCCGACCAGTTCATCTATAATATTTAGCCACTGATCAACTTCTGAGATACTTCATTCAGTTAGTGATGGCTTCTTTACACCTTTCTTTTTTATAACTCCGTTGCCAATATTTCTTGGCTGAAGAAAATAGAGCTCTTGTCTTATACTTTCCTAAGCAGTTTCATGGGCTTCATGTGAAGAATAAGAGTGATTATAAAAATTCTTGCTAACAATATAGGGATAGCAAAAGAAGCAATGTTTTGGGTTTTTTAACCGTTTGATCTCATTTACGAGATTTTTTTCCTCTTCCTGTTTGTCCCACCATCATTCAGGATTTATTATCTATTTAAAACCAATTTTATGATATCACAAATTAAGGAAAAATGTTACAAATACATTTGGATAAGATAAAATGCTCAACAAATACAAATGACTGTAGCTCAGTTGAATTCGATAGGTTAACTTCTTATCTGCATAGCTTGATTCAAGTTTGTTTTTTCTCCTTCTACATGTATATAAAGGGCAGGCTGCTGCTGGCGTACATTGCACACCCTTACTCATTTCCACAGAGTTTAAACAATTTAAGCCAGCTAAGGCTCGGCCCCTAGCTTGTGCCTCATACCTGTATTTCTTCATCTGACCCCAGCTTTCATCTTCATACTCGATTTTAAATCTTGAAGATTTATAATTCACGTAGTAGTATCCTCTACAGCATATAGCAAAACCCTATTTCGTATATAAAAAGGCTGTCGCTGGCAAAATTCCAGATGTAAGGGGACAAAAGGGACAATCTTCTGATTGGAAAAGTATGGAACAAAGCAGTTTCTTCATGAGTCCTTTGCACGTACATGCAAAAATATAGCTCTAGCTTTAGAAGCCCCTATCCACCACTGAACGATTACAAACATTTTAACACAGTTTCAAGATTAACCTGCCTCTGCAAACCTCCAGATGACACTAGAGGTTTGTTGTTATGTTCTCCTATGTTGTGCTTTGCAGGTGGGAAAGGAAGTACACCAGCAGCTCACAGGAAACTCCGCTTTCACACTGTGTCCGCGGCTTTAGGAGATTTACTGATCTATATAAAGAAGTTATATTCACATAAAATTACAAACTAAGAAGTAGAATTGAACTAGTCTGATTTGGCTATTAAAACATCTTTTCCTTAATTTGATTTATAGTAATTTGATTTATAGTGACTTAGACTCTGCAAGACAAAAATATTAAGTCGAAGAGGCTGCCTTACCCTGGATCAACTGTAATTTGTGACACAGACAAGCCATCAGAGTACTGAAGAAGTTAATTTTCTCTTTGGTGTGAATTTCCCCTCTCCAAGTGGACAAAATAGTTCCCCCCCCTTCCTTCTCCCCTCCTGCGTACTCAGGAGCCGCAGTGGCTAATGAAAATGTGTAGAAAATTTCATAGGCAAGGAAGCTTTAAGATTTTTTAATTAAACTTTTGTGATTTTTTTCCCCCACATTTAATGGGAGAACAAAACATGGGAAAAGCTCCAAAAATAGATCCCAAAATGTCCTCTGCTCTCACAGGCTGAGAACTCCTCATAGCAGCCATGACCACGACATTTTAAGAGTCAGATTCACTTTGAAGAATGCTTTTCTTTTTTTTTTTTGGGGGGGGGGGTGTGGAACTCCCACATATCTAAGTGGTAGTTAAGGCTAATGAATACTTGCTATTTTCCACTTCACTGTAACAAAAACTTAAAAATCTAATGTTCTTTTTTTCCCCCCATTTGTGTCAAATATTAATTATACCTCAAACTACCTTCAGTGTAGCCTTGTGGGTTACCACGTATAACTGACATTATGGCATTATTTTGTGTGTCATTATCAGAGACAACCTCAATTTTGTCTGCATAATGCC